>JAKSZT010031697.1:0-85624 GCA_026826555.1 Tolypeutes matacus
TTTGTGAAAGCATCTTCTAAGCTGAAGCATTTAAATGACTAATTCCAGGAAGCCATTAATAATTAGAAACTAAAATTGATATTAATAACAAAAAAAACTTCATAACAGGAAAACCTGTCAGAGGCCACCTCAAGCTGCATATTAAAGTGGTAGTAAGTAAAGATAGCCTTGATTCCATTGGGACACCTCAGTTTACATAAAATAATGGAGAAAGTATTTTTTTCCTGTGCTGCTAAAGTGAAACACCATAATTAACATAATCTTGGTAAAGGTGTAAAAGTAAAAGCAAAGTATTGAAATAAAGTTTGATATGTTATGCATTACACTGAAATATTTAGAAAGTGTTCAAAAATTAACAGATTTCAGTGTCAAACTCTATTTACATTTACACCAGGTCTTCCATACACTGCATTTTGCCTCTCCATTTGTGATATTGGCTAGATTAGTCACTGACCCTTAAAACAATAAAAGGACCTATTACGTCTCTGAACATGATCTTGACGTGGAATGAGAGTATGATGCAGATTCAGACTCCTGCAGCAGCCAGCAATTGCTCAAATGAAAATCACTAATTTCAGTATACACTCACTGAAGTTATTGAAGCCTAAGGGAAACTGGTTTTTCTCATGACTTGCAGCCTTTTAGGAATATCAACATTCAAGGTGGGAGGCCCCTTCCCCAGTCCTCAGCTGCTGGACTGGAAGAGTGAACATCCAACCTGAGGGTCAAGATTTCTACCAGCAGCAAACACCTGGAATCACAAGAGAAAGCAGAGTCACTAATGCCAGTAGAAGTATAGGAGACAGAGGTGTCCCAAGTTTGCTTTTCCCTGAGAAATAGGGGGCAGAAGTTGTCATGAAATAATCATAAGCAAAGGCAAGGGCTTAGGCTAGGCCTGAAGTAACCAGAAACAAAGGCAAATTCATTTCATAATTTCCATCAAAATAGCTGAAATCTATGGGTGACCTGAGGCTAGTGAGCTAAAGCAAGGTTTTGACTAGACCTGGAGTAATCATAAACTAAGGTAAACTTAGTTTAGTATTACCATCACAATAGTAAGTTTTATGTTAAATCCACCCAGGTACAGCAATTTTAGATATTACCCTTCTGCTGCTTTATAATAAAAGGCATTTATGATTAGCTTAACTCTTAGTTACGCTTTACACTTTAAAACAATTTGGGCACTTTTATTTATTAACTAAGCAACTAAACCAATTTTATTAGTAAAAACTTTGCTAAGTTTTTCTGCTTTTCCAGCAGTTGAACTAATTCCACCTGTAAGTTATACTTCAAATCCAATTGTGCGAAAATATTGACATTCAAAAACTCATTTTTATGTCACCTTTCACAGTTATCCAATTTGTGACAGGCACATGCCAAATCTGGTTTATCAGTTCCTAGGCATGAGCAGACTAATAAAATTAAAGCAAGCACAGATTAGAACAGAAGAGAGAATTTTATGCTTAATTTACTTATGGAAAACTTGAGTTTAGAATCACCTAGATGCCAAAATCCCAGTGTCTGTCAATGGCAAAACCTCATGGAGGACTCTTCTGCTTAGTTCCTCCACAAAAATCCTCGGGCAGCTGCTCAGAATGGAGCTAAGCTGTCCAAAGAAGCCCTGCCCCTGACATGTCATGAATATGGGCTGCTCTCAGGGTTATATCCCATTAGTTACCTCCTGGCAAGGGGTAAAGCCCTGCAAAGGCTTTTTGATGGGAAGGACATGAGTGTTACAATGGGATAGGCATAAAGCAAGAAGTGGTTAGGAACCTTTGACTCTTAGTGGATTTTCTCATCCCTTTAAGGAGACATGGTCATGTCATCTCTGGCCCTCAGATCTGTCTGTCATCTCCGTCTTTCTTACACAGGCTTAACTGGAATTGAGGGCCCCAAACAGAACCCACTCTCACCTATCCTTCAGCCACATGGTGTGGCAGAAAAGATTAGCCTCTTTTTAGACTATTAGCTCACTAACCATCCCAGTTTCTGAGAAGATATCCCAATGGGAATTCTGCTGCAATCCTGCAAGAGCTGCTCATTATCCTAGAGGAGGATATCTGCACCCATCAGTTTGAATGCCAGCCCACAAACTAGACCTGACTGAATGGATTGCTCACCAAGCCAACATCCTGAAAATTAGGGAGTACCTCTTACTGTCCCCATATTCTTGGGATTGGAACTATTATGTCTCTGTGCAACCCCAGAGACTTCGAGGTCTTGGGGCCATCTTTGTCCAGTTCCCAGCCTGAATACCCATGCTTAGCTGGCCCTAGGAAAGGGTCTGACTAGCAACCTTTCTTTTCCTGTATTTCAGAAGTCTTACGAGTTAGCCATGAGTGAACTAATCTCATGGTGACTCCCAGGGCCCAAGTTCTGCAGTTAAACCTGTCATTAAAAGCCCATTAAAAAAGCTAGAACCTAATTATACTGTGACTTGCCTGAATCAGCTTCAGCAAACTATCACATGTGGGACTCATGCCTTGCTAACAAACACATTTTCAGTTGCTAAGGCATTTTGCAGCATCTCAGATCCAAAATGAGGACAGTGTTAGTTGGAAGATTAAAGACACTTCTAATTAAAACGAATTAACTAGTGGCCTAAGAAAATTATACAATGGGTGACAGCCATTCTGAGCTCAAAGAAATGGCCAAGTAATCTCCCAGTGGACTCCTGTTTGACTTAGGTCACATGCCCAGTCAGGTCTCAAGGACTTTTTCACCTGCCACCCAGAACTTACTTGAATCTACATGGCATGGAGGCTCACTCCTACCACCTCTGAATAGGGAGCCAGAAGTCTGAGCAGACTGAGTTTATGTCCTGTGGGACCCTATACAGGAACTCCTTTAATAGTAGGCTAAAGCCACTTCAAGTTAAAAGGAACTCACAGAGAGGGCATGATAAACTCCCAGCAGACTCCTGTTCATCTTCAGGTACATGCCTAGTCAACTCTCAAGGGTGGTTTCACTCACCACCAGAACTTATTTGGATCTACAAGGCATTGGGGCTTACCCATACCCCTTCCAAAGAGGGAGCCATGCTTCTGGGCAGAATGAGTTTTTGTCCTGGAGGAAATGAACCAGGAACCCCTGTAAAATGGCAGAATCAAAGAGCACACTGACAGACCTTAATTGAAACTCACTAGTCTTTGGAACAGTGCAAACTTTATGCTACAAAAGAATGTTAATTTATTGAATGCTTGATTTACTGCTCTGGGAAACCCCTGAAAGTAAGCACTCAGTATTAATCATTCCATATGCTATGAATTAGCTAGTCCCCCTCTTTGTGCTGTCCAGCCTATATAAGCTTTGTTTCCCCACTGTAAGAGTGCAATACTGACTGACAGCTGTCATCAGGACATGTGAGTAAATAAAATCACATGGTTGCTACTGGACTTATGGTTTCCATGTGAATTCTTTAGAATATTAAAAGTATTCCTTGGAGTATCAACTCTCCAGCATTACAGTATATCATAATGTAAACCTTTGGTCATGGTTAGTAACAATGCTTCATTATTTGTACATCACTTGTAACAAATGTACCAACCATGTGTTTGATACCATTAATAAGGGAAAGGGATAAATGGGGACATTATTGGGTATATGGGAATACCCTATATAACCTATGTGGATTTTGTGTAACCTAAAGCTTCTTTGAAGATAAAATGGAAAAAATAAGACACAGGGGGAATATATGGAAGAAAATCACTGTAGAAACAAGGCAACCGATCTTTCAGTGATGGAAGACACAGTATGAAAAACTTTAATTTCAAATTATTTTTAATTTTGTTTATTTTATTTGTCATATTTTAAGGCTTTCATTTCATTTGTTTAGTAATTATATTTGGTTACTTTTTTGGATTCATTTTTGGAGTATTTAGATCACAGAAGGGTCACAACTGGGACAAGGGAAGATCATTAATATGGACTGTTGGTAAAGTGGGCATGCATGTGTAGGGGTTCACCTGGGGCATGCTTGTAGGGCATATGGATATGTTCAAGTGTTCATTGGGCATTGTCATGGTTGTTGGAGATCTGCACCTTAACTGGACGAATATTGAGTTCCCATCCTAGGGAAGTTCTGCTACATTCTCTAATAGGACATCAAGAATTTCCTGAGTAAAAGGGCAGTGCCTAGTGAAGGAGGACAGACCATTATGCCAGGCCCTTGATATAGATGCTTGTACTTATGAACTGTTACTTGTGAAATTGAAACTTAAGCTAGTATTGTGCATTGTCTGAATAATCTACTGAAAGCTTTTTTGCTGCTCAAATATGGTCTCCCTATCTAATCCAAACTCAGCATATAAATGCAAAACCCTATTGCAGTGGTGAACATGACTCCTGGGGATGAGTCTTCCTCAGACCAATGGATTATTAGCAAGCAACAACTAGCAATGCATCTGGAAAAATACCTTGACAATAAGGGGGAAATTGTAAACACAAATAAATTTTTATGGTGAAGAGATTTCAAAGTGAATTGGGAGGTCATTCCAGAGGTTATGCTCATGCACATCTCAGAGAAGCTCATTGACTGCCTCAGTAAACAGTGCCTCAAATAGCAGGGCTTCTGAGGGCTCTAGAGATATACTGACACTATAAGCAGTGCACACAGCTCAGGAATTTGGAAACTTTCATTGGGACTTACTTTGGAATTTATGCTCCCCAGTGTAACAGAGTTAAACTCATTTATTTCCCTATATATGGCTCTTTTGACCCTTCGATTTGAATCTATAATTAGCAGTGTACTTGATAAATATATGTCAAAGAGATTTAAATCTTTGGTCTCTGTGCCAGTTGAACCCTGAATCTTAGCAGTGTTGCAACAGCTATGCTCAAGTTCATTGAACCCACTCAGGATGACTAATGAGGAGATTATTATGGGCAACACCCATCACAAGGAACACAGAGTGTCTGCAACTGCAAATGAGATAGTTCCATCCATCTGTCCCATGGGATCTAAGGCCCCTCTCAATTACATGCAGAGTGGGCATCACTATCCCCAAACTTTCAAGATTGGGGAATGAGCAATGGACTAAAGTAGACTTACTATAGACATTATTATTCTAGCAATGGAAGAAATTTTATCATTGCTTTGGGAAGCAGTGGCCACCAGAGTTGTAGAGGGGAGGGAGAGGGAAGGATAGGTATAAAATATGGGGGATTCTTTGAACACTAGAATTGTCCTGCATGACATAGCAATGACAGATACAGGCTATTATATATTTTGTCATAACCTACAAAATTGTGTGGGCAGTGTGTAAAAGTATAATATAAACTATAGTCCATGGCTGGGGGCAATGTTGCAATATGTGTTTATCAATTGTAGCAAATATTCCAATTAATAAAGGATGTTGTTATTTGGAAAAAGTTTGGGAGTGGACAGGAGTGGGGCATATGGGTATCCCCTATATTTTATTGTAGCATTTATGCCATCTAATATTTCTTTTAAAATAAAAAAAATAATTTAAAAACCATAAAAAAACAAAAAAAGTGATTTTTTGACAGGTTGTCAAACCCTCCCAATTGGATCAAAACAGTCTGTGTAACAAATGATGCTGGGAGAACTGGATATCCAAATCCAAAAGAAAGAAATAGGACCTCTATTTCACACCTCATGCAACTGCATATTTTAATAAAAGAAATTTATTGTCATACATATCTATCAGTGTAGGTTTATATATCTCACAAGGTTTTCCTAGTGATATTTGCAAAACTGTATTCAGATTTATAAAAATCCATTAAATTAGGGAATTAATAAAAAGTGAAATCCTTCAATATCATTCAGATATATATTCAAATTCTTAGTAAGAAAACCATAAACATTCATAATACTCTATTGTAAGTATTGAAATTTAATTTTTCCCTACAAAAAAATTTCTAAAACCAACTTCTCATTTTACCTAAGGAAAGGTAGTGATAATAAAATGTCCTAGAGAATACTATTTATCCTCTTCATTAACACTGCCTTACTACATGCTCCATATCATTTACCTGTGTCATTTTTGTTACTTTAATGTCAATCAGAAATGCTCATATTTCTTTATCATCATGTTATTTTTAAAATTTTATTGATACATATTAATAAAGCATAAATCCATTCAAAGTGTACAATCAATGGTATTTTGTATAATCCATAGTTTTGCATTCATTAATTAAAGCAAGTTTAGAGCATTTTTATTGTTCCAGAAGAAATAAAAAAGAAAAAACAACTAATCAAACACAGGATATTAAGAAGACATGGGGGGGGGAACTGAAAAAACTGTAAACATACATAAAAAGAAAACAAGAAATCAAAAATACACAGGAAGCACATACCAGCAGATTTGAACAGGCAGAGGAAAGAATCAATGATGCAGAAGACCGTACAGCTCAAGTCATACAGATAACAGAACAGATAGATAAAAATATAGAAAAAAATCCATGAGGTACTTAAGGATTTCAATGACAACATGAAACACACAAACATCTGCATTATAGCATTGAGAGGTAGAAGAGTAAAGAAAAGGGCCAGAAGGAATATTGGAGGAAATGGCTGAAAGTATCCTAACTCTATTGAGGGACACTGACATACATGTCCAGGAAATGCAGAGACTCCAAACAGTATAAACACTAACAGTCCTACTCCAAGACATATACTTGTGAAATTGTCCAATGCTCAAGACAAAGAGAAAATACTGAAAGCAGCAAGAGAAAAGAGATCCATCACATACAAGGGAACGTTGATAAGATTAAGTGCTGATTTCTCATCTGAAACCATAGAGGCAAGAACACAGTGGTATGACATAGGTAAGGTGATAAAAGAAAAAAAACTTCCAGCCAAAAATTCCCTGTCCAGCAAAACTGACATCTAAAAGTGAGGTAGTGTTCAAATTATTCACAGTTAAGCAGAAATTAATAGAATATGTCAATAAGAAACCTGCCCTTCATGAAATACTAAAGGTAGTTCTACAGGTTGAAAGGAAAAAGCAGGAGATCAAGAGTTGGAGGAGAGTGTAAGAATAACAAAATGATAAAAAGAGAAATAAAAACAACATATGGCATATATAACCCTAAAGAAAAATATGGCTAATATAATTAATTCCTTCACAGTAATAACAATGAATGTTAATGGATTAAACACTCCAATCAAGAGATCCAGATTGGCAAAATGGATAAGGAAATATGACCACCTATATGCAGTCTGCAAGAAACTTATCTTATACCCAGTGATACAAGGAGGCTGAAAGTGAATCATTGGAAAGCAATTTTACATGCAAACTGCAATCAGAAAAAAAATAGGAGTAGCTATACTAATATTGGACAAAAAAGAATTTAAATGCAAAACTATTCTAAAAGACAAAGAAGGATACTTCATATTAATAAAAGGGATAGCCTATAAAGATTAAAGAACAATCATAAGCATTTATGCACCTATTCAGGGAACCTCAAAATACCTGAGGCAAACATTGGTAAAACTAAGTGGAGAAATAGATGATTACAATTTTAATGGGGACTTTAATACACCATTATCAGTGTTAGAACATCTTGACAAAGGATTAGTAAAGAAACAGAGACATAGAATAATACATTAGAGGATCTAGACTTAATAGACATGTACAAAATATTACATCGGGATATACATTCTTTTCAAGTACATATTGATCATTCTTCTGGATAGATCACATGCTGGGCCACAGAATAACTCTCAGTAAATTCAGAAAGATTGAAATTTTACAAAGTAACTTCTCTGACCACAATAGAATGAAACTGGAAATCATTAAGGGGCAAAAAAAAAAAAAAAAAGAGAGAGAGAGAGATTAGATACAAAGATACGGAAGCTAGCACACTCTTAGACAATAAGTAGGACAAGGAGGAAATCATAAAAGAAATCAATAGCTACCTTGAAACAAATGAAAAGGAAGAGAGATTCTGATCTAGAGAATTCTTCTGGGAAGATGGCAGACTAGAAAGACATAGGGCTTTTGCATCCTCCAGAAAAATAGCTAGAATAAGGCTTAACCTGGAAAAAGATCTAGGGTTTAGGACACCAGGCAAAGGTTGGATACCACACAGAGGAGAGAGGGACAAAGGTGGGGAATTGCATCAACATAACTGTGAGTTGAAAACAGTGGCTACTGCTTCTGGCACCCTCTCTGACACTTAAGACACATTAGATACTCAGGTCTCTGGGCTGGCAGTTACAGACATGAATTCACTGCTTCAGGAAAGAGGAGAGACAGGGACACAGTCTAAGGCCGACCCAGCTTCTGACACACAAATTTGGTCTGCCGAGTCACACAAGCCATTCGAGGCCAGGTAGAACCATGCCATGGCTTGCCCTTGGAGCCACCACAGGATTGCAGAAGTCAGACCATCACAATCTCCTTCTCTTCTAGCCAGGACTGATTTTGGAGGAAAACCCTTCACAGGAAAGGGGAGAGAGAGGGGCACAACATAAGACTGACTCAGCTTTTGACTCACAAATCTTATCTGCTGTATCTCAGGAGCTCTTCCAGGCCAGGTGGGGCAGTGCCATTGCTTACCTTGGGAGTCATCAAGGTGCTAAAGATAGAGAATCCTCCCAATCTTCTCTACCAACCAGGACTGATTGTTGAGGGCCCAGGGGGAGCAGAATTAATTCCTACCTGGGATAAAGGAGGGGACTGCCAGAGAAGGCTAGAGAACTGTCTATGAGAAAGTTTGAATTGCAAGGCTCTTAGCCTCCAGGCAGGAAACTCTATCAAATTGATCCTTTCTGTGTTGCAACAAATACACTCTGACCAGGCACTGAACTGAGAGCTGCCAAAGAACACCATCTGCTGGCAGATGAAGGGAGTGTGTGTGAGAAGATTTAAAATAAGTAAGAGAGGTTATACCTGTCCTCTAAAGCTTCCCTTACCCAGGACCTAGGAAATGTGTCACCAAAAAATTCCTGGATCAACATCCCAGGTTTTAGCAACTTGCAGTGCCAATCCTAACAATCCAGGTCAAGCCAAGGGTCAAAGAGAAGTGGTAATACACATCCTCCTGCCATTAAATCCCTAGAAAACAGAAAGAAATTTAGTATCTGAGTAAACTCCATCCTAAACAGGTGCCTAGACATCAGCAAAAATTTCAAGCAATGCTAAAAAAATGCAAGACATGGCCCAGGAAATGAAATATAACAAAGCCCCAGAAGAAACATAGGATTTGAGAGAACTTATTAGCAAGATGAGCACAAATTTCCAAAATCAAATTAAGGAGTTGAAAAATAATATATCTATAGGGATAAATGACATTATATCCTGCCATAACCTACAGAGTTGAGTGGGGGTGAGTGTAAATTACAAGGTAAACTAAAATCCAGGCTTAGTGACAATGCTCCAAAATGTGTTTATCAATTGGAATGAATGCCCCAAACTAATGAATGATGTTGCCAATGTAGGAAAATGTGGGAGGTGTGGAAGGCATATGGGAATCCCCTGTATATTCTATGTAACATATATTTTATGTAATATTTATGTAATTTAAATATCTTTTAAAAAATAAAAATATTATAAAAAAATAAAAATGAAAAAGAAGACATTGAGTAAGTGCAAAGAAGAATTTGAAATCATGAACAGAAAAGTAAAAGAGGTCAAGGGAATGAAAGACACAAAAGATGAGATAAAAAACACATTTGATGTGAACTGTGGTCTAGGGTTGGTGGCAAGGCCCCAGGATGTGTAAGTCCATTGAGGGTGGTGGGCCACACTTGTGGGAGATGTTTGTGTAGGACGTGGCGGGAGGTGTGGGGGGTGGGCAACATGGGAATCCCAGGAGGTTCTGTGTAGTATTTTTAGTAATCTAAGCACCTCTTAAAATATATTTATATATATAAATAAAAATTTAAAAAAAGTGGAAACAGAGAGATGGAGAGGTGAGGAATTTTCTTGTTTATTGTTTGTCATTTTTTGTTTACTATTATTGTTGAAATAATGAAAATAATAATGATTGAAATGATGAATGCACAACTATGAGATTATACTAAATACTATTATTGTACACATTGAATGAATTGTATGCTTTGTTAATATGTACCAATAAAATAGATTTGTTTAAAAAAAAACACATTGGAAACATACAAGAGCGGACTTTAAATGATAGAAGAAAGAATAAGTGAGACAGAAGACAGAGCTGCTGAAATTGAAGAGAGAAAAGAAGAGAGAAAAAAAAATTGAGCAGGGGCTTGAGAGTTGAATAACACAAAACACAACAACATATGTGTCATGGAAGTTCCAGAAGGAGAAGAGAAGATAAAAGGGGTAGAAAGAGTATTTGAGGAAATAGTAGCAGAAAACTGCCAAACCCTCAAGAAAGAAATGAACTTACATGTCCAAGAAGATCACCGTACCCCAAACAGAAGATATCCAAATAGGCCTACTTCAAGACACATACTACTCAGAATGTCAAATGTCAAAGATAAAAAGAAAATTCTGAGACCAGCAAGGAAGAAGGAAAACATCATTTACAAGTGAGGCCCAGTAAGACTTAGCACAGATTTCTGTTCAGAAACCATGGAGGAGAAAAGACAGTGATATGATACAATTAGGGTACTGAAAGAGATAAACTACCAGCCAAGAATTCTTTATCAAGCAAAATTGTCCTTCAAATATGAAGGTGAGTGTAAAATATTCACTAACAAACAGAAACTAAAAGGGTTTGCAAAAAAGACTCCAGCTTTGCAGGAAATATTAAAAGAAGCCTTAGAACCCGAAAGAAAAAGGAAAGAGAGGCCTGGAGGAGAGTATAGAAGAAAGAATAGAGAAAGGATAACCAAAAGAGTAACAAAACAGACAAAAATATGATATGACATATCAAAACCAAAGAATAAAATGGAGCAATTAAATAATCCATTTACAGTAATATCTTTGAAAATGACTGGATTAAATTCCCCAATGAAAAGACACAGGCAGACAGAATGGATAAAAATACATGAGCCATACATATGCTGCTTACAAGAAACTCACCTTAGACTAAGGATACAAACAGGCAAAAACTGAAAGGTTGAAAAAAGTTGCTCTACACAAATAGTAACCAAAAAAGAACAAGGGTAGCTATACTAAGATCAGACAAAATAAACTTGAAATTCAAAAAAGTTATAAGAGATACAGAAGGCGATTATATATTATTAATAATAAAAGGGACAATCAACTAGGAAGATATAACAGCCATAAATATCTATGCACCTAAACATGGTTCCCCAAAATACATGAGGCAAACTCTGGCAAAACTGAAGGGAGAGGAATTATGGGAACATGGCCAACAGGTTATACATATAAATCTTAGCTCCCACTAAAACAACAAAGAAATAGCCAGAGACTGCCATGGGGACCTCTTTTGGAGTACAGCAAACCAGGACACTGTGTACCAACTCCCAGAAGAGAGAGGTTCAGGGACAAGATGAAGCCAAAACAAGTAATTGAACGTAGGCAGATCTCTCTCTCTCAGAAAGAAAAAGCTCAGTGGGAGCAAGATCCTGCCTGAGACAGCAGTTTTGAGAACCCACAGAGTAGAAGGCTTCAAGGCATCTATGTGGAGGGAGCTGGATGAAGAGATAAATTCCTCAAGAGAACACAGACAACAGCAACGAAATAAAATGAGAAGAACAAAGTGTCAAAGAGGAAACTTAACACACACACACAAACAAAAATTAAATAAAACACTAGAGTAAAGAGAGAAGCTAATAAACTGAATAAACCCATCAAGATAAAAAGATGACCAGAGGACAACAAAAAATTACAAACCAAACCAAAGAGGAAGACATGGTCCAATCCAATGAACAAACTGAAAACCAGGAAGAGGTACAGAACATTGGACAACTAATCAAAGCTGTCTGAACAAATATCATGGGTCAATTTAATGAAGTGAAAGAAGAGAATAAGGATATTAAGAGACACTGGGAGAACATACTGAAGAAATTTTAAATATACATAAAAAATAACTGATATGATGGTGATGAATGGCACAATCCAAGAAATCAAAGACACTGGAAGGGAAGTGGATGTGGCTTAAGTGATTGGGCTCCCATTTACCATATGGGACGCTCAGTGTTTGATTTTTGGGGCCTCATGGAGAAGGTGAGCTAGCCCAGCCCACACATCATGGTGAGCTGATAGCCTGCCTTGGGCAGTGATCTGATGACCTGCATGGTGCAGTGAGCTGGTGCAGCAAGATAACACAACAAAGGGAGACAAGCAGACACATAAAAATGCACAGCAAAATGGACACAGTGAGCACAAGCAGCAAGGGGGGAGTATAAATAAATAAATAAATAAATAAATAAATAAATAAATAAAATCTTTTTTAAAAAAGACACTGGAAGCACATAACACTAGATTTGAATGGGCAGAGGAAAGAATTAGTGATGTGGAAGACAGTACACCTGAAATGTAAAAGAGAGTAGAACAGATAGATAAGAAGATCTCTATCTTCTTATGGGCCAGCTTGCCCTCACCAGGAGGCCCCAGGAACTGAACCCATGGTCTCCCATATGGTAGATGGGATCGCAATCATTTGAGCCACATCTGTTTCCCTATCCCCACTCTTTCTCTGTGGCTAAATCTTTTTTCCAGTAATGGGGTTTCCCAAATAGCTTTAGGTTAGGGTCTCACCAACTCTGTGGTATTAATTGGTGGTCCAGTCTTTCAGTGTGGAGGGGTATAATAAGAGTTGGTTCTATTCTCCTTGCAGCTAACTTAGTGGGTTTATCAGCTAAACAGTTCTGTTTGCTTCCCTGCTATGGGAAGTTTGGTGTCCTCTGCAATGAATGACTGATAATTCCTTTGGGGAACACCAAAACCTCAAACAACTTTAGAATGAAGTTAACATGTTTTATGTCCTTAGTAGTTGCATTGAGTAATCCCCTCTTTTTCCAAATGGCTCCATGGGTATGTAACATTGCCAAGGCATATCTGGAGTTTGTATAAAGGTTGACTCTTTGTCCTGCTCTTAACTGGATGGCTTTTCTAAAGGCTACTAGTTCAGCCCTCTGAGCTGTAGTCCCAGATGGCAGAGATCCTGCTTCCAGTTTCTGCCAGGATAACTATGAAATATCTTGCTCATTGCTTTCTATGGTCCATAAAACTACTTCCATCACTAAATAATTTAAGAGCTGGGATTTTTAGAGTTACGTCAGTCAGTCCCAGTCTACTGGAATATATTTTCTTAAGGATCTGTACACAGCTATGTTTGAAGAATACCACTCTTGTTTATCCCAAGCTCTCAGAGGAAGGGTTAAGTTTTTCAATAGTCTTTAAGGTCACAATAGGATTGTCTAGCAGAGAGGCTTGATTGATCTCCTTTCTGTTTAAATATTGTAATTAACTCATGAGGAGTATAGATGTAAGATGGAGAGCTTAATGTGAAATTTTCTGTCTCTAGAAGGTCACAAGTAGCTGTGCCTGTGTGCAGACAGGCAGGCCAGCCTTGAGATGCAGTGTCTAGCTGTTTGATAGGTATGCTATCAGCCAGGTACTCCTACAAAGGGTTGAGCAAAACTCCCAGGGTGCTGCCTTGCCATTCATGTAAGAACAAGTGGAAATTTTTTTGTGGAGTCTGGCAGTCCTTAAAGCTGGGGAAGTAAGTAATTTTTACTTAAGGTTCTAACTGTAAGTGCACATTCTGGTGCCCAGATCAGGGCCTCTTTTTCACTTCCTTTAAGGGCTTCATATAGTGGCTTAGGTATAAGCCCAAAATTAGGTATTCACAGCTTATAGTAATCAGCCATGTCTAGAAAGCCTGAGTTCCTTTTTGTTCTCAAGCTTGATACTCCATATAAAGCTTCCTTTGACTAGGCAAGAGGGCCTGTTGTCCTTCAGAGAATTTAAAACCAAGATATTTAACATTAGTTTGTGTGACTTAGGCCTGCTTTTCTGACACTTATATCCTTTTTCAGTTAGTCTCCGTAACATTATTACTATGTTCTCATCTGAGGCTTCTTGGGTTTTGCTATGTTGTCTACATATTGAAGGAAGAGCCTTTCCCAGATTTTTACCACCTGCAGATCCCTAGATAGGGCTTGCCTCACAAAGATCAGAGAATTCTTAAACCCTTGTGGCAGCATATTCCAACAATACTGTTTCTTCATTCCATTGTTGGGATCTTCCCATTACAAAGCAGAGTCTCCATGATTCCTTCTCTAGCAGGATGAAAAAGAAAGCATCTTTTAAGTCAAGTACTGTAAATCATGTGTATGCATTAGTAATATTAACAAAGAATGTAGGTATTGGCACCACTGGGTTGACATCCTCCACTATCTAGTGAATAGATATCAAATCTTGTACAAATCTGCATCCATGAGTACCTGGCTTAAGCATTGGCAAGATAGGTGTATTAAAATATGGATGACAGGGTCTAATTAATCCACACTTGAGAAATTTCTTGATTAGGATGACATGCTGTCTCTAACCCCCTGTCTGAGTGGATCCTGTTTTAGATGTGGTGGGGTAGTGTTTGGTCACAGTCTTACCTTGACTTTCTGAGCTTCAACTGCCCATTCTGGGGGTCCCCAGTAAGACATATCTCAGCTGGAACCTTTGCTTTATCTCTTAGGGTCCTCCAAACTTCTAAGTATCCCTAGCTAAATCCAGCAGGGATTCTTGGAAGGCATAGATGTGTATTGTTGGGACCTATAAGTTCACTTTACTAGGTGAAAATCAAAGTGAAGCTTGCAATTTGGAGGGCATTTGCTGAGAAGGTGAATTGGGCATTCAGGCATGTAGTGAAAACTAATAAGCCAGATGAGCCTCTCCAATCTGACATTGCAGGGGTTCTGAGAATTATTTAAACTTTTTAGTCCCCCAAATGTCAATGATAATGATAGATTCATTAGTTTCTTTAATTAGCCTCTGGTTCAAAGCTGAATAAGTGGTTCCAGTGTCCATCAAGTAGTTAACTAAATTCTTAAACACTTGAAATGAGACCTGAGGTTTATTGTGTGTAATCAGGATGGTTTCCTGACCAATGGAATGTGCTCTCAGTCCCCAGCACTCCAGGTTGCTGTCTTCATCCCCTGCTAACTATGGGAGTTGTGCTGCTAGGTGAAATATTCTGGCCCCTCCCTTCACAGGGAGACTCAGGCATTCCTGCTTCCAGTGTCCCTCCTTCTTATAGTAAGTGCAAAGCTGGGAACCTAATTGTGTTTCTGGGGGGTCCTGGGGTTCTTACTCTTCACTGAGATTCCCATGGAAGCTTCCCCTCATCTCAGGGTCTGTGGGTCTCTGATGTTCTTGCTGATAGCTGCTCCTATGAGGTGTGCTTGGTAGGCAGCATGTTTCTTTTGCTGCTTCTTATGGATGAACTCTGAGTTGTGAAAAAACTTAAAGACAATCTCTACTAATTGTAGCATAGGCATGTCCAATTCCCCTTCCAATTTCTCAATTATATCATAAATATATCATATATTATAAAGTTTTCTCTTTATATCAGGAGAACATTATGTATAATTAACAGTTAGCTGGGTCCTCTGGGTCTAAATCAGTATACTGCCTATAGGCCTAGAGCAGTTGCCCTAAATAGATAGACTTGTTTTCTTCAGGGTCTTGAACTATTTGCTGATTTTATTAAGGTTCCTTAATAAAGGAACCTTTATTAAGGTTCCATTAGATCTGGAATAATATAAGCTTAATGATTCATTTTGGTCCTGTCTGACTGCTCATTTGTATTCCAACTTGGCTCAACTCAGGGAAATGCTTGGTCTCCTGTAACATGCACTGAATTGTTTGGATTTGTTGCTCAGAGTTTCAGCATGGTTATGGGATTATATGTATATATTAAGTATATCACTCATACATGAATATATACATAAACAATAAGTGTGTAGAAAATGTACATGCATAATATCATACAGAACTCCCACATCTCACCTCACCACTAATATCTTGCATTGTTGTGAAACATTTCTAACAAATTATGAAAGAGCATTATCAAAATATTACTACAAACTATTGTCGATATCTTACACTTGGTATGTTTTTCCCTAACCTACCCAATTATATTTTTTGTTCATAAACCATACAGTTTACCTAATGTGTACAATCAATTGCATATATTATAACCACAGCATTGCGCATTCATCACTTCCATCAATATTAGAGCATTTTAAAAAAGATACTTAGGTTACATAAATGTTATATAAAAATACAGAGGGTTCCCATATACCCCACTCCCCACACCTCCCACATTTTTCCACATTAACAACATCCTTCAATAGTGTGGTACATTCATTGCAATTGATGAACACATTTCAGAGCATGGCCACTAAGAATGGATTAAAATTTACATTGTAGTTTACACCCTTTCCCACCCAATTCTGTAGGTTATGACAAGGTATATAATGGCCTGTATCTGTCATTACAACATCATTGAAGACAATTCCCAAGCCCCCAAAATGCCCCCACATTACACCTCTTTTTTCTTCTCCCTAGAGCATTTTAATTACTCCAAAAAATAAAAATAAAAAAAATAAAAAAACAAACCACTATCATACCCATATATTAGTGCTACTAATTATAAATCCTATAATGTGCCTTCACCATTTCTATTCATTTCCAAGCATTGACAAACAACTTTTTTTAAACCAATTTTGCACAGACTAAACCTCAGATTCCCATTCTCTAACTACATTCTTTTCTTTGGTAACTTACATTCTAGCTATTAATTCCATGAGTTTTCTCATTATATTTATTACATAATAGCAAAGTCATACAATATTTGCCCTTTTGTGCCTCGCTTGATTCACTCAACAAAATGTCCTATGGGTTCATCCACATTGCCATATGCTTCATGACTTCATTTCTTCTTACAGCTGCATAATATTCCATCATGTGTATAAACTACAGTTTGTTTATCCATTTGTTAGTTGAAGGACATCTAGTTTGTTTCTATCTCTGGATAATTGTGAATAATATTATGAACATTGGTGTGCAAATGTCTCTTTGTATCACTGCTCTCAGTTCTTCTGGGTATTTGCCTAGCAGTGGTATTTCTGCATCACATGGTAGATCTATATCCAACTTCCTTAGGAACCACCAGACTTCCACAGTGGCTGTACCAGTCTATATTCCCAACAATAGTGCATAAGTATTCTCATCTCTCCACATTCTCTCTAACATTTGTAATTTTCTGTTTTGTTAATAGTGGCCATTCTAGTAGGTGTGAAATGATATCTCATTGTAGTTTTGATTTGCATTTCCTTAATCACCAATTATGTTGCACATTTTTTCATGTGTGTTTTTCACCATTTGTATTTCTTTAGAAAAATATCTTTCCAGGTATTTTGCCCATTTTTAAAATCAGGTCATTTATCTTTTTATTTTTGAATGGTAGTATCTTCATATATCAGGGATACTAGATTCTTGATGGATGTGTAATTTCCAAGTATTATCTCCCATTGTGTAGGCTGCCATTTTACACTCTTTACAAAGTCCTTTGAGATGCAGAAATATTTAATTTTGAGGAGGACCCATTTATCTATTTTGATTTTGTTGCTTAAGCTTTGGGTATAAGATGTAAGAGACCCTCACCCACTAAAAGGTCCTGTAGATGTTTCCCTACATTATCTTCTAGGTGTTTTATGGTCCTAGATGGTGTTGGATCCATTTCGAGTTGATTCTTTTGGTTATGGCTCTCACAGCACCATTTGTTGAAGAGACTTTTCTGTCCCAGAAAATTGGACTTGGTAGGCTTATAAAAAATCAGTTGACCATAGAGGTGAGGGTTTATTTATGAACCCTTATTTCAAATTTATTGATCAATGTGTCTATCCTTATGCCAATACCATGCTGTTTTGATCACTGTAGCTTTATAATACACTTTAAGATCAGGAAGTGAAAGTTCTCCTGCATCTTTCTTTTCTAAGATGTTTTTGGCTACTTGTGACAACTTCCCTTTCCAAATAAATTTGGTAATTTCCTTTTCTATTTCTGTAAATTAAGCTGTTGGAATTTTTATTGGTATTTTATTGAATCTAGAAATCAGTTTGGATAGGAATGACATCTTCATGATGTTTATTCTTCCAATCCATGAACACAGAATGCCCCTACATTTGTTTCAGTCTTCTGTGATTTCTTTTAACAATGTTTCATAGTTTTTTGAATACAGATCCTTTACATTCCTGGTTAAATTAATTCCTAGATATTTGAGTCTTTTTGTTTCTATTGTACATGAAATTTTGTTTCTTCATCATCTTGCTCATTACTAGTGTATAGAAAGACTACTGATTTTTGTGAGTTGACCTTGTAACCTGCCATTTTGCTGAATTCATTTATTAGCTCTAATAACTTTTTGTAGATATTTTGGAATTTTCAAAATATAAGATCATGTCATTTGCAATTAGTGAGAGTTTTACTTCCACTTTTCCATTTTGGATTTCTTGTACAGTCAATGTAGGTTGTTTGTGCTTTTCTAGGAATTTGTCCATTTTATCTAGATTGTCTAATTTGTTGGTATAATTTCTCATAGTGTCATCTTATGATCCTTATTTATTTTGGGGGGTCAGTCATATTGTACCTCTTCTTTTTTTCAAATTTTATTTATTTGTTATTTTATCCAGTTTTTAAAAGTCCAGCTAAGCATTTGTCAATTTTATTCATCTTCTTAAAGAACCAGTTTTTGGTTTTCTTGGTTTCCTCTATTACTCTTTTGTTCTAAATTTCATTTATTTCTGCTTTAATCATTACTATTTTTTTTCTTTCTGCTTGTGTTACAATTGATTTACTCTTCTTTTTCTAGTTTCTTCAGTTAGAACTTTGATTTTAGATTTCTTCCTTTTTAATATAGGCATTTATGACTATAAATTTCTATATCTTGTCAAACTTACAAAAATGTGTGTGAGAGAGTTTAAACTATGATGTAAACTTTAATCGACACTTAATGGCAATGCTCTAATATGTGTTTATCAATTGTAACAAATGTACCACACTAATGAAGGATGTTGTTAGTGTGGGAAATTGTTTGAGCAGTAGGGAGTGGGGCATATGGGATCCTCTATATTTTTTATGTAAAATTTATGCAATCTAAGTATCTTTTAAAAAATAAAACCTATAAATTTCCCGCTCAGTACATTTTTGCTGAATCCCATAAGTTTTGCTCATGTTTTCATTCATCTCGAGATGTTTATTAATTTCACTTGCAATTTATTCTTTGGCCCACTAATTAGGAGTATGTTGTTTAGCCTCCATATATTTGTAACTTTTCCCATTTTCTGCCTATTATTGATTTCCAGCTCCATTCTCTTATAATCAGAGAATGTGTTCTGTATAATTTCAAACCTAAATTTATTGAGAGATTTTTGTGGTCCAACATGTGTTCTATCTGGAGAAAGACCCATAAGCACTTGAGAAGAATGTATAACCTGTTGATTTTGGGTGAAATGTTCTGTATACATCAGTCAGTTCCAGTTCATTTATCATATTCTTAAAGTTTTCTGTTTCATTGTTGATCTTCTGTTTAGTTGTACTATTTATTGATTTGAGTGGCATGTAGAACTCTCCAACTATTATTGTAAAGACAACTATTTCTCTACAGAGTTTGCCTCATGTATTTTGGGGCACCCTGGTTGGGTGTGTAGATATTTATGATTGTTTCAGCCTCCTGGTGGATTGTGCTTTTTATTAACATATAATGATCTTCTGCATCTTTTATCACCATTTTGTCTTTGAAATCTGTTTTGTCCGACACCAATATAGGTACCTCTACTCACTTTTGGTTACTGTTTGCATGAAATATCTTTTTCCAACATTTTACCTTCAGACTATTTTTATTCTTGGGTCTATGAGTCTCCTGCAGACAGCATACAAATTATTCATGCTTTCTTATCCATTCTGTCAACCTATGTCTTTTGACTGAGGAGTTTAATCCATTAACATTCAATGTAATTTTTGTAAAAGCATTACTTACTTCAACCATTTTATCCTTTGACTTTCATAAGTTATATCTTATTTTTGTCTGTCTTTTTACCCTTTCTGATACTCTTCACTTCTACACTCTCCTCCTAGTCTCCCCTGTTTTTCTCTGGGATTTTTAAAATTTTAAATATTTTGTTGTTTTTTATTTTTCCTGGTTTTTATTTTTCCTCCCTTTAGTATTTCCTGAATAGGTGGATTCTTATTTACATACTATCTTTTTTTTAAATTTTTTATCTGTGACTATATTACACTCACCATCATATTTGAATGACACTTTTACTAGAGAAACAAATCAGGGCTGGCAATTTGTCTCTTACAGTAGTATAACTATATCATATAACTGCCTTCTCACCTCCATGGTTTCTGAAGAGAAATCTGCACTAAGTCTTACTGGAAATGATGTGATGTTTCAATTCTCCCTTGCTGCTTTCAGAATTTTCTCCTTTTCTTTGGCATTTGGCATTCTGGATATTATGTGACTTGGGGTAGGTCTATTTGGATTTGTTCTAGTTGTAGTAAGCTGTGCTTCCTGAACACATATATTCATGTCTTTCATGAAAGACAGGAAAAATTTAGCCATTATTTCCTCAAATACTCTTTCTGTCTCTTTTGCCTTTTCTTCTCCATCTGGAACTCCCATAAGAGTATGTTGGTTCACTTTTCGGCTATCATTCAATTCCCTGAGCACCTGCTCAAATTTTTCCCTTCTTTTCTCTCTCTGTTCTTCTCTTTAAAATTTTAGCTATTCTGATTTGATTCTTTCTTCTATGATCTCCAGTCTGATGTTGTATGCCTCTATTTTATTTTTAATCTCACTTACTGTCTTTCATTCCCATAAGCTCTGTGATTTTTCTATCCAAGATTTAAAAATTTTCTTAATGCTCATTCAGCATTTTTTTTTACTTATGAAGTATTTTTATTTTAATAAGAGGTATTTTTGTTTTGAATAAAGATTTGCCTTTTCTGTTGTTGCTGCAAATACAACACTTGAAAAAAAAAGTAAGAATTCAGCCTTGTGTGAAGTACTTGCATCCAAAATACTTTAGAAGCACTAAAGCTACCTGTATAAGAAACTTTATGCCACTTAATTGGCATGTTAGTGAAAACATATGGGAAAAAAATTTAAATCTTCATCACTAGAAGGGGAAGGAAGAAAATAATTTGTAAATGTTTTTTCTAAAATAGGTGCTGTCCTATACTTTAACTTATTTTAGCAATCCAAAGCACCTTCTCTAATAGAGGTGATAAAGGTGATAAATATAAATTATGAAATGGGAAATTATGAAATCCCTATGAGATTTAATAATTATTAAAACTTTTATATACCACAAGAGTATGTATAATAGATATTTGCAAAAATTCTTGTTAAAACTCAAAGGTTTTACCAAATACCATAGCTACTT
The DNA here is from genome assembly GCA_026826555.1 of Tolypeutes matacus. Taxonomy (NCBI): domain Eukaryota; kingdom Metazoa; phylum Chordata; class Mammalia; order Cingulata; family Chlamyphoridae; genus Tolypeutes; species Tolypeutes matacus. Next base: position 21,311 of record JAKSZT010031697.1, read on the forward strand.
AAGCAAAATATTTTTAATAGATTAATAAGTCAATGAGAACATTACACCAGATTCAGGATTGAAAGGATGTGGTCCTCCATGAAGATTTCAAAGCTAGAATTTTCACTTCAACCTTAATTTTAAAAATACTTTATTTGCTGAAAATTCTAACCATCTTCTGAAACTTTTTGCTGCTGAGGGTTTTCCCTCGATGTTGATGGATGCTGATTGATCAGTGTGAGGGCTTCTGAAAGCTGGGGTGGCCAGACATGGCTAGCAAGTGAGGGTCCCACAGCCCAGAGCAGCCCTCACAGAACAACTAATCCCACAGTGATGTGGTGATGTGGGAGGAGCAACGAATCAGAGCTCACCCAGTATCTTATTAAAGTCTTTTATTTATTTAGTAATGTTATCCTTCAACGCCATGAATTATTTTAGAAGATCTGTATGAATCTCATTCATTGTTTGCTTTAAGTCTTTTGTGTCATCTGGGGCTTTTATTTGTTCCTTTGTTTGAGTCATATTTTTTTCTTAGTATGGTTAGTAATTTTATGCTGATATCTTGGTATCTGATTATAATTCTGTGTTTACTTAGATGTTCAGTTCCTCCCTGTTGCCAAAGGATTTACTCTTAAATAGCTGTGTGCTACCATTTTTCTTTGATTCTGGGTTCCACTTGTTCTGTGTATTAAGGATTGCCCTTGTTCAACTGCTCAAACCATAGCTTAGGACCAAGTAATGAGGTGCAGGTTAGTTTCCATGGGCCTTGGAGAAGGAATCATTAAAGGTATTTGATTGTCTTATTTATTATTAATTAATTAATTTATTTATTTATTTATTTATTATTTTTCCTCATTTTCATGCAGGTTTCTGGTCTGCCAGCAGATGGTGGTCTTTGGTAGACCTCTCAGCTGAGACTCCAGATGCTAGGGGAATGTAATTCCAAGGGTGAGACAGAAGGGATGTCCTCACAGTGAGAAAAGCTTCACAAACAAACTTTTTTGAAACTGTTCTCCTCTTTTGGCTGGCCACTCCCTCCCTTCTTGTTTCCTCAAGAACAAGCCCAGGATAATAAAGAGGGTTTTTTAAGAAGGCAAACTGTCTTCCATTCCCTGTGGGCTTTCAGGAAAAACAATATCTTACTCCCACCCAGCACAGATATGTGAGATCCTTCCAATGCAGTAAACCAAGTTCAGCTGCCAAAATCTGAATTTGCTGTAGGCTGTGTCCCTCCCTCTCCCCTGTCTTTGCAACGTGCTCAGTCTGCAGCCATTTGCCAGGGGCCAGTGGAACCCCTGCTCTTTACTCTGAGGGTGGGGAAATGGGAACGAGTAGCTATTGCTGCAGCATTACTCATGGGATTTTTCCAGACAGCCAAGACTTCTTTCCTTCACCCCTCTTTCTTCTGGGTGGTGTCTAGCTTTCCCCTGGTGTCCTTAGCCCCAGAACATCATTCCTGACATTCTCCACTTAGCCTCTAGCTATTTATCTGGGGGAGAAGTGATCTCAATGCTTCTTCAATACTCCATCTTCAGTGTCATTATATTAGTCATGGTCTTATTCTAGCACTATTCTCCTTTCCTCTGAATTAACAGCACAGTCAATAAGGCCTGTATGTCCACCCAACAAGGTATATGCTTTGCAATAATAGAATTGAATATATTTTCCATTTTCTTGGAATCTTTATTATAACTTGGGACTCAATTCTTCCAATTTTACAAATCTGAAGTGGAGAATGGAGTGTGTATAAACAAGTAACCTCTTGGATGGTCTTGATTAACAATCTCAGCTGGCACCCCAACTTAGTTGGAATTGCTCAGCTGTGTGAGGCTTCCTGGCTAAATTGGGTCCCACTCTGAGTAAGAGGTAGGGAAGCCATTTCTGTAGGATCTAAGGGCAGTTCAAGATCATCTCCCCATCTTCTTCTCCTCCTTCATAAGTTGCTAGAGGTGCAGTGGGATCAAGGAACAAGTCCAGTACTTTGTCTGAGGGGTTGGAATCAGGGAGTAGTTTCTTCTCTTTTCTTTGTTGGCAGATTATATTAGGCCTGTGACTTGCTAACATCACACCATGCCAAAAACATTGAACATATGTTGTTTCATCCCATTTACTAAGTCTTTTATAATATATTTCTAGTTGCACAATAGTATTGTATTCAAGAGATCCCTTTGGTAGCCATTCCTGGCCATGTTCCAATTCCTATGCATTTATGCATTTTTAATCAGAAATATAATTCTCTTTTTAGTCATGCAAATTCATAATCAAATTGTTCCCAATGTTTTAAGATACAATCTAGAAGATCACACTTCTCCTTTATTCTAGGGTTCTGTTTATTGCCCATTGTGACTCCCTGTCGGTACTTAGGTGAGTTACACTTTAAGTTTATTGATCAGAATTTTAGTACTCAATCAGGATACCAGTGGTCCTCTGGGTCCATGCCAGACCCAGATTATTGACTACCTCACTGAGTTTGGTCACTCAAGGAGAGAGGTTTATTAAATTGGAGGACTGGAGTTTGGATGTGAGGTAATGTTTACCCAAGTCAAACCTTGCCACAGGTGTCTGTGGGGCGCTACGCCCCACCTGCTTCCTGTAGCCAACTTCTCTCTTCCCCGAACCCAACTTCCCTATTCACCGCAGCCTATCACAGCACCTCCTCACAGCCATAACCTTATTTGGACATGTTGGCCTTCTCCTCTAGCCTCCCCCCTCCCTCCCAAATCTTCCCCCCACGCCCAGCAACAGCTTAGCCCTATCAGAAGACAACACGCCCACCCCCGCCCAACTCTGCCTATAAAACTGCACAGCTCTCCCTGAATAAAGGTCTTACCCTCCAGTAAGCAAGTGAGTGGTGTCTCTTCATTTAGTACTGTCAGGGAGACCACAGGGCACCAAACGGCGACCCTGTGACAACTTCTCCTTAACCCCCGTGAAGACCAGGGAGCCGGACCTGCGCTCTCCTGACAACTTCTTCACCCCCCCGCCGTTCCGGAGTGCACGCAGAACGGTCCACAACTAGCTCGTGTCGCTCCCCGGGCTGCAGCAGGGCTGATCACCCTCAGGCCCAGAAACAAAGCGGCAGGATGTCTCAGATCTGCCTCCCAAACAGAAGGTAGAATGGTATTATATTGGCTTGTGTAGAGGATGAGTTATGGGTTGGGTTAAAGAGACTGACAGGTGGGAGGGGCTGCATCTTGTGCTTGCTCTAGAAAATTACATGTTTAACAGGCAAAGATACATGCTTGGTCATACATCATGCATGTAGAGAAAATGGTATCTAAATCCCACCCAGGATGTGGTGGGAGGTGTGGGAGGTGGGCAACATGGGAATCCGAGTGGGTTCCGTATAATATTTTAGGTAATCTAAGCACCTCTTAAAATATATGTATATATATATATAAAAAATAACATTTTTGTAAGCAAATACACATATATGCATATATATTTATATATCATTTTACAAATGTTTGTATGTATTGTGAGAATTTTGATTTTTACCCATAATAAAAAAAAAAAAAAAAAAAGTACAATTATAATGAACTAAAATTCAGTCAAGTTTATTCTACTACTAAATTGAGTCTGCACTAGAAATGGGAAAATCCCATTACTTGGTTAACTGACTTTTGTTCTAAGCTACTGACCACAGCTACTCTACCTCAATTGACTTGTTTCTAAATAGGGCAATTTTAAGCTTGGGAGAAAAACAAGTGTGGCATTGCTAAGGAAGCAGGGCACAGGGATGGGCCATTAGGGGTGTAAAGGAAATTCATGGGCAGCTTCATTATGGGACAATCACCTGTATGGACAGGACAATAAAGAATGAAGTTGCCCCTCAGAGGCTCTGAATCATCGTGTTTGCCTGGTGTGTCATAAACCAGTACAGACTTGGATAGGCAGAGAATCATGGGTTACAGACAGAGACCTTTCCATGTTCAAACACACGCTCTGTGGTCCATGTATCCTACCTAGTTCCTGATAGGGCCAAGCCTCCACATTCACTAGCATCCTCCTCCTCTGATTGGGAAACTCTGCCACGCTCATCACTTCTGTCATGTCTCCATGGTCTGGGCTTATGGAGTCTGTGGAACTGAAGTTAAATGTAATACCCCAACAGACCTGCTGTCTTCCTAATCTCCATGGGGCTTCATGTCCAACATGTTCAGGTTTTACTTGTTGGATTTCCCAAAGCACAAGAAAAGAAAAAATATTTCATGTAGATACAGAAAAAGTCCCTCACACAGCTTCTTTCCCAATGGGAGGAGGAGTTAATACAACCCACATTCTTTTCTCACAAAGTTTTGGCCCTTTCTGAAACTTTGACCTTCCTGTGCCATGATTACCTTCCCTTTGAATAGGACCCCATGTTAATCAAGGCATGCAACTTATAGTGAATTTACATTAGTATCATTGAGCACCTACTTTTGCAGACTCTGTGAAAGTCTAACTCAATAGACAATATTAAGAAAAAGAAAGATAACATTTATCCAGAGGTCAAGAAATAGAGGCTATGAGAAGCTACTTATAAAATGTACCACTAGGATTTTAATCTAGGTTTTCAACTATAGATTAAAATATGATTTTCTATTCAAAATCCAAATGGTACATTTGGCATGAGAGAAGGCATTTACCAATAAAAAATTAACATTGAAAAATTCTTTTTCAATGTTTTTTCTATGTCATTAGATTGGGAACATCACTGTAGGAGCTACAGAATATTATATTTACTTCTTTACCTTCAGCACCCTATTTTTTCATTGGTTTCTAATAAATGTGATATAAATATATTTGAGCTGAGATTGAACAAATCATATTTCCACTGGTTTCTAATAAATGTGATATGATTATATGAATATATTTTAAATGAAAATGGACAAATCAATTATTTACTCTTTAAGTGACTTTGGCACAAACCAGTCTTCTATCACTGCTCATTTATATTCCCACACAAATTTCTTTGGAAATTTGAATCCTCATGTATTACTTCCATTTAGAATCATGATTTTTGCATCAATGTCCAAATAAATACTACTATAATTAATGACTCTTTAAACCAACACCTAAAGCAACACTGCTACATATTTCTCCCACAATGCCATTTCTCTGAGGGATAAACTGAGGACAAAAATTGAAACCAACCAGAAATCCACCTCTGATAGGGATACCAGCAGATCTCAGGTTGGTGAATGCTGGAAAAACTCTGCTGGAAGCAATGCATCTTCCAGGATAAGTGAGGAAGGATATGTGAGGGATGTTTCCTTCCCAGATAGGCATTTATAGTGATCAAACCTCATATGATTGGACACTCTATTTAATCAAATAAAGTGGATCCAATCACCTTTGGTATTCTTGCCATTTCTAATCATTTACAAAATTTCAGTAGCAACCTGTGTGTATTTTAGCAATATAGATTTTACATAAGTTCACAAAATGTGTGCATATAAATATATTGTCTATATCTTTCTGCACTTTGCCTTTTGACTCAAATAATTCCTTGAAAGTCTCCATTTGGACAAATATACTGTAGCCCAGTTCATTCAGTTTCACTGCTGTTTACCACTGATTTGCATTATATGTGCATTTCTTTTTTAATTTCTTCTCATTTAGGTTGACATTTGTATTCTTTCTAGCATCTCCCTTCCATTAGTTATAGTGTTGTGGATATTTTGGGGGACATACACTTATTGATGTGAAGAAAATATGAAGAATTGAAGAGCTGTATCATTGTTTTTGGACATGTTCAAATATCATGCAAGTCACCATTATGTTCTCCAAGTGGTTGGACAAAGTGCACCCCCACTGGCACTGGAAGAGAGACTCATTTTTACATATTGTGGTCCCACTGGGTAGAGTTTGATTTGAGGAATTTTATATGTTTGAAATAATATTGGTTATCTGCATTTCATTTATTATGAAATGATGCAGTTTACAAAATTATTTACCACATGATTTTAATAATCTGTGAATTATCTAGTCTTATTCCTTTTGTTTATATTTGTTGATCATTTTATTTTTGGTTTAGCATTGGTAGATATTTTATTTTATAACTCTTCTGGATACTATTACTTTCTAGTTGATACCATTGTGAATATATTTTCCCATTCTGTAGCTGGTCTTAGCTTCTACTGTCAGATAGACTTTAATGGTTTTTAATGTTGTTGGGCATTTGGAATTAATTTACAAAATCTAAGCTGGTGTGAATCCGGTAGAAATGGTCTGTGATCAACTCATTTATTCATGTAGCAACTATACACTGAGCACTCACCCAGTGCCAGATGCTGGGTTAGGCCCTGGATCTAGTGCTGAAAATGATCAATTTTCTCCCTGCTTTGCAGGAACTCAAGGTATGCAGTTAGAGATGGAAGAAAGTAGTAAACATATACATGTTAAAGAGAAGATCAAGTGCCATGTTAAAAACCAGACAAGGTGCTGAAAGAGGGGGTCTGGGAGATGCTAAGTGTGTTGGCCTGAAATGAGTCACTGAAGTGATATTTATGCTGCATACAGAATGAGTAACAGGAGCCAGCCCTGCACAAGTCTGTGAACAGTGTGCCAAGAGAAGGTACAAGTTTGCAGACTCTGAGGCTGAAGTGTTTGGCCTGAGAGGAGGTTAGAAAGGGGGCCAGTGTAGATGCAGGGAGCTTGGGAGGAGAGGAGGGGAGAACCAGACCCTGGGGCCTGGTAGATTATGTTAGTATCTATTAATATGTGACAACACTACACCCAAATTTAGTGGCTTACAACAAATGATTTTTTATTGCACAGTTTTGAACAAATAATTCAGGCAAGGCTAAGCTATGTGATTTTGCTCCAATATCTCTCCCAAGACTGAGAACTAGTCCCAACTGAGGCTTGACTTGAGAAAGATCTACTTCCAAAGTCACATGTATTATTGGCAGTTTGGACTGAGAGCTTGAATTCCTTTCTGTCTGTTATCTGGGCCCTTCCTCATTTTCTTGCAATATGGGTCTCTGCACATCATAGCCTGTTTCCCCGGAGTGAGATAAAAGAGAAAGATAGAGAATTAGAGATAGGGATAGAGAAAATAAATAGAGAGCAAAAGAGAAAACTAAGAAGACAGAAATCACAACTGTTTTGTTTATCAATCTTGGAAATGATATACCATTATTTTGGCCATATTCTATTGATAAGAAGAGAATCACTAAGTCCAGTTCACACCTAAGAGGAAGAGATAAGACAAGAACATGTACACCAGATGGCAGAGATCCTTGGAAACTATTTGAAGGATTTCCACAACATAAAGTAAAAGGAGGCATTTAATCTGACTTTAAATATAATGGGTATCGATTGAAGGGATTTGATTCAGATGGCGGTATTTGATTTTCATTAAATTTCAGGGCCATTATGTTAAGGTCTCGGAAATGAAACCAAGAAGATAAGTTACTTTCCCACCATCATATAATCAAGAACCAGCCCTATTTTGAGTTGAGCTCTCTGATGTTTCCTATTCCTTCATGTATTTCTTCCATCTCTGAATTTCATGTATCAGTGATCTGTCACAGTAGCTCATGAGTTTTAAAGATATTACTCCATATACATCTGTTAAAGACCCTAGGATGTGGAAGCTGGAGTGATCCTTATGGTTCAGGTGAGGGGACTTGGGAGGCCCTAGAGCCACAATAACTTGTCGAGGTTCATGGAAATGGTAGAAAAAGGATTTAGGTGAGGAGCCATCCCTATCTCTTCATACTGGAATCCTGAATTTTCCAGTCCTTTCTCAGGAACTACAGGGAGGACAGTGGTTGGCTAACTGTAGAGTTAAATTGAAGACATGAGAGAGGAGGTCAAAGCAACTTCACTTCTTTGGGTAAATAATCCAACAGAGCTTGGAACCATGGTAACCAGTTAGCCACATTCTAGAGACAGCCCTCAACCCAGCTCACCTGAGGAGAGAAGCTTGGAAGAACAAGATGCTTTTCTGTTTCTAAAGTCCCAAGGCTCTTACCTCAGGAAAACTGTAAGTGAGAACCTTTTCCAAAGCATCAGGAATTGGTTCAATCCCCACCACAGAAAAGTCTGGCCATTTGACAGGAGACAACCAAAGGTAAGATAAGGGTCACAAGGCAGAGAAATGAAGGCTGGGCAGATATTCTGATCCTTCCTGGGCAGCCCCACAGCACCTACCACTTCTAGTGTCCCTAAGTTGGGGAGGGCTGGGCTGTTTGAAGGGGTGTGAGGGGTGGACAGACCATGGGAAGTAGCTGGTTTTCTAGGAGATCGGAAGACGATTGGCACATCATGTTCACAGTGTGCTCATGGCTGGCAGGGTGGGAAGAAATGTGCCAGGATTGTTATCATCTGTCCAGATGTTAATCTGCAGACTTGGAGCCATCATCTCATTCCTCCTTCATGGGCTAGAGCTCTGTGCAGACAGTGTTCTGTTTCTAATCTGGGGCCAAGAACTTTACATGGAGTCTTCTGTGTGGCAATGGACAAGTAGGACCTTGATGACCAACTGATAATGGGAGTGGATTTTGGGTCAGGTAGGAGGGCTTCTGTCTTTACTGAGCATTGGGTAATGTTGAGTGGGGACTTCTGACTGAGGTAAGGCAAGGCTGACCTTTTGTCCCAAACATCTGATGGGTCCCATTAGAGAGCAGATCTTAGAGACTTCCCCTGAAAGGACAAAAAATGTCAAAGAGAGCTGTGGATGGTGCCCAGGGCACCCTGGGGATGAAAGGGAGGCTGGGATCTCAAAGGAAGGCTTTGGGAGAATCCACCCCCACTACCACCACTTCTAAGTCATTCTTGCCTCATCCCTGCCTTCCCTGACCCCACAATTGATGATCAAGACAATGAGGTGTGGTGAGAAACTGGCTCAGAAGTCTTACTGAAACCACAGTCATGGGTGCTCAGCTGCCTGTGGGTATAAACTATGCTGTACCCCTGCCCATCAGGAGAACAGTCTTAGTGGGAAGTAGGGACTCACCTGTTGCCTGAAGAGGATAAGGCAGCATATTGCACTCAAGCTAAAGGTTGAGGTGCAATGAGGGCTCAGGGAAGTCTGGGGCAGGAAAATGGATTTTTTTTCCTCATCCTCCCTATACTTATGGAGCATCTACCACATGCCAGTGCAGTGTATAAATGAGACAGACCATCAGATCTCCTGGAATTTAGCTTTGAAGGGGCTTTCACAGGACATAGCAACATCCTCTAAAATGTGGGTATCTGTAAAAGTCCCATTAAGGACCATTTCCTAACATAGAACAGTAGCTTCTTCTCTACAGCTTTGAAGGAAGAGGGAATATGTTCTGCTCCTGGTGAAAATGTTTGTATGACCACCAGTTAGGACTAGTAGCTTTCAAGATGAACTTTAGAATTGCATCAGCAGCAAGTGTGGGAGGGACTGAAGGAATATATAAATATCAAAACTTACAATGTGCAAAGAAAAAGGTCAGAAGAAGATTATTAGTAAACGGCCTAAGGGCAGGAACTACTGTGCATCCTCAATCCCCCTCTAGGGTTCCCGTGGTCCATCATTTCTCCCGATTTGAATCCTTCTGGGATCTTGATCTCTGACCTCAGAATTCCTTTTCCTGCTACATTCATTCCAGAGTAACATTTGAGATGCAGTTTCCAAAGCCACAACTGACATTGTTTCATAAGCTTTATCCCTTCCTATGAACTGGGGTTTCTAGCATCTCTGCAATTCCTTGCATAATTTGTTTTAACCCAGAAATTCCCCCAGAAGGTTACCAGAGAATCTGTCAGGGGTGAAGGAAGGAGGTGGTCACTAAGACTAATGATCCTCAGACACACAAGGCACAGCATTACCGATTAAACACTACAGCCCTTCCATGTAGATCCCCTGCCCTGAGCTCACATGAGGGACCTCTCTCAGCTTCCCCATGAGCTGGACTTAAGGGTTAACCCGTGGTCTTGTCCTGAAAACTCCAGGGTCTTGCCCCAGCTTCCAGCCTGCAACTTTTTAAGGATTATGAACATCATCCCTTGGCTTAAAATAGAATGGGGAGGTCAAGATCAATTGAGGGGTGACTCTGAACTTTCAGTTGTGGACATTTCTCAGTTATCCCTCAATTCCCCAGGGCTCCAGTTGTCACCCAGACACCCATGGTGCCCTGTTTAGGACAGCTGAGGGGCAGAGCACAAACCCTAACTCCAGCAATCTAGGCCCTTGGTGTCATGACACAGTAGTCCATGGATGTGATTTGTTAAAAGAATCACAAGTATGGCTCTGTTTTCCCCTCAAAGACAGAAGTTTCAGGTCTCAAAGCTTGTCTAGGAAATGGAGGAAGGCATTGGTGTCTGAGGAGTTTCATCTACACAGCTGGGAGGCTTCTGAGAGCAGACATAATGTAGATACATGTACTAGATCTAGTGTAATCTGATATGGCCGAGGATGGATTTTTGCTGAATCTATCAGCTTACACTGGCTTAGGATGCAGTGAGAGTCACCCAGCTGAGGCCCACATTTATGGTGAGAGACCATCTCAGCTTCTGTCAGGGACTCCTCCCTTTACACTGAGACTTCTGGACCAACCAGAAAGCCCAGCTGGCCAAGGTAGTAACACAACAGCCCTGCAGTTCCTCTTGCTCAGGTTCTGCTGGGTGGGACAGCAGGGCCCCACTGGATTTGCTTCTTCATGGGAATAGGTAATGCTCATTTCTGGCAGAAGGCAGGTGTCCTAGCTGAGACTGTTGGCCCAGGGGAAGAGGAGGAGTGAGTTGGCCTGAGGTCTTCTGGGTCTGTACTTCCTCAGGAAAAGCTGTTGTCCAAAAACTCTAGATCTCATATTTCTTGCTGTGGGCAGTGTGGTCTCTTTTGCCTGGGTTCTGCATGAGGGTAAGTGATCCAGTGTTTTTTTTAGTGTTCCATTCTGAGTGAATCCCCCCCCTCCACTGGTTCAGGAGGAAGAAGTCAGTAAAGGCATGGGTGAATCTACAAGGCTTTGCAAACACTCCCATCTACTTCTTGAGTGCACACAAATATCGATGAGGAGACCTGAGAAGAGCAGACCCTTTCTGCCTGTCCACCTTTGTCTGATGGCCACTGGGTCACCCTGTAACATTGGCTTCACAATCAAAACTTGCATCAAATCAATCTGAACATTGACTGGAGGATCCCAGGGAAGGTTGAGCTCCTTGTCACCTTCTGTGCTTATTTGTCAACTTCTGTGTCCACTGATGGCCTGCTCAGCAAGGCCACTCCTCCAGTGCTGTTGAGTAGTTCTAGAGGGATTTGGAGAATCAGAATCATGCTGAGGGATTCTAAGGATCCCCTCCCTAATTACATGTGCTTTTCCATGGAGACAAATCTTTGCAGCTATCCAGAAATTATCTTTTATGCATTTTAATGAGAAAGGCCTTGGAACTCAATTTAAATAAAAACCTATCTAGCATCTTGTAGCTTTGGTTAACTACACAAGTGTTTAACTTTCCCAAACTGGATATTAATTTACTTAATTTCATTTACATGATTTCTCTAATTTGAGGGTAAAGATTGTGTTAAAGAAGGTATGCTATTATTAGATGTATCTTTACTGTCATCTGAATTAATCAGGTTATGTTTTCTAGATTACAGGTCTAACAACATTGTCAGCTGCATTAAAAGAGAGTCCTCCATGAAAACAGTCCTTTTTCTAGAGCAATAAAGGTGTTTTGAGCACTGGAATGTGTTGAAAACATGATCAATAAGTCTTATTTTCCTTGCATTTTTGGTCTGTTAGATTTTTGAATATGGAAGAAAATTTTAACCACTTTGAAGCGTCATTATTTATTTTGTAAATTATTTTGTTAATTAGGATGTCATTGTTGGAATTGATTGCAGGCATTTAGGCCCAGGCTGTTTTAGGTTAGGTTAGGTTACTGTGGACATACTGATTCTCTGGATTCAAAATTCATTAGTACTTTTCAAATAGAAACTTGCCTAAAATCATCAAGAAAATAGTTTTATAAACTATTCCAGTAAGAAGGACAAATAAACAAATAAATGTGTAATGATAAATTACATGTGTGACTGAAAAGAAGTGAAATATGTGTTTAGATTTGGATAAACCATTTAGTCTGGTTCTGTGTCCATGAGGTCAAAGACAAGGCAAATAATTGGAGTTACTCTTACTGAAGACAGATGTGGTAATAGAAGGACATGAGAAATGTTCTCAGTCCAATTCTGATGAGATGAATTTATTTGGATTGTTCTGGACAATAAACATCAGGTGAGTTAGCTGAAGTTTGAATAGTTAATTCAATTCTATGAAGCTTTCTGTATGGTAGGAGAACTTGCAAAGGGGGTATGATTGTGTAAGCAAAGTATATGTAGAGGAGATTTTGAAAATGGGGTGGGGACTCTTTGATTATAAGAATTACAGCTGACATTGCAGATAAAATTTAGTTGTAAGCCTTAAGAAATCTGAACTGGGGAGACAGGCAGAAAAATTCTGGCTGTATTTCTCTAGCCACGTAATTTTTAACATTACTAAATATTTCTGAATTTCTGTTTATTTAATTTGTTAAATAGGTAAATAACCTTAATCAGCAAGTTACTGTGAGGATTAAATAACCAAATATGTAAATATCCAAAAATATTTAAGATAACCATTGTTTTTCTGGGCTCAGGTACAAATGGGAAAGTTAATCTGACTTCTGTTTCTGATAATGTCATCATTTGTCCATGAAATGCATGTAATTATTAAGTGTTGTAGGGGAGAATTTATGGTATAGATGATACTTTAGATTTATATATTATGAAAAGCAGGGATGTTACAGCTGAGGATAATTAATATAGGATAAGGTTTCAGCTGTCACTTTATTAAAATATCCTATTGTGAAAATTGATTTTCTCACATATTCCTCATTCTACATTATTTGGCCCTCCTAATTTCTGGGGATTGTGAGATATTATAACCCATGTACTAATATTTTCTTTTTTAAAAAAAATTATGGAAATATATCATTCATACATGAACATACATAAACTATAAGTGTTCAGTAAACATTGTGAACTTACAAAACAAACAAGCTCAGCATCATACAGGGCTCCCACATATCACCCCACGATAAACACCTTGCATTGTTGTGAAACATTTGCTAACAAGTTATGAAAGAGACTCATCAAAGTATTACTACTAACTACAGTCTGTCTTTTACTCCCCTATACTTTTTTAAAAGGATTTATTTATTTATTTATTTATTTATTATTTATTTATTTATTTTTATCCATTTTTACCCCTCCCCATTTTTGCTGTTTTTGTGCCCATTCACTAGGCAACTCTCCATGTTCATTTCCTGCCCTCTCTTCTCATCCTTCTCTTTCTTGTCTTCAGTGGAATTTGATCCTCAGAACCTCCAATGTGGGAGGGAGGCATCCTACCACATGCACCACCTTAGTTCCTGGTTTTTTGGCACATCTCATCTTGGCTCTCCCTTCTGTCACTCTCCTGTTACATCATCATCTTGCAGCATGGATTATGGGGCCTGGCAGCACACCTGGTCACAAGACCTGGTGGTGCACCCAGGCATGTGGCCTGGGGACTTACCTGCTTGCATGGCCTTCCAGCACACCTCTGATGGCACACCCACTTGTGGGGCCTGAAGGCACACCTGTGTGTGTGGCCTGGGGGAGCTCACCCACTTGCAGGACCTGACAGCACACTGACTCATGGGGCCTTGTGGCACACCTGTGCACAGGGCCTGGGGAGCTCAACCACTTGAGCAGTCTGGTAGTGTAACTGCACACAGGGCCTAATGGCACACCTGCTCGTGGGGCCTGGAGGGTTCACCTGCTTTTGGGGCCTGGTGGTGCACCTACTCACAGACCCTGAGGGGCTCACCCACTTGTGTGGCCTGATGGTGCATTCATGCAAGAGGCCTGATAGCCCATGTGCGTTCTATATTTTTCTTGTGCTTTTATTTTTATTGGGAGGTTTCAGGGATTGAACCTAGGTCCCTCCATATGGGAGAGGGATGCCCAACTGTTTGAGCCACATCTCTCCCACTGCTATATCTCTTAAGGTTGACCAAAGATACCTAGAGTTACAGACTTTTCCAATACATGATGTCATATAATAAATCAGGCTTTGTTTATCACCAGCATTCTAAAAACCAGACCTAGGAGAAAAACTAGGTCTGGGGACATGTGCATGGTTTCTAATATAGTAAATGTTTAGCCTACCCTGATTATCACAAAAACAGGGCAGTGAGAATATTCTCATTCTAATATTTTTTGACACGGAGGATTTTCAGGATAAGATTTGCTTGATGGGAGCCAATGATCTCTTAAAATGAAAAAAGTCCTGGAATTGATCAACCCCATAATGAACTATGCTTTTTACTATGCGGTGTGATAGCCAAGTCCAGTAGGACAAAATCTGGAACACAGAGTTGAGAAAATGATAGTTTGATATCCCGTGTTTTAGATCCAAGATGATTTAGGGCAAGTGCACCTCCAAAGGACAGGTATAGGGTAAAGAAGGAAGGGAGTGAGGGTTGAGTGGGCTGGGATGGATGTTTCATAAGCCAAGAATACCCAAATCTGAGAAATTTGAGTGGTTTCTCTGGAGGTGGAGACCCAATATTTTAGAATCAAGGAAGGAATTGAAAATCTCTGAACACCATGGGCTCATGAATGTATAAAATTCAATGACAATGTTCTTATCTGTACAATGAAAGTATTCATATCTTCTTATTCATGCATAGTGTTATAACCCAGGAGATCGACTACACTCAGACTTTAACCACTTTTATGAAGTTTATTGAGCTAAGCCCGTGGGTGTCTGCAGCACCTCTCATGCAGGAGAGAACTGCAGCACCCAGGTTTTAAAATGGCTTCTATTTATAGGGGGTTGCTGTTGCAGTTTGCAAGCAAGCGCAGTTTGCAAGCAAGTGGAATAAACAGAAGCGGATTTTGGCAGTTAGCTAGCGTTTGCACAGAATGCCCTGATAGCCTGGGGCACAGCTGCAGGGTTGAGATGTCCTTGCAGGATTGTTCAAAGGAGGGGAGGTTGTATGCTTGTCTGTCCTTGCGAGATTGTTCAAGGGAGGGGAGGTTGTGTGCTTTTTAGATAAGACACTTAGGAGACAGTGGGAAACTTTTTTTTTTTACGTTACTCTGGTTGCCATGAAGGCCTATGGGTAGGCTAATTTAGGGTTCAACATTTCCCACTTCTCTTTTTAGTGGGTTAAATCATTGACTCATCATAGTGGTCTCCAGTCATTGGCAGGTGTTGGTAGGGTTGGGCTAATATCATTAGTTTGACCGATTGGACTTTGTCCTTGACAAAAGCTACAAGCCTATTGATAACGATAGGTTCGCAAGTGAGACCCAAAAGTAACAGTATGAGAGGGCTTATTAGGGCTGAAATTAAAGTAGTTAGTTTTGGAGACCAATTGAAAAGGTTTTTTTTTTTTTTTTTTGTTTTGTTTTGGATTTTTTTCTTTTTATTTTTTTACAGCTAAATTTGTTTTTAATAAAGGAATTAATTTTCTTTCAATCCTATATAAAACAATAGCAATTAAAAATTTCATTTTTGAAAGTAAAATATTTACATATGAACAAGTAACTGTGCAAAATTTACATGGAAAAAAGTGGAAGACAGGGATTTCCTAAAAGACAAAATAAAAGGTGTAACAGTTTTCATGAGTTGAAAAAAAATACTGATCAGCATTCAGTTCATGCTTCTGAATTAAAGTCAATGTGAGAAATCACACAGAGAATTCCACTTGCTTTGTACCTATTTTTAAAATTACAAATAAACTAATTGGCTCTTTATATTTTCAGAGGTTATTGTATTAAATCGTCTATTGATGGTACTTTTATGATGTAAATGCTTTGGCTTTCTCTGTGTGGATTTTTTCTTTAACATTTAATGATTTAATCATTAGAGTCTAGTATAATTACTTTAAATATAAATTTTATTATTTATAAGACATAAAATTTTAGAAAGTATTAAAAAGTAGAAATAAGAAAGAAAATGTCACATATTTTTATCAGTCAAAATAAAAAATGGTTCTTTGAGGTTTTTTCCACATAATGATTTTTTTCAAAAACTTAGATATAATAAAAGGTGAAAAGGGAAGATAGACATTCTTTGGAAAAAATATTTACAATAAAAGTATCTGACAAAGGATTTATATCTAGAATATTAAAAAGGCCTACAAATCAGTAAGAAAAAAAGACAACCCCCAAAACTGTGTATGGTGGGGAAGTGGTACATGGGAACTCTGTACTTTATGCATGATTTTTCAATAAACCTACAATTGCTCTAAAACAATAATAATTTATTTATTTTTAAAAAGACAACTTAGTAGAAAAAATAAGTAAAAGACTTGAATGGGCAAATCACTAAAAAAAAATAAAATAAAATAAAAAAATAAAATGTCCCATAAACACATGAAAAAATGTTCAACTTCATAAATCACAAGGGAAATGCAAATTAAAACCACAATAAAATATCACTATGTACCTAACAGAATGAGAAAAATTAAAATGAATGCCAATGTCAAGTGTTGGTGAGGATGTGAAGCAACTAGAGCTCTCATCTACTTCTTTTAAGACTATAAATCATACGACTCTTTGGAAAACTTTTAATCAGAATTTCCTAAAAATGTACACACACACATACAACCTACATGCAATTCCTCTCCCAGGCATATACCCAATAGATATGCATATATATGTGTTATAAAAGACACATAAAGAATGTCCATTGTAGTATATTTGCAATAGCCAACATCTAGAAACAATAAAATGTCCATCAACAGTAGAAAGGATAAACATGATATCTTGGTTTTCTGGGGTTGTTGTAACGATGTACCACAAACTGGGTGGCTTAGAACAGCAGACATTTATTGTCTCAAGTTCTGGAGGCTGAAAGTCTGAAATCAAGGTCGACAGGGTAATTCTTCCTCTGAAACTTACAGAGAAGAATCTGTTCCATGCCTTTCTGGTGGTAGCCAGCAATCCATGGTGTTCCAATTTTCTTAACAGTTCATTCAATTTACCTCTTTCCTTTCTCATTTTACTATAGGCAGCAAGGAGAAACCAAGGTGTAACTTCCACATTTTGCTTGGAAATCTCAGCTCACTAGCCAAGTTCATGACTACAGGTTCTGCTTTCCACCTCACATAAGAACACAATTCTGCCCAGTTCTGTTCCTCTTTATAAGAAGGATCTTCTTTCCTCCAGTTTCCAATAACATAGTCTCTATTTTCTTCCAAAGCCTCAGAAGCACCTTTAATATCCTTATTTCTACCAGCAGTCTCTGGTATGCAATCTTGGCATTTTTCTCCCAAGTGCCTCAAAATTCTTCCAGCCTCAACCCATAACCCAATTCCAAACCACATCCATGGTTTTAAGTATCTATTACAGCAGCACCCCACTCCTGGTACCAAAACCTGTCTTGATTCATAGGGCTGCCATAACAAAGTATCACAAACTGGGTGGCTTAAAATAACAGAAAATTATTGTATCACAATTTGAAGGCTAGAAGTCCAATATCATCAGAACCATGCTTTCTCTGATATCTGAAGGGGAGAGTCTATTCCATGCCTCTCTCCTGGCTTCTGGAGAAATCTGAAATCCTTGGAGTCCTTAGTTTGTGGCATAACTCAATCTCTGCCTTTATTGTTTGGCTGTTTCTCTCTGTGTCTGTCTGTGCATCTTCTCCCCTGGCAAGTCACATGGGAAGTACTGTGGGCCTTCAATGTCCAGGTACTTGAAAAGGTTTTGAAACCAAGACTTAGAGGATTGTTTTTTTAGATCCCTCTCTCTGAGTTTTTTTTTGTAGTTTTTGCATTGATTAATAATTTTTGAATGGTTTACATAAAAACAGCAGGCTTTTCCGAGGGCGGCACATAAGCCACCCTGTTTCAGAAACAGTAAATCTAGTCCTCTTCTGTTCTGTATAGTTATTTTTGCTAAGGAGTTAACTTGTTTTTTAAGATATTGTACCTAGGTTTGAAGGAGAGCGACATCAGCAGAGAAAGTAGCTGAAAGTTTTTTAATATTAATGTTAGAGGTAATCATGGCCCCAGCTCCTATGGCTGTTAAACTTGTAATTTTTAAGGTGGCTAAGATAGAGATTAGAATTGGAGTTCTTTTTTGTAGTTTAAAATGTTTGGGTTTTCTAGGGGAGTGTCCTGGAGGTTAGGTTTAGATCCAGTGATAGTTTTTAAAATGTTTAGGCAATCATGGACAATTTTTCTATATTTAGAATTTAGCAACAGAGTAGCTGGGTTGAGAGCCATGGACTTAGAGAAAGTGACTTGAGGGGGATTTAGTAGCAGCACTTGATATTGAGTAAGACGCACATTCGAAATCCAACGGTCAGGTGGGGATCTAAGGAGGGCCTTAGTGGTGTGGCCCCCAATAATCTGCAAATTTTGGCCCAAGGTTAATTTTTGTGCTTCCTTGACAAGAAGGGCGGTTGCAGCTATCGCTCTTATGCATGATGGCCATCTTGCAGCTACAGGGTCTAGTTGCTTGGAGAGATAGGCCACTGGGCGTTTTCAAGGCCCTAAGGTTTGAGTGAGGACCCCTTTGGCAATCCTCTTCTTTTCAGCTACAAACAGCTGAAAAGGTTTTGTGATGTTGGGTAGGGCTAAGGTAGGGGCTGAGGCTAAGGCTTGCTTGAGGGCTATAAAGGCCTGTTCTTCCTCTCGAGTTCAATGAAAGTTAGGGTTTTTTCTGCCTGTGCAGGCATATAAGGGTTTTGCAATTTTAGCAAACCCAAGTATTCAGAGCCTGTAGTAGCCTACCGCCCCTAGGAATTTTCGTACCTGGCGATTGGTGGTTGGAGTTGGGATATTTAGGATAGCTTTTATCTGTTTCAGAGATAGGGTTTTCTTACTTTTTTCTAGATGGTAGCCCAAACATGTGGCTTTTCGTACGCAGATCTGAGGCTTTTTTATGGACACCCGGTAGCCGAGGCATGCTAGTTCAGAGAGCAGTTCTTTGGTGGCGATTAGGCAATCCTCTTCTGATGCTGTTGCAAGAAGAAGGTTATTTATATATTGCAAAAGAGTTACTTGAGGGTGGGATTCCCTGAATCCCAGGAAGTCTCGGCTCAGGGCTTCATCAAAGATGGTTGGAGAATTCTTGAATCTTTGTGGGAGTTTAGTTTAGGTTAGCTGGCCTGAAAATCCCCTTCGGGGTCTGTCCACTCAAAGGCAAAGATGGGTTGGCTCTGAGGGGCCAATGGTAAGGTGAAGAAGGCATCTTTTAGGTTTAGTACAGAATAGAAAGTCCGTCCTGGAGGCAGAGAGCTCAGAAGGGTATAAGGGTTAGGTATAGTGGGGTGAATGGTTTCAACCCTCCTATTGACTTCTCTTAGTCCTGTACTGGTTTATAATCTTCAGCCCCTGGCTTTTTTATTGGTAAAAGGAGGGTATTTTAGGGTGATTGGCAGGGAGTTAGTATTTTTGCTTTTTTAAATCTTTTGATATGTTTCGCTATGCCTTCCCTTGCCTTTTGAGGTATGGGGTATTGTTTGACTTGGATGGGGAGAGCAGTACTCATGAGTTGTACAATGATAGGAGGTTGATGCAAAGCCAATCCTGGTGGGTTGCTCTCTGCCCAGATCCCGGGGATTTTAGTAAGTAGTTTCTGGATATAGCTTTTTTTTATAGCCCCCTTGGGCTCTTGTTTAAATAGAATATATTCTTCGGAGATAGGGACAGTTAACATAATTGATTGAGGGAACTGATTTTTTTATTGTAAAATTGTTTCCCCATCTTTAAAGGAGATGGTTGCCTTTAATTTTTGCAGCAAGTTTCGGCCTAAGAGGGGGTATGGGCATTCTGGCATTATTAAGAAGGAATGGGTAACAGTACTTGTCACTTTGTTCCCCTGCTGGAGGGTGATCAGCCCTGCTGCAGCCTGGGGAGCGACACGAGCTAGATATGGGCCGTCCGGTGTACACTCCGGGAACGGCGGGGGTGAAGAAGTTGTCAGAGAGCGGCGTCAGGGGCTCTCTGGTCTTCACGGTGTGGGTGTGGGGTGTATCTGGTAAGGACCGCGCGTGAAAGAAAGACTCGAGACTTCTTGATTCGGGTGGGAAGGAACAAGAGCATTTATTGAGGAACTACAGAGCTTATATACCTTTTAGGCTGGGGGTAGGGTGGAGGCATATCATTGGGCAGCTTAAGGGTTGCTGGGGAAAAGGGGCAGAATAGGGGCATTTGGAGGTGAAGCAGGGTTATCCAAATAAGGCAACAACTGGGGCGAGAACTCTGATTGGTGAGAAGGAACAGGGAAGAGGGAGAGAGGCAAAAGGGGAACGGGGGATGGGCTTGGGTTGTTACAGCAGGGCCTGTGGTTAGTGGATGTGGCAAGGCCTGTGACTTGCAGATACTGCATCTCCACCCTTTTGTTTTTATTTTTAGGCCAACTGATAGGGAACTGGGCCTGTCTTAGGTCATAGCCGGCTAAGGCACTTGTAGCTCTTACCCGTCTTTGGGCTATCCCAGCAGCAGCTGTGCATAAACGGTAGGGACCGTGCCTGTCTTAGGTCAGAACCACACAAAAAGGGGGCTGGATCTTACCCGTCATTGGGGACTCTAGCAGTAATGATTGAGCCAGGGCCCTTTGGCAACAATTGGCTAGGCCCCTGTCTTAGGTTGTCCAGCGGTGCTATGATAAGGTTCAGTTGCCCGTCATAGGACATCAGCCCAGCAAAGCAACAGCGGCTGGTGCCCTGTCTTAGGTTGGCCACTCTGTGTGCCTGGCTAGGTTGCCCGTCATTGGCTCACCAGTTCAGCTCCATCTTGGCCAAGCTACAATAGGTGGAGAGGCTGTTTGAAAAAGGGATGAGGGATGGTGTGGGGACTTAGAGGGGTGAGTGATCGGCATGGATTGGGCGATTGAAGGACTGGTTATTGTTGGAGAGATGCAGATAGTCGACTTCACGGGTTTGGACTCGCTGGTAGCGGACGGTCATTGGCTTGTCAAAGAGGGAGTTGCGGATTGCCTGTAAAAGTTTTTGAAAGAGGGTAGGGCCTAGAGAGAGGAGGAGCAGAATGAGTACTAAAGGGCCAAGGAAGGGGAGGAGGTAAGGGAGGAGTTTGTCAAATCCCCAGGAGGTCCAGGTGTTGTTGCTAAGGGCTTCATATTCCTTCTTGCGCTTAGCTAGGCCTTCCCTCAGCTGGGCCATGTTGTCCTTTATGAGGCCGGAGTGGTTAGCATAGAAGCAACATTCTTCCCCCAGTGCGGCACACAGCCCCCCCTGTTTCAGGAAGAGGAGGTCGAGTCCTCTACGATTTTGGAGGACTACTTCTGACAGAGAGTTTAAAGATTTTTCTAAATGAGAGATAGAAGTTTCTATACGGGCTATATCTTCATCTACAGCCATACGCATGGAGGAAAGAGCAGTCTGTTGTGTGCCGAGAGCAGTAGCAACGAGGGCGATCCCACCAACGCCTAGGAGTGAGGCGATAGTTATTGCAGTAATGATTTTGCGTTTCTGCACTTGGACTGGGAGCAGTTGATGCTGCCAAAATGTAAGGAATTGATCGTTAGTGTGGAAGTAAATGCGGGGAAGAACGGTAACAAGCACACAGGTTTCTCCACTGGTGTTGAGGGCGGCGACGCTCAAGCACGGTGTTAGACCTGTTGAGGAGCAGAGGCATTTTGTATCGTTGTGGGGGATCAAAAACTTGGTACTTGAATTAGGAGATAGGGTATAGTTGCAGAGAGACTGCATAGAGGAGATGACAGTGCCATTAGTTTTAACCACACAAAGCCCACTGCGAGAGACAGACTGAATAGTCAGGCCTTTGGTGTGATTCCAATTGCAAGAGGCAGGGCTCTCTTCCGGAGAATCCTTACAGGAGACATTAACAGCAATCGCCTCGTAGTAGGGCAGAGTGGAGGAGAGGCACAACCAGCAATCCTGGGTAAGATTGGGATTGGAGGCATTTAAACTGATAAAGGAAGCAGTGAGGAGGGAAAGAAACGGGTTGGCAAGCGAAAGGGGGATGTTGGGGGGTTTGGTCACAAAAGGGGAAATATGAGTTGCGCTAGATGGTGAAGGTACCGAAGGATGGGCCGTGCTAAGGGATGAGGACAGGGCTGGAGCAGCAGGGGTCTTAGGGATAGATGAGGGGGGGGCAGGTTTGGCCGGTGGGTTAATGACAGGATTAGGGCCGACTGCTATGGGGGGAGCTGTAGTGGGGGAGAACTTTTGGATGCGAAAGAAGGTTCCATCATCATAATTGGTTCTGTATAGTCTGACACCCCAGGTGCGGCCAGTGAGCCACTGAACATCCTCAGGTTTCTTTATAGTTATGGTTACATTGGGCCAGCCAGACGCAGTGATGTATTGGTCTTTATTAGGGGGTGAGGACCATCCATGCGCTATAGTTTCACACCCCAAACTGGGGCAATAGTAATGTGTTGGATCTCCACAGGAGTAGCTAGTAGTGGAGGGGCAGATGTAGAAGCCAGTAATTTGTTGGTTGTACCCCTGGGGAAATGACTGCCCCCAGCATCCACCCTTGGGGTGGTTATCTAGAACTGGAAGTTTAGTGAAGGAAGAGGAGCATCCAAAGGAGGTGGGCGGCGTAGAGCTGCCGGGTGTTTTGGGGATTGTGCCAGTGGGGATATGTATACCTTGTCCTGTAAGGCAGCAAATGTGCAGAGTAAAGGAAGGGGCTCCTGATGTAACATTGTATCTGATGACTGTGTCCGGACCGACTCCGAGGGTCCAGTTAAAGGGCTG
This sequence comes from Tolypeutes matacus, assembly GCA_026826555.1. NCBI lineage: Eukaryota > Metazoa > Chordata > Mammalia > Cingulata > Chlamyphoridae > Tolypeutes > Tolypeutes matacus. The sequence goes on from JAKSZT010031697.1 coordinate 43,981, forward strand.
GTGATTAACGTTGGCGTCACTAGTGTGGACAAGGGTGAGTAAGAGAAGTAAAAGAGCAAGTGAAAGGGAAGAGGCGGGTGTACAGGGGGTGCTTGGCAGGTGTGTTACCAGTATTTTCAACTGTGGGGAACATCCTTCAGCGTTTCTTCTGTTTCCTTGTTGTTTGCGACTCCTTTTCGTTGAGCGATGGGGCCGGTCTGACATTTCTGGCCGGGATCCAGATTGGTTGTGGGGCGCCATCTGGAAAAACACAAGCATATCCCCTCCCTTGACATAGGAGGGGGTGAGGTCCCTGCCACTGCTGGGTTTCTGGGTCTTTCCATCTGATTGAAGGAAGGGGGGTGCCTAGGGAGGAAGCCCCCCAGTGTTTGTGCATGGGGGACAGGCCGTTTTTGTCGAAGGTAAGCAAATTAAGCTTAACTTGAGCTGCTGTAAGGATCTCTTCAGGTGTACCTGAGGGGCTTATCTCCCTTTCTTTTAAAATAGTAAGTTTGAGCTGTTGGTGGGACCTTTCAACCACGGCTTGTCCCTGGGGGTTGTAGGGAATGCCAAAGTGGTGTGTGATGTTATACAGCTTGAGAAAGGCCGCGAAGATGGAACTATGGTAGGCTGGTCCATTGTCCGTCTTAAGGTCCCAGGGAACTCCCATGAGGAGGATGGCTCGTCTCATGGCTTGGATGCAATGTCGAGCTCGTTCCCCTGGGAGGGCAACTGCAGAGATTAGACTGGAGAAGGTGTCTTTCACCACATGAACGTATTTAAGTCTACCGAAGGACGGGACGTGAGTGACGTCCATCTGCCACCGGGCATTTGGCTTTAAGCCTCTGGGGTTGACTCCCTGGGGCTGTAGGGGCCCGAGTGGCAGGAAGGGAGCACAGCGCTTACAGCCGCATACCTGATGTTTGCACGTTTCGATGGGCAAGTCAGGGAACAGGTGTTGCAGGCTGGCAGCCGAGAAATGAAATCTAGAATGGAGACTGCGAGCCTGGGTGACCGGGTCCTCACAGTGGACCTTTAGGATTAGGGCTGACACCTGCGAGTCAATGAGGGAGTTACCCTCAGAGAGAGGACCAGGCAACCCAGTATGGCTCTGAATGTGGACTATGAACCAGGGGTGTACCTGCTGCTCAAGGAGCCTTTTGAGCTGACTTAGGGCGCCGTCAAGAGGAGAATCGGTTGGAAAAAAGGTACTGAGGGCAATGACCTTGGCGACCTGTGTAGCATAGGCACTGTCAGAGAAGATGTTAATGGCTTCTGATGGGTAGGTTACGAGGGCCAGTATAATTGCCTCAAGCTCCCCTCTTTGGACAAAATCCACTAGCCTAAGGGTGCGACAATGGGGAGTGTCGGTGCTGGTAGAGAAGGAAACAAATCCAAAGCCCTTCTTTGAAGCATCAGTAAAGACAACACGAGCATGCGGTATTGGTTGAGAGGATGGGAATGGATGGCCAGCAGGCAAGACCGTGAGGCCAGAGAGTGACTGTAGCAGTTTGGAATTTGGGTAATGACAATCTATGCGTCCAGAGTAGCTGGAGAGCAAAATTTGGAAATCCACATCGGATTGGGCGAGCGAATCAGTTTGGCTTTTGGAAAATGGCCAAATAAGAGTTTCAGGGGGTGTTCCATAAGTTTGGACAGAAAGGCGCACTAATGTTTGCGCAAGTTGGATGACAGCCTTGACTAAAGGGAGTATTTTGGAACCTCGTGACTTTGCCAAGTGCGACCAGATCAGAGGTCCTTTCTGCCACAAAGCCCCAGTTGCAGTTCCTTTGGTTAGTAAAACCAAGGCCTGTATAGGTTCAGTAGGAACATAACGTCTGTTTGCCACTAGATTAATCTGCCGAGAAACTTTCTCGACCACTGTCCTTGCTTCAGGGGTGATTTTGACTGTTTTGGTGGGCGCAGTGGCTGGGCTGCCCTTGGTCTCTAGGAGCTGAAAGAGAGGTTGCAGCTCTGCTGTGGTAATGGGAAGGGCAGATCTCAACCAGTTTATTTGGCCACACAGAGATTGGAGCTCAGGCTCATTTTGTCTGGGCAGTGAATTTGCAGAGGAATTGGTTGGATATGTTCAGTTATTCGGTAACCCAGGAATGTAAAGGGGGCGTGGCGCTGAATCTTCTCTGAATTCACGGTCAAGCCAAGGTTGGTAAGGTTCTGAATCAATTCCTGAAAGCCCTCTGACAGGGCACGGGAATCTTCATGGGCCAGGAGAACATCATCCATGTAGTGGATGACAAAAAACCTGTGCCTAAGAGGCTGAATAGCATGACTGACATAGATTTGGCAGATGGCAGGGCTATTTTTCATGCCCTGTGGCAGCACTTTCCATTGAAATCGTTCATTGGCCCCCCTATTGTTAATCTGGGGGACCGAGAACGCAAACTTCTCTTTGTCTGATTCGTCCAGAGGAATGGAAAAGAAGCAATCCTTAATGTCAAGTACAATGAGATAATAATCCAGAGGCACTGCAGATGGATGGGGAAGCCCTGGCTGAGGGGAGCCCATGGGTTTAATATGGGCATTTATTGCCCTAAGGTCGTGAAGGAGGCGGTAGGAGTTTTTACCCCTCTTCTGAATGACAAAAACAGGAGAGTTCCAAGGGCTAGTGCTTTTTTCTATATGGCCAAGCTGTAGCTGTTCCTGGACCAGCCTGTGTAAAGCCTGTAATTTGTGGGACGGTAAAGGCCATTGCTCCACCCAAACAGGTTCCTCAGTGTCACAAGTAAGAGGAATGGGTTTTGGAGGTGTAAAACTGGCAATGGCCACTAGGATTGGGGGTGACAGACAGGACTAGTGGAGACCCTGGCCCCGAGTCCAGTAAGAACGTCACGACCCCAAAGAATTGAAGACAGAGATGGGAGGAACAAAGGTCTGAAGACACCCCGATGGCCCTCTTCGTCTGCCCAAGAGAGGTCCTCTACAGCTTGGGTGGAGCTTCCCATTCCAGTGGCACCCGATATTGGAGGACCGGGCCCTGTTTTGCAAATGTGAGAATAGAGGGCAGGGAGGCAAGAGATTTTGGCCCCAGTGTCAAGGGTGCCAGAAAGCCATATATCACAGACTTTCAGAGAGAACAGTGGGCGGTTAGCTAAAATGGGGAGAGTCCAGTGAATGGAGGTAACGCCCCGACCGCCTGGGGGGTGTGTAGGGGAGGGAGGGGAGGAGGGAGGACTGGGCAGGGGGACAAGGTGGATAAGCAGCCTCTGTTCGAGGTCTCTCATGGACGGGGGCGTGGAGGGTTCTTGTCCCCTTTTGTGACGGGCTGGGGACCGCCCCTCAGAGAGTTTAAAGGCCTCCCCAAGCTATCGGTAACAGATCGGCAGTCACGGGCCCAGTGATAGCCCCTCTTACAACGGGGGCATGGTGTGAGCGGGGGGCGCTTTTTTGAGCCTGGCTCGGAAGGAGGGGGGCCTCCACTTGGGCGTGAAGGATTAGGACACTCTCTAGCAAAATGGCCCGTTTGCCCACAGTGGAAGCAGGGTCCCATGGCCGCGACCAAGGCGGCCGTGACACTTGAAGCTACCGAGTTGGCCATGGCGGAAGCAATGCCCGTAGAGATGGAGTGGGCAGTTTGATCAAGGTCCTTGCATGCAAGGATCCAGTCATGAACGGTGCCCGTTAACTTGGCAGAGATGGCTTGCTTACAGACTGTATTGGCTCCGTCGAGAATAAGCTCTCTAGCGAGGGCTGCTTGGACCTGCTCATTGTCGAGCTTGCGCGCGCATGCTTCTTGGACCCGGGAAACAAAGGAGGAAAAGTCCTCATCTTTTCTTTGAACAAGTTTGGTAATGGTGTCGGTTTTATTGGCTGAACACCTTTGAAAGGCGGCCAAGGCTACTTGAGCTATTTGCTGCCACGCCACTGGGGGGGGGGAGCGAGTTGGTATATGCGTGTGGGGCAGCAAAGGGGCCCGTGCCCATCAGGGCCTCGAGTGGAACCTGGACGCCGAGCGCCAGGTTATCACGATGCTGGGCCTCTGCTCGGTCTTGATAATGAGTGTGCCAGTTGATAAACTGACCAGAATTGAAAATAGCCCGAGCTATGTTTTGCCAATCATGAGGAGTGTTAAGGTTACCGGCCAGATTGTCCAAAAGTTGTTGAGCATAGGGGCTGCTAAGGCCAACCTCTTTAACCGCCTCTCGCAGCCGCTTAAGTTCTTGGGCATCCTAAGGATACCAGGGGAGCGGGCGTTGAGGAGAAGCAACTGTGTTTACGGGATAAACCGCAGACGTTGCAGTGGCTTGGGGTGTAGGAGCAGAGGGGGCAGAAGTAGGAGGGGTCTTGTTGAGGTTGGTGTAATACATCGCAAGTGTAGCTAGCAGCGCTGGCGGTATGGAGGAAGAGGAGGAAGCAGGAAGTTGGGGGAGGTGGCTAAGGGCGGGCAGAGGAGGGGCAGAGGGAAGGGAGGGGTAGAGGGGATCTGACGTCGAAGATGAAGGCAGGGCATCAGGGAGGTTCCGCTTTTCTGAGGAGGAAGAAGAAGGAAGTGCGCCATCTTGTAGGTTCCGCTTTTCGGGTGGGGAAGAAGGGGGAAGTGCGCCATCTTGTACGCTGCAAGGATCGGCGTTAAGGACCTTAGGCGATAGACGGGCAGGGGGAGTTTCGCTGTCCGACCCGGGGGGGGGTCCTCCAGGAGGTTATTGACAGCGAGGATAAAGGAGGAGGTGTCCTCTGAGTTATTGGGGCCGGGCTCTACGTTTGACTCAGAGGGCGCGGATACAGGGGGAGCAGCGCCAAGCAAGCAGGAGCGGATGGTTATGAGAGTAGGGATGAGGCCAGGAGGAAAACGTTTGTTTTCATGTTCAATAGCAGAGGTCACCCGATCGATGAGCAAACGGTATGTGTCGGGGTCCCATAAATTGGCGGTGGGTAGCCAGGGGTTAAAGGGAAGGAGGAGGTCCCAATAAGTTTGGAGCTGTTTGGAGGAGGCCTTACAACTGTGGCAAGCTAGGAGGCCCGCCAGGGCCCGGACTTGTGGCACCTGGTGTTTGGAAAAGGAGGCCCCCATGTCCGGAGAGCAAGAGAGAGATAAGGGCGAGAAGGAGAATGAACAGCAGAAATACTAAGGCCACAGACGGAAGCGGAGTTTTAGTGGCACTGGGGAAGCAGTGAAATAGAATACTAAAAGTGAAAAGAAGAATGATAGGGAGCGAAAGGAAGATAACAAGGTACATTTAAGGTCTTACCAGATCCTGAAGGCTGCGGTGGTCCCGCCAGCAGTGCCCCACGTTGGGTGCCAATTGTCGCTTTGTTCCCCTGCTGGAGGGTGATCAGCCCTGCTGCAGCCCGGGGAGCGACACGAGCTAGATATGGGCCGTCCGGTGTGCACTCCAGGAACGGCGGGGGTGAAGAAGTTGTCAGAGAGCGGCGTCAGGGGCTCTCTGGTCTTCACGGTGTGGGTGTGGGGGGTATCTGGTAAGGACCGCGCGTGAAAGAAAGACTCGAGACTTCTTGATTCGGGTGGGAAGGAACAAGAGCGTTTATTGAGGAACTACAGAGCTTATATACCTTTTAGGCTGGGGATAGGGTGGAGGCATATCATTGGGCAGCTTAAGGGTTGCTGGGGAAAAGGGGCAGAATAGGGGCGGTTGGAAGTGAAGCAGGGTTATCCAAATAAGGCAACAACTGGGGTGAGAACTCTGATTGGTGAGAAGGAACAGGGAAGAGGGAGAGAGGCAAAAGGGGAACGGGGGATGGGGTTGGGTTGTTACAGCAGGGCCTGCGGTTAGTGGATGTGGCAAGGCCTGTGACTTGCAGATACTGCAAGTACTCTTTCTTAAGTTAGTAATTCGGGCTTGAGTCCAGGGGTAAGATTTAGGTTTTCCTGTTGCCCCTATGATAGAAGTTTTCTGGGATGAAAGTTCCCCAGTTGTCTCTTGGAGAACTGAAAAGGTGGCCCCCGTGTCTACTAGGAATTCAGTTGGCTTCCCTTCGACTGTTAACTTTATTATGGGTTCCTGGGGGCCAAGCGCGAAGGAACCCTGACCCCCTCAATTTTTAGTTTCTACTAAGAAGCGGGCCAGTTTTTTAGGTTCCTGAGCCCTTCTGCCTATCAACTTAGGACAATCTTTTTTTCAGTGCCCCATCCCCTTGCAAAAGGCACATTGGTACTTCTTTAGGTTTCCTCTCTCCGGCTGTCCCTTGGAGGGATATGGTTTCCGTGTTGGTGCTGCCAGCAAGATTCGTGAGAGCTGTTTGGTTTGCTCCCGAATAGGATCTTCTCTATTTTGGAAAACTTTTTGAGCTATTTCTATCAATTCACTTCTGGCTTTTTCTTCAAACCCTTCTTGCTTTTGAAGTTTTTTTTTTTTAATATTTGGGGCCTACTGAGAGACGAACGCCATGTTTACTATTCGTCTGTTATTTTTATCTTCTGGGTCTAAGGGGGTGTACATTTGATATGCCTCTAATAATTTTTTTAAGAAAGCAGTAGGGGACTCGTTCTTATCTTGCATGACTGCACTAACCTTAGTTAAATTAGTAGGCTTTTTAGCTGCAGCCCTTAGACCCCTAAGTAGAGACTGGCGATAGTGGCACAAAGCTGTCATCCCTGCATCAGTGTTAGGGTTCCAACGAGGAGGACTCGAAGGGAGTAATTCCTTTAATTCATCCCTCCTAGTCTGGGAGTCCCCCTCATTGTCCCCCAAGATAATCTTAGCAGCCTCCCGATGGATTCTCTCTCTTTAGAAGTGAACAAAGTTTGTAAAATTTGTTGACAATTATCTCAGGTAGGTTGATGAGTGCGGAAAATAGTTTTTAAAAGCAAAATCAGCCTCTGGGGGTCCTCTGAAAAAGGAGGGTTTTAGTGTTTTTAATTATAGAGATTAGAGGTGGAAAATGGGACATAAATCATTCGAGTATGGCCCGGAGGCACCCCTGGTTGAGGAGGAACTTCCCTGAGTGGCAACAGGGGCACTGAAGGATCAGGCCCTGGTGGAGGGGGCTGATAGAGAGCTCCCCCTCTCGTGTGGGGAGGACTCTGGACTTCCCCTTGGGGCGAGCGTTCTGGGGCCTGTTGCTGTGAGGGAGTTCTTGGGCAAGGCAGGGGGTTAAATAAGCTTTCAGCTATATCATCAGTTTCCCCCGGCAGAACAGGATATAAACGGGGTTTTTGTATTTTTGGTTTCTCATCTTTCTTTTCTTTCGGGGGACCCCATGCCCCTCGAGGTTTCGGGGCAGTTATTAAAATGTTTTTTTTTGCCTACTCTTGCATACATATCCCCCTTCCCTGGTTTCTGGCATTTTTGGATATAATCTACTTTATTATACACAATGTTAATCTAAACACCTATATAAACTTTCTGGTCAGGGTGGGGAAACCCATAAACAACAGACCGTACAGCAAACAACAGAGATAAATTAAATGAGCCTTCCCATGGCCAGTTTATTCAGAAGGCTGGCCATTTAAGTTCACAGAGGGTTCGTAGGAAGCCTGGATCTGCTGGCTTCCCATAGTTACAGGATCTTTTAAAGAAATCAGAAAAATTAGCAAGAATGCATTCAAGAGGAGTCCGCGGAGTGGATTTTCTTTGTCCCATCCTGTTAGGGTTGAAACAGTTAAAACACCAAGAAACACTGAACATAGACAGACAAATGAATGAAACACTGAACATAGACAAACAAACGAACAAAACACTGGAGACTAGTCTCACTCCCACTCACACAGCCAAATACCAAAGTGAAACCTAACGGTTTCCAAAATCAGGAGAGGATGTCCTGTCCCTGATTCGGGGTGTGCAGTACCGCGGCGTCCCACCTGCAACAGCCCCCACAAATGCTGTGGAGCCAACACAAAAGGGAGAATCCCTTACCAGATTCCTCAAGGCCACTGTCCTAGTCCGATTCCAATCACGAATTAAAAGCAAAGGCGAGGAAGTGGAGGCACTTCCCGCTTAGTCTGAGGAGGTCGACCCCAATTAAGGGGGACCTCGTGGTTGATCTTGCTGGGGCCTCCAAATGTTATAACCCAGGAGATCGACTACACTCAGACTTTAACCACTTTTATGAAGTTTATTGAGCTAAGCCCGCGGGTGTCTGCAGCACCTCTCATGCAGGAGAGAACTTCAACACCCAGGTTTTAAAATGGCTCCTTTTTATAGGGGGTTGCTGTCACAGTTTGCAAGCAAGCGGGATAAACAGAAGCGGATTTTGGCAGTTAGCTAGCGTTTGCACAGAATGCCCTGATAGCCTGGGGCACAGCTGCAGGGTTGAGATGTCCTTGCAGGATTGTTCAAAGGAGGGGAGGTTGTATGCTTGTCTGTCCTTGTGAGATTGTTCAAGGGAGGGGAGGTTGTGTGCTTTTTAGATAAGACACTTAGGAGACAGTGGGAAACTTTTTTTTTTTTACGTTACTCTGGTTGCCATGAAGGCCTATGGGTAGGCTAATTTAGGGTTCAACAATAGTAGCTAAGTCCTTCTCATTCTTGACCCTAGGATAAGAAGGTCCTCACCCTATTCCTCATGCAGCATACTTCATGCCTGCTGATTAGCCTGAGGAAACCTCCACATGAATGGTTGGGAATTATGACAGATGGGTCTGGAAATTAGGGACAAGACCAGAGTCTCATACCTTCTTTCTCCATTCTTAACTTTTTTCATCTACTGCTTATCCAATGGTGAGTAAAAACCCAGACAGTTGTCAGTTACACTATAGACAATGCAACCACTGATGAGTAGGGAATCCTTTCTACTTGAATTGTCCATGTGTTGTCAGAAGATGAGCAGGTTTGTCCTATTGGCATGGATATTCTAGGCTCACTTAAGAAATATTCAAGGATCTGAGCTGCAGTTCAGTTTATCCAGGCTTCTTGAATAGTGATGGATATGTTAGGGGTTGATCAATAAGTAATCTCCTTCCCAACATTACACAGATTTGTTCCAGACTTCATTAAGCCTCTGTATTTACTAGAGAGATAAGAGGCTTTTTTTCATCCAGTCCATTTCCTCAATGGAGAAATAAAAGACTCATTAATCATGTTAATGCCTGCAATTAGCTCGGCATGCAGTGAACATTGGTGATAGAGATGAGTAAGAGCAGAAGTTTATAGTTAGTATGGAGGTTGGCATTTGAGCAGATGAATTCAATCAATGAAATGTTACAGATGCTAGCTTGCAGGGCTGTGCATTATTGAGAGGAGCAAAGTGAGGGTTAGCTAATAGAATGAATAGAAGAATCATTTATTTCTCCCAATTTCTAATTTCTTAAAGGATGGATATATATTTGCACATTATGAAAAATTTTCAATAAAGATACCTAAGATTCTCTTTACTCACTTGTCCTAAATTACCCAACTTTCAATTTTGTAGATAAGTTTTTTTCAGACATTATAAATGGAATTAATTATCAGAAAGTATTGTTTCTTTACTTTTGGAGTGCATTCAGGAAAAGGATTATCAGGTATAGAGTCAAATTTATGACATTTTGAAGTAAAATTGGAGAGACCAGAATGGATCAAGAGGTGGCAAATATCCAAAAGATACAATGAATATGGGAATTTTAGAGACTCACCTACTGAGACTGAGTGACAGGTATTCTCCAGCATCACATCTCTGAACAGTTTTATCTGAGATGTGCCCAGAGGGCCCACTCTTCCTGGGTGAAGTCTATAATTAGATCTTTCCTGTTTACTATCTCTGAAAAACATCATGGACATTCATGTTCAGAGAAGGCCATCTCTACAAATGTCCAGAGTTGAATGTTTGAGAGCAGCACTGAGGAAGTGGTGACTGTTTACAGAAAGCTCAAACTGAGTTAGAGTTTCAAATCAGATCATTCTCAGTGCTCAGTAGTCATCTGAATTTCACACACAGAAACACATACACATACTGAATATTTAAAATTCTATTATAGGGGGATTGTGGGAAGACGGCAATGGACTAACATGCAGAGCTGAATGCTATCAAAAACAGCAGAGAAAGAGCTAAATTATGTCCAAGGGATCTGGCTTTGGGGGTCAGCAGACCAGAACAGTGCTACACAACTCCCAGGAGGGTGGAGGACAGAGAATCAAAAAAGCCAAAATCACAAATGTTATTTACCAAGCCTTTGTGGTGTCTGGAAAGGGCTCCCCTCCCCCACCCCAAGATATTAAGCTAGGGTAAAACACCTGGCACACTGCAGCCCAATGAGAGAGGAACAAATATCTTCCTCCCTTTCAGGTGTTTCAAGGGAAATGAGGTTTTTTTTCTCGGCAAGATGGCGTTAGTGTAGGAGGGTGCACACTGCAAGCTCCCAGAGCAAGATGGATTGTGGACGGGGTCCTGCCCAGGGGTCTATGCTGTGCACACGTGGAGTGAGAAGCTTGGGACATCTATCTGCGCAGATCGGCGGCGTGGAACGAACGGTGAAGATTCGTGAGTTTTGAGGCTGCCAGTGGAGGTTGGCACAGGCGGCTGAGCCCCGCGGTTAGGGAAAAAAAATAAAACGGCCATTTGGACACGCGGGCGGGGCGAAAAAGTTTTATTTTCTGGGGATCTGGCTGCCTGACACCCCTTGGAACTTGTGTGAACAGAGTAAATGAGCTAATCAGCACCCGGTGAACCGGAGGGGGGATTTTGTACAGGGAACGGAGCGGATTTCCCTAGCCACCCAGGGATAAGACCCGGGCCGCTGCAGAGCCAGGAGGAAGGGACACTTCCCAAAAAAGGGAGGGTATGGTTGGAAGACAGGGAAGGGTATTTTATATTTTTAGACATTGATCTGGCTGCCTGCACTGCCCCATAGCTTTGGGGAGCAGATCAGCCGACCTGAAGCAGCATCAGGCTGAGAGCAGACACGATTCTGCACTCAAACTGATTTACTGAGAAGCCCGGTGACACTGGAGCTTGGCGCCAGAAGGGGCGGAATCCGCCATCTTTAGCACTCCTCACTGACTAACATCAGAGCTTCAGCTAACCTGGGGAGTCCAGAAAGTGGGACGTGCTTGATTAATTTCCACGGGCCCAGCTAGGGTCGCTTCCGTAAGGGGGTTGGTCTAGAGGAGGAATTATTTTGGGTCCTGCATTGGCTAAAAAAAAAAAAAGTGAGGTCACCTCAACAAATGAAAAATAAATTCTTTTTAATTTAGTTTAATAGCTAAAAGCTGCTTCAGGACCTGCATATAGAACCCTGTGGGGAAATTCATTGATAAACACAAGTAGGCAGGAAGGATCCACATGGACCCTAGGGGAATTATTGACCCCCCTTAGCTCTGTTTGACTGCTTGCCTGTGTGGATCTTTGGTTTCTCTCTGTTACTTTCTGGTCTATTGCTATTATTCCCGTTTTCCTCCCTTTTCCTTCTATTTTTTTTTAATAAGTGCTGCCAGCTTGTCGCTTCTTTGCTGGGCTTCTTATTCAGTAATTTCCCACTCGCTGTATATATTGATTCTGTATAACAAACTACCGCTTATCCTTCCTGCATCTTTCTGCTTTCTGCCTTCTGTTTTCTGTTGTGGCTCTTAGAGACAACATTTTTTCATAGGCCCACAACATAAGGGTGACAATTCTATCCCATCTATTTTGTTTTCTTCTTCTTCTTTTTTCTTTTTTTTTAATTAGTATTAACTTTTTCCTTTCAGACCTTTCTATACTATTTCTCTACCTCCTCATAATTCTAGCCTTCTAAATCACTATATATATATATTCCTCCATTTGTTTTCCCAGTCCATTGTATGACATCCATATTTTTTCCTAGTACCCTACACTTCCTACACAAGTTAAATATTCATCTCATTAAGTCTCATATTGCCCCTCTTCTAACTTTTATAAATATTTCTATTATCCTTCTGCCTTCCTAACATCTTTTGATTCCTCTGGCCCTAACCTCTTGCCTTCAAGGGAACATAGAAAGAAGCAAGGAAATAAAATAAGAAGAAAAACTGCCAAACAGAAAACATAACTCACACACAGAACCAACACCTAAATAAAATTCTAGAGCATAGAGAAAAGATAATCAACTGAACAAACCCATCAAGATAATATGATGAACAGAGGGCAACAGAAAAATACAAATGACTCTGAGAAACTGGAAAACACGGACCAGTCCAGTGCAAAAAATAAAAACCAGGAAGCAATGCAATACATTGAACAATTAATCAAAGCTATCCAAACAAATATCATGGACCAACTTAAAGGAACTGAAGGAAGAGATTAAGGATATAAAGAAGACACTGGGAGAACATAATGAAGAAATAGCTAACACACCTAAAAAGGTAATGGATATGATGGTGAACAAAGTCACAAGTCAAGAAATGAAAAAGATGCTGGACTCACATGGCAGTAGAATTGAACAGGCAGAGGAAAGAAGTAGTGATATGGAAGACAATATAGTTGAAATCAAAGAGATTGCAGAAAAGATAGACAAAAAGATAGAAAAAAATCCAGTATGGTCTCATAGAATTAACCGATAATGCAAGATGCATAAACATACGCATTATGGGCATCCCAGAAGGAGAAGAGAAGGGAAAGGGAACAGAAGGAGTGTTGAAGGAAGTTATGGCTGAAAACGTCCCAACTCTATTGAGAGAGATGGATGTGCAGATCCAGGAAGCACAGCGCACCCCAAATAGTATAAATCCCAACAGGCCAACTCCAAGACATATACTTGTCAAATTGTCCAATGTTCAAGACAAAGAGAAAATACTCAAGGCAGCAAGAGAAAAGAGAACAATCACATGCAAGGGAAGCACAATAAGATTAAGTGCTGATTTCTCAGCTGAAACCATGGAGGCAAGAAGACAGTGGTATGACATAGTCAAAACACTAAAAGAAAAAAACGTCCAGCCACGAAATCTCTATCCAGCAAAATTGGCATTCAAAAATGATGGAGAGTTCAAAATATTCACAGATAAACAGCAATTAAGAGAGTATGTCAAGAAGAAACCAGCACTTCAAGAAATACTAAAGGAATCTCTACAAGTTGAAAGGAAAAAACAAAGGAGAGAGAGTTGGAGGAGAGTTTAAAAACAACTGAAAACTCAAAAAGAGAAACAAAACAACATATGACATACATTAACCCAAAGAAAAAATGACTGAAGTAAGAAATTCGTTACGAGTAATAACACTGAATGGTAATGGATTAAATTCACCAATCAAAAGACACAGATTGGCAGAATGGATAAGAAAATATGATCCATGTACATGCTGTCTACAAGAAACCCATCTTCGGCCCAGCGATTCAAGGAGGCTGAAAGTGAATGGCTGGAAAATCATTTTACAAGCTAACAATAGCCAAAAAAGGGCAGGAGTAGCTATTCTAATATCAGACAAAATAGACTTTAAATGCAAAACTATTGTAAGAGACAAAGATGGACACTACATATTAGTAAAAGGAGTAATCTCTCAAGAAGAGAGAACAATCATCAACATTTACGCACCTAATCGAGGTGCCTCAAAATACGTGCGGCAAACTCTGGAAAAACTAAGAGGAGAAATAAATTCCTCTACAATTATAACAGGGGACTTCAACACACCACTATCATCATTAGACAGAACATCTACGCAGAGAATGAATAAAGAAACGAAGGCACTTAACAATATATTAGAAGATTTGGACTTAATAGACATATACAGAACACTAATACAGCGGGATTTACATTCTTCTCCAGTGCGCCTGGAACATACTCCATTATAGACCACATGCTAGGCCACAAAACAACACTCAATGAATTCAGAAAGATTGAGAATTATACAAAGTAATTTCTCTGACCACAACGGAATGAAGTTGGAAATCAATAAGGGCCAGAGAAACAGGTTAGACATAAGGATATGGAAGATAAATAACACACTCTTAGACAAAAAGTGGGTCAAGGTGGAAATTTCAAAAGAAATCAGTAACTACCTTGAAACTAATGAAAACAACAACACAACATATCAAAACCTATGGGATGCAGCGAAAGCAGTCCTGAGAGGGAAGTTCATAGCCATAAATTCATATATTAAAAAAGAAGAAAGAGCTAAAATTGAAGACCTAACTGCACACTTGGAGGAATTGGAAACACAACAACAAACTAAACCTAAAGGAAGTAGAAAACAGGAAATAACCAAGATTAGAGCAGAACTAAATGAAATAGAGAATATGAAAGCACTGGAAACAATAAACAAAACCAAAAGATGGTTCTTCGAGAGTATCAACAAAATTGACAAACTCTTAGCCAGACTAACAAAGAAAAAGAGAGAACAGATGCAAATACATAAAATAAGGAATGAGCAAGGTGATATCACTACTGACCCCACAGTAATAAAGAGTATCATAAGAGGATACTTTGAAAAATTATATGCCAACAAGAATGACAATTTAGAGGCAATGGACAAGTTTCTAGAAACCCACAAACAGCCGACATTGATGAAAGAAGAAATAGATGAACTCAATAGCCCAATTACAAGTAAAGAGATAGACTCAGTCATTAAAAACCTCCCAACTAAGAAGAGTCCAGGACCAGATGTCTTCACAGCTGAATTCTACCAAACATTCTGGAAAGAGCTAACACCAATTCTACTTAAGCTCTTCCAAAAAATAGAAGTAGAAGGAATATTACCTAACTCATTCTATGATGCCAACATTACCCTAATACCAAAACCAAATAAAGATACCACAAGAAAGGAAAATTACAGACCAATTACTCTGATGAACCTAGATGCTAAAATCCTTAACAAAATACTTGCTAATCGCATTCAACAACATATCAAAAGGATTATACAACATGACCAAGTGGGTTTCATCCCAAGTATGCAAGGATGGTTCCATATAAGAAAATCAATCAATGTAAACACCACATAAACAAACTAAAAGAAAAAAATCACATGATCATCTCCATAGATGCAGGAAAAGCATTCGACAAAATACAGCACTCTTTCCTCATAAAAACACTACAAAAGATAGGAATAGATGGAAACTTTCTGAAAATGATAAAGGGTATATATGAAAAACCCAAAGCTAACATCATTTTCAATGGTGAAATCCTAAAAGCCTTCCCTTTGAGATCGGGAACAAGACAAGGATGCCCACTATCACCACTCCTATTTAACATTGTCTTAGAAGTACTTGCATGAGCACTGAGACAAGAAAAGGACATAAAAGGCATCCAGATTGGAAAAGAGGAAGTAAAAATTTCATTATTTGCAGATGACATGATCCTATACATAGAAAGCCATGAGAAAACGACAACAAGGCTTCTAGAACTTATAAAGGAGTTCAGTAATGTTACAGACTGTAAGATCAACGCTCAAAAATCAGTAGCAATTCTGTACACAAATAACCAGCAAACTGAGGAGGAAATCAGGAAAAAAATACCATTTACAATAGTAAATAAAAGAATCAAATACCTAGGAATAAATTTAAACAAAGATGTAAAGGACTTATATACAGAAAACTACACAACACTGTTAAAGGAAATCAAAGAAGACTTAAATAAATGGAAAAATATTCCCTGTTCATGGATGGGAAGACTAAACGTCATCAAGATGTCTATACTACACAAACTAATCTACAGGTTTAATGCAATTCCAATAAAAGTCAACACTATATTTTTTAAGGAACTGGAAAAACTAACCACAAAATATATTTGGAGAGGCAAGAGGCCCCGAATTGCCAAAGATATATTGAAAAAGAAAAATGAAGTTGGAGGTATCACATTACCTGACTTTAAAACATACTACAAATCTACAGTGATCAAAACTGCGTGGTATTGGCACAAGGATAGACCTACTGACCAATGGAATGGGATTGAGAGTTCTGATATAGATCCTCGCATATACAGTCATCTGATATTTGACAAGGCCACGAAACCCACTCATTTGGGAGAGAGTGGCCTCTTTAACAAGTGGTGCTTGGAGAACTGGATATCCATATCCAAAAGAATGAAAGAAGAATACCATCTCACACCTTATACAAAAATCCAATGAAGATGGATAAAAGATCTAAATGTAAGAGCCAAAACCATAAAAACCTTGGAAGATAATGTAGGGAAGCATCTACAGGACCTTGTAATAGGAAATGGTTTAATGAACTTCACAGCCAAAGCAGGAGCAGCAAGAGAAAAAAATGATAAATGGGATCTTCTCAAAATTAAAAACTTCTGCACCTCTAAGGTTGTTATTAAGAAAATAAAAAGGCAACATACACAATGGGAAAAAATATTTGGCAACCATATATCTGATAGGAGCCTAATATCCTGCATATATAAAGAAATCCTTCACCTCGAAAATAAAAGGACAAACAACCCATATAAAAAATGGGCAAGTGATCTGAAAAGACACTTCTCCACAGAAGAATAACAAATGGCTAAAAAGAAAATGAAAAAATGCTCAACATCACTTGCTATCAGGGAAATGCAAATCAAAACTACAATGAGATACCATCTTACAACCATCTGAATGGCATCTTTTAAAAAAAACAGGAGACACTAAATATTGGAGAGGATATGGAGGAATAAGAACTCTCATCCACTGCTGGTGGGACTGCGGTATGGTCCAGCCACTGTGGAAGATAGTTTGGTGGTTCCTCAGAAAACTAGCAATAGATCTTCCGTATGATCCAGCAATTCCACTGCTGGGCATATACCCAGAAGAACTGAAAACAAAAATACAAACAGATATATGCACACCAATGTTCATAGCGGCATTGTTCACCAATGTCAAAAGTTGGAATCAGCCCAGGTGCCCATCAACAGACGAATGGATAAACAAAATGTGGTACATACATACAATGGAATATTACTCAGCTGTAAGAAGAAACAAAGTGCTAACACATGGAATAACATGGATGAATCTTGAAGACCTTATGTTGAGTGAAGCAAGCCAGGCACTGAAGGATGAACATTATATGACCTCACTGATCTGAACTGAGGAAATTGAGCAGTCTCTGAGAACCATTGTCTGAAAGATATGTTAACAAAGGAGAGTAAGAAAAGAGCAGGCTTTGAGCCATCACCCATATGGACATAATCTATGGTAAAGGGAGAGAGTGTGGTTGCATGTTGGGGGATGGGGCAGATGAGTGGTGGTGTTCCTGGGTTTGGTGGTGCAGCACTGGGGGGTGTGTGGATTAGGAAGGGCTGTTTCAAATCCCCAGGGCATGAAAATGTGAATTTTGACATTCCATGGGTTGGGAGAGGGGTGTATCACGGGCCCTGGGGGGCTGGGGAGAAGGGAACAGTCAAGATCTAATGGGTTGTTTGGTGGTCATGGGGAAGGTTTTTCATTACCTTACAGTAATGGACACAGGACATGGTAAATATCATCAAAAGTATTAAACTGTATCATCTAAATTGTAAACTATACTGTAAATCACTGACAATGTTTAGTTGCTATATTTTGCTATCTGCATAACAGTTATAACAATGCTAACAACCAAAAAAAAAAAGGGGGGTGGGAGTTAATATGGGGTGGGGAAGTGGGGTGGTTTTGTATCTGGGAGTCTCCGGCACTCCGTGTGTGACTTTGCTGTGACCTAAAACTTCTTTGAAAATTAAATGAAAAATTGGGAGACATTGGGGATTGAGAGGAGGAAGGTGTCATGGCACACCAGACATCCGATAACACAGTGATAAAGGGAAGGAAAAAAGGGATGGAAGAAAATAGAAAGGAAAAAAAAATGAATATATATATATATATATATATATATATTTATATATATATATATTTTGGGATTTCCTTTGCTTTTTTGCCCATTTTTTGAATGTCCCAATCCACTAATTATATTTTATTTTGTTTTGTTCTTTGATTATTTGTTTTTTTTCCTTCTCTCTTTTTTTCCCCTGAGTTTCCTTATGTTTGTCTCTTGCATGTAAGCTTATCACACTTGTTTCTTTTTCCTAGTAAGTGTATTTGATTATTTTATGGACTAAATGTTCATGGAGGATTTGGATCACAGAAGGGTTACAATGGGTAATGCGGGGGATTATTGGGGGGGTGTCTGGGGGGGGTTCGTGGGGATTGGTTCAACCGAATATACATGAAAGATATACAAAATCTTTCAAAGGATCGGGGGATGGGGCATGGTCATGATGGGTGGATAATCACACAATAAATGAGGGAATCTGAATTCCTAGCCTTTAGAGCTCTGTCACATTCTCCAAGGGAGCAGCAATAGTCCTCTGAGTGTAGGGACAGTGCCTGTCAAAATAGGATGACCCACTGATGTGTTTCTTTTTTATTGATGACTACCCTTGTAAGTCTTTGCTCTTGTAAATGAGACTTAGCTTGCACTTGTGGGGTGCCTAAGGGTTGTCACCTGAGAGCCTCCTTGTTGCTCAAATGTGGCCTCTCTCTAAGCCAAACTCAGCATATGATTGCATTACCTTCCCCCCAACGTGGGACATGACTCCCAGGGATGAGCCTCCCTGGCAACGAGGGATTAATACCAAGTGCCAACTGGCAACACAACTGGAAAAAGTCCTTGAATAAAAGGGGGAAATGGTAAAGACAAATGAGTTCAAGTGGCTAAGAGACTTCAAAGAGAGTCGGGAGGTCATCCCAGAGGTAACTCTTATGTACACCTCAGTAGGAGCTCATAGAACATCTAAGCACCTATCACCACACTCATTGGGGTTCCTGAGAGCTCCGGAGACACCCTGGTCCTATATAAGGGGGGATAGCCCCAGAGACTGATGCCTTATCAGTGGGTTCTATTTTGGAATCTGTGCTCCTGAGAGTGACAGAATTAGACTCAAATAAGTCCTCCCTGCACATGGTTCACCAGTCCCTTCTATTCAAACCTATATGTGATGCTGGAGTTTTTAGGTATACTTCCAGAGACTGGAGCCTCCCGCCTACCTATGTGCCAGGTGTGCATGAAATCTAGGTGGTGCTGCACCTCCTACCCTACAGCTCAATGGACTCATCCAAGTCACCTGGTGAGGAGACAATGATGGGCAATGGCCATCCCAGGGAATGGAGAGGACCTACATCTGCAGGCAGGATCATCCCACCCACCATATCCATGGGATATAAGCCCTCTCTCACTTGGAGTTGGAGTGGACATCACCATCCCAGTCCCCTCAGGATTGGGGGAAGAACTATGGACTAGAGTGGACTTGATGGTATTCTCTTGTTCACATATGGTGATTCTAGCAATGCAAGAAATTATAACAATGAGGTGGAGCCAGTGGCCACTTGACATTTTTGGGTAGGGAGGGGATGAGCAATTGAAATACCGGGGCTTCTTTCGGAGTTGGAGGTTATCCTGAGTACTGTTGTGGCAACGGATGTAGGCCACTTTAAATCAGCACACACCACTCAGAACTGAGTGGGAGAGAGTGTGGTCTACTGTGTGAACTGTGGTCTATGGTTTGTGGCAAGGCTCCAGGATGTGTAAGTTCATTGAGGGTGGTGGGCCACACTGTGGGAGATGTTTGTGTGGGATGTGGTGGGAGGTGTGGTAGGTGGGCAACATGGGAATCCCAGTGGGTTCTGTGTAATATTTTGGGTAATCTAAGCACCTTTTAAAATATATGTATATATATATATATATAAATAACATTTTTGTAAGCAAATACACATGTATGCATATATATTTATATATCATTTTGCAAATGTTTGTATATATTGTGAGAATTTTGATTTTTACCCATAATAAAATAATAATAATATTAATAATAATTAAAAAAAAAAAAGGGAAATGAGAGGGGAGCTCAGGGTTGTTTTCTCCTCTGGATTTGGCCAACAGTGCCCACTTTGAATTTCCAATCTGAAGATTCAACACAGGAACACTGGAAAACCAAGACTGAAACAACTTCATGGAAATGTACCCAGACTAGCATCATATGCTGGCAGTTCTGGAAATTGTGTATAGAAAAACTATTCTTGCTCTATGTATCCAGACCCTGGGAGAAAATCTGTGTCCCACTAGTGAGTCACTGCCCTTATTTTGAAAAGTTAAGCTGAGCAATTTTTAAGACTGAGAATAAGTTGAATCAAATATGAAAGAAAAACTGTGAAAAAATAATAGTCAAGAGGGAGAAATTGGCCATCAGAGTAAATTCACCAACATGTTCAGATGCTTAGACATCAGCAAAAAATTACAAGCCATGATAGGAAACAAGAAGATATGGCTCAGCCAAAAGAACAAACCAAATATCCTGAAGAAATACAAGATTTAAGACAACTGATCAGTGATAACCACACAACTCTCCTAAATCATATCAAATAAATTAAAGAAAGTATGACTAAAGAAATATAGGATATTAAGAAGACACAGGAAGAGCATAAAGAACAACTTGAAAACCTGCAAAGAAAAATAACAGACTTTATAGGAATGAAAGACATGATGGATGAGATTAAAAATACATTAGAGGCACATAAGAGCAGATCTGAATTGCTTGAAGATAGAATTAGTGTCTTTTAAGACAGAACATCTGAACTGGAAAATACAGGTGAACAGAAAGAGAAGGAATTTAAAAAAAAATGGCACAGGGTCTCAGGAATTGAATGACAATGTGAAACACAGGGACATACCATATTGGTGTTCCAGAAGGAGAAGAGAATGGAAAAGTGGCAGAAAGAATGTTTGTTTTTCTGTATTTTGTTTATTATTATTATTATTGAAATAATGGAAAATGCTTTAATAACGATTGAAGTGATGAATGCACAACTATGTGAGTATACCTAATATCATTGATTGCACACTTTGGATAAATTGTATGCTTTAATATGTATTGATAAAATTGATTTGTTTAAAAAAAGATACTACAAGAAAAGAAAATTACTGACCAATCTCTCTAGTGAATATAGATGCAAAAACTCTCATACCTCTGATTTGTTTAAAAGGAACCTCACAACCCATGTCCCACCATAGCCTGAGCTGTTTAATCACCACCAGGGGGGTTTGGGGTGAGTTCTGGATAGTTAGTTTCCCTAGGTGAGTCCAACGAGCTGTAGAGTAAATTTTGCAGCTCTGCTGTTTCCAGGCCCAGCTGGCACATGGACAGCAAAAAGACTTGAGTCTCTTGGACGTACACCTACAAACTCCAGCACCAAGTATAGGTTTAAATAAAAGGGACAGATGAGCCATGTGTAGGGAAGACATAATTGAGTCCAACTCTTGACTCTCAGGAACACAAACTCCAAAGTAGGGCCCATTGGCAAGGCACCAAACTCTGGAACTATCTGCCCTGACCATAGGATTGGTTGACTGGGTGTCTCCAGAGCCCTCAGGAGCCCCACTATTTGGGGTAGTATCCAATTTGACTGTCTATGAAATCCTGCTGACATATGCATAAGCATTCCCTCTGGGATGACCTCCCGACTCTCTTTGAAGTCTCTTAGCCATATATACTCATTTGTCTTTATTTTTCCCCCTTTTATTCAAAGGCTTTTTCTCCAGTTGCATTGCCAGTTGGTGCTTGGTAGTAATCCCTCAGTCCCATGGAGGCTCATCTCTGGGAGTCATGTACCATGCTGGGGGGAAGGTAATGCATTCATATGCTGTTTGGCTTAGAATGAAGGTACATTTGAGCAACAAGGAGGCTCTCAGGAGGCAACTCTTAGGCACCCCACAACAATGGGCTAAGTTTAGATTTGAAGAGCAAAGCCTCATAAGCATAGTCATCAATATCAAGGGCCCATAAGTAGATCATCCTCCTTCACCAGTTATTGCCCCTGACATTTGGGGGAATGTTGCTGTTCCATTAGAGAATGTGGCAGAGCTCTCCAAGATGGGAATTCAATATTCTCTCAGTTATTGTGTGAGTCTCCACCGACTGTGACAATGCCCCATAAAACTTTGAACAAATTTATATACATTATATGTATGCCCAGGTGAACTTCCTCCCATATATCCTCCATCACTGACACCCCACACCAAATATCCTCCCCTGCCCTAGTTGTAACCCTTCTGTAATCCAAATCTTCTTCAAAATGAAGCCATTAAAATAGACAAATACAATTAATAGGAAAATGAAATAATAATGATACATTTATATATAAGAAATAAAATACATAAAAATTTTTAAAAAGCTAAAACTAAAAGAAAATTAAATGATTGGAATATTAAAAACAATGAAAAATAATTAAATTTTCTCATTTTGCTTTTCATCACTGTAATATCAGGTATCTTGTTTGTATAGTGACATTTTCTTCCATTTTTTCCCATGTCTTGCTATTTTTCATTATGTTTTCAAAGTTTTATGTCACAATAAAGTCACATACAGAATACAGGGGACTCTCATATACCCAACATCCTCTTTTCTTCCTTCCATTATTAATACTTTTTTTTACATGTGAATGGTTCCTTTGTTATAACTGATATACAAATAGTGAAACAAAGCTACTAAATATGGTCAATGGCTTACATTATGGTTTACATTTTAGATTGTACACTTCTATAAATTTTGATGATATTTAACATGGCCTGTGTCCATCATTGTAAGATCATGTAGAACACTTCCATTTCCCACAAAATACCTCCTGTTCAATCTATTCTATTCCCCCCTCCCCCTCCCCTTGGGGTTCATGCCAACCCCGTGGCTTCACTCCTTGGATGACAAGATTCATAGTTACATGCAACAACACTGAGGTCTTGACACACTGGTTTTCCTCCCCTATAGGAAGTGCCCTTGATCTTGAGAGACTCCTGACTCTCTATTTGTGAACAAATCATTCCTCTTGAAGATGGGAGTCCAACTCCTTCCCACTCATTATTTGGGTCTCCACACAGTGATGCAACAAATTATGACAAAATGATCACTCATAAACTCCCTAGAAGCCTGCTTCAGGTGCACCCTGTTCCAAATGCCCCCCATCCAATACCCTAAACAAGCAACCCTTCCTTGTTGTATTGCCATGACAGCATTCCCAACTTTGTAATTTCAACCACATACCCACAAATTCCCAGTGTTCACCTGGTCCGGTTACTTGGACCTTCCAACTCACCCTCCCCAATCTACCTACCTTTCAAACCTGCACTACCTAACCCAATAATATCACTATGGTCCTGTCATATCCCTTCAATATGCAACTGCACACATTCACCTTACCATATATTATGTCTGTATGAGTGTTGGCTCACAACCTGTTTCTCCCTTTATATTTTTTGTATGTCTATCTTCCATACAATAGCTCTCTGAGTCTGTTCAATTTGCTTAATTCATATCAGTGAGGTCATGTACTGTTCATCTTTCAATGCCTGGCTTGCTTCACTCAACATAAGGTCCTCAAGATTCATCCATGATATCCCGTGTGTTAGCACTGCATTCTTACACGTGAATATATGCTGAGTTTGTACGTATGTACCACATTTTGTTTATGCATTCATCTGTTGATGGGCATTTTGATTGATTCCAAATTCTGGCAATAGTGAATAATGCCATTATGTACATTGGTGTCTTTGCTTTTGATTCTTCTGGGTATATATGCAGCAGTGGAATTGCTGAATCATATGGCACTTCTATAGTTAGTTGAGACATTGCCAAAATGTCCTCCACAATTGCTGGACCATTCTACATTCCCAACAATAATGGCTGAGGGTACCCATTCCTCCACATCTTCTCCAACACTTATAACCTTCTGTTTTTTTAATAGCCACCAGTCTAATGGGTGTAAGATGGTATCTCATTGTAATTTTGATTTGCATTTCCCTAATAGCTAGTGATGTTGAGCATCTTTTCATGTACTATTTAACCATTTGTATTTCTTCCTTGGAGAAGTGTCTTTTCAGGTTGCTTGCCCATTTCTAAAATGGTTGTTTGTCTTTTTATTTTTGACATGTAAGATTTCTTTATTTATGCTGGATATTAGGCTCCTATCAGATATGTGGTTGCCAAATATTTTCTCCCATTAGGTAGGCTGCCTTTTTATTTTCTTGATAACATCCTTTGAGGTGAATTGTTTTTAATTTTGAGGAAATGCCATTCCTCTATTTTTTCCTTTGCTGCTCATGCTTTGGTTGTGAAGTTCATGAAACCATTTCCTATTACAAGATCTTTTATATGCTTCCTACACTGTCTTCCAAAGTCTTGAAGGTCATCACTCTTATATTTAGATCTTTGATCCATCTTCAATTGATTTTTGAATAAAGTGTGAGATGATGTTATTCTCTTATTCTTTTGGACATGCATATCCAGGTCTCCTAGCACCATTTGTTCAGTTTGATATATGTATTTATGGCTATGAATTTGCCTCCCAGTACATCTTTTACTGCATCACATAGGTTTTGGTACGTTGTGCTGTCATTTTCATTCATTTCAAGGTCATTACTGATTTCTTTTGAGATTTCCTTCTTGATCTACAGTTTGTCTAACTCTGTGTTGTTTAACTTCCATATCTTTGTAACTAATTTGGTTCTCTGGCCCTTACTGATTTCCAATTTCACTCCATTGTCGTCAGAGGAATTACTTTGTAGAATCACAATCTTTCTGAATACATTGAGATTTTTCTGTGGCCTAGCATGTGGTCTATCTTGGAGTATGATCCATGTGCATTTTAGAAGAATGTAATTCTTGTTGTATTTGGGTCTAGTATTCTGTATATGTCTATTAGATCCAGATCCTCCAATGTATTAATCAGTCTTTGTTTCATTATTGTTTCTTTGTTGAGATGTTCTGTCTAATGGAAATAATGGTGTAATAAAGTCTATAATTGTAGAGGGACCTATTTCTCCACTTAGTTTTACCAGTGTTTGCCTCATGTATTTTGAGGCACCCCTGTTCATGTGTATAAATGTTTATGATTGTTCTTTCTTCTTGAAAGATTACTCCTTTCACTAATATATTATTTCCATCTTTGTCTCTTAGGATAGTTCTGCCTTTAAAGTCTATTTTCTCCAATATTAGTATAGCTACTCCTGCCCCTTTTTGGTTATTGTTTGCTTGTAAGATTGTTTTCCAACCTTTCACTTTCAGTCTCCTTGAATCCCTGGGTCTAAGATGGGTTTCTTCTCATCAAAATATAGATGGATCATATTTCCTTATCTATTCTGCCAATCTGTATGTTTTCACTGGTGAGGTTAATCCATTAACATTCAGTGTTATTATTCTCAAGGAATTACTTACATTAGCCATATTTTCTTTGCATTTATGCATGTCATATGTTGTATTTATTTCTCTTTTTGTCTTTTAAGTTGTTCTTACACTCTCTTCCAACTCTCTCTCCCTGTTTTTTTCCCTTCAACTTCCAGAATTCCCTTTAGTATTTCTGGAAGGGCAGGTTTCTTACTGGTATACTCTCTTAATTTTGGTTTATCTGTGAATATTTTGATCTCTCCATCATTTTTGAATGACAGCTTTGCTGGATAGAGAATTCTTGGCTGGAAGTTTTTTTCTTTTAGTACCTTAACTGTCATACCACTTCCTTCTTGCCTTCATGGTTTCAGGTGAGAAATTAGCACTTAAACTTATTGAGCTTCCCTTGTATGTGATGGTTCTCTTTTCTCTTGCTGTTTTTAGTATTTTCTCTTTGTCTGGAGTATTGGACAGTTTGATGAGTATATGACTTGGAACAGGACTGTTGGGATTTATAATGTTTGGGGTGCACTGCAGTTCCTGGACCTTCATATCTATCTCCCTTAATAGGGTTGGGAAGTTTTCAGCCATTGTTTCCTCCAACAATCCTCCTGTCCCCTTTCTCTTCTCTTCTTCCTTGAGGATGCATATAATGCATATGTTTGTGGAATTTGCATTGTCATTAAAATCTCTAAGTCCCTGCTGAATTTTTTCTGTCTTTTTGTCTATCTGTTCTACCATCTGTTTGATTTCAGATGTAATGACTTTCTCATCACCAATTCTTTCCTCTGACTGTTCAAATCTACTGTTATGTGCTTCTGGCATCTTTTTTATTTCTTGGACTGTGCCATTCATCACCACCATATCCATTATCTTTTTATGTGTTTTTTACAGTTTCTTCAGTATGTTCTCCCAGTATCTTTTAATATCTTTAATCTCTTCCTTCACTTCATCAAGTTGGTCCATGATATGTGTTTGGACAGCTTTGCTTAGTTTTGCAATATTTTGCACCTCTTTGGTGTTTTTAGCTTGTTCTCTGGACTGGGCAATTTCTTCCTCTTTTCTTAGTATGGTTTGTAATTTTTTTTGCCCTCTGGTCATCTTTTTTATGTTCATGGGTTTATTCCTTTGATTAACTTCTCTCTTTACTCCAGGGTATTATTTAATTGCTGTTTGTGTGTGTGTTAACTTTTCTCTTTGGCACTTTTCTCTTCTTATTCTATTTTGTTGCTGTTGTCTATGTTCCCCAGAGGCAAAAATTAAGGCCATAGAATGTGAAATGAGAAACAAAAGAAAAGGAATAATAGTAAAATATAATAGTACTTTTTAGAAGAGGAGCCATTTAAAACCTTGGAAAATGAATATTTAATTTATGTAAGCAGTGTAGATTATTAGGAATAAAAAAGTGGGATACCAACTTTGAAATGTGAAACCAAATAGAGAAAAATATATAGGCTGAATTAATAGGGCAATGTGATGAGGAGAGAGGGAAAGAAGAAAGAAAAAAACAAAAAGGAAAAGGTAATAAAAGAAAGAAAACAGTATAGATGAGGGAGAAATAAAAACCAGAAAAATTGAGGACTAATAAAAGAGAGGTGGTATCTATGAACAACAACAGAAAGCAGAAGATAGAATGATGAGGGAAGGAAAAGAATTGGAATGAAAGAACAATGGAAAATGAAAGATATAAAGATGAGTGAGTGAAAAGGAATACCATAATAGAAGAGATCAGTAACCAAAACAAAAAAAGAAAAAGAAAAACCTAAAGAAGCATAGAAAGGAAGGGAGGTGATACAAAACAAACAAGAAACAAGACAGCACAAACTCATTTGTTTTGTCTTAAAAAAAAAAAAAAAGAAAGACAAAAGAAAAAAATATAAACATGGAAAAACAGCCTTCTCTCTTAGACCCCTAAGGATCTTCTCAGGCTGTTGGTTTTATTCAATCATTCATATGGCACCCTGCCCACTGCAAGTTTTTAACTGGATTTTAGTGAATGAAATAAGGGCAATAAAAGAAAAGGAAGCTTTTTTTTTTTGAAAAAAAAAATAATAGATGCAAGAAAAGCTAATACAAAGAAAATGTCTATATGTTCCCTGTCATAAAGTTTCAGCTGCATGCCTGATAACCTGGCAAATCACTTCTCAAGGAATAGTCAGGAATTGAACCAAGGACCTCATATATGCTAGGCAGGAATTCTTCCACTAAGCTGTTCTGACTCCTTGGGTTGATTAGCCTTTTAGAATGCTATCTGCCCCTTTTCCCTCAGGCAGGTTAGACACCCTGCAGTCAGCTGGAGTGGTGCTGATCACTGCCTGTTTCTGCCTCCTCACTGATGTAATTACTCTCTGTACCTAGGTGATTGGGCATGACCACAAATATGAGGTGATCCCCTTCCCCTCTCCCTGTCAAGTCAGGATCACTTTTGATATTCCAGGGGTGGGGGGGGCAGCTGGCTAAACTCACTACAAAAAATCACTCCCTCTCTCCCAGTCCTCGCTTCCTTGAAGAGAATCTGCTGTCAAACTCCCATTTGGAGAAAGGGGCTAGAGTCTCCACCTAATCTGTCCACCATGAGGGCCAGATATGTATGCCCCTTCCAGCCATCAAGGTACCATCACCACCACCCATCACCCAAAACATTTCCATCACTCCAAAGAGGAATTGTGTATATTTTAAGCCTTAGCTTCCCATTCCCTAGTCTCACCCTCGAGTAACCTTTATTCTAGATAATGATTATGAGTTTGCTAATTCTAATTGTTTTGCATCGGTGAGATTGTACAATATGTGACATTTGCTGTCTGATTTATCTCACTCAATATGATGTCTTCAAGGTTCATTCATGTTTCTGCATGTATAAATACTTTGTTTTATGACTGAATAATATTTCATTTCTTGTATGTATATCTTAATTATTTGTTAATCAGTTGATGGACACTTGGGCTGCTTCCATCTTTTGGCAATTGTGAATAATGCTGCTGTGAACATCAGCATGCAGATATCTTTTCAAGTCCCTGTTTTCAATTATTTTGGGTGTAGTTGGATTGCTGTGACATATGGTAGTTCTATACTTAGCTTTCTGAGGGACAACAGTACTGTCTTCCACAGTGGCTGCACACTTAAAATTCCACCAGCCATGAATGAGTATTCCTATTTCTCTGCATCTTCTTCAACACTTGCTATATTATGTTTTTGTAATAACCATTCTAGTGAGTGTGAACTGATATCTCATTGTGGTTTTAATTTCCATTTCCCTGAAAGCTAGGGAGGTTGAACATCTATTCATCTACTCTTTAGACATTTATATATCTTCTTTGAAGAGATGTGCATTCAAACATTTTGCCCATTTTTAATTGGGTTAATTTTTGTTGTTATGTTGTTCTATATATTTTGGATATTAAACCATTATCAGATATTCAGTTTCCCAATATGTTCTCTCACTGTGTAGGTTGTCATATTATTTTCATGGTAAAGTGCATTGAATCACAAAGGTATTTAACTTTGATGAGGTCCCATTTATATATTTTTTCTTCTCTTGTTGCTTGTGCTATGGGTTTAAAGTCAAAGAAACCATGGCCTAGTACAAGATCCTGAGGATGCTTCCCTGCTTTTTCTTCTGGGTTCTTGATAGTTCTACTTTTTATATTTAGGTCTTTGATCAATTTTTAGTTGATTTTTTAACATGGTGTTAGCTAGATGTTTTCTTTCTGTTTTGCTTTTGCTCATGAAGATAGGTTTTCCCAACACTATTTGCTGAAGACACTACTCAATTGGGAAATTGTCAATAATCAGTTATCCTTAAATTTGAAGGGTGATTTCTGATCTCTCAAACCAATTCCATTGCTCTATATGTCTCTGCTTGGACAAGTATGGTACTGTTTTTATTTCTGTGGCTTTGTAATTAGTTTTAAGATTGGGAAGTGTGAGTCCTCCAACTTCATTCTTCCTTTTCAGAATGGCCTTAACATTTTGGGCTACTTAGAGCTCCATATAAATTTGAACATAAGCTTAACAATTTCCTCAAAGAACATTTTTGGAATTTTGATTAGGATTGCATTGAATCTATAAATTGCTTTGTGTATGATTGACATCTTAGTGATATTTGGTCTAATCCATGAACACAGAATGCCTGTCTATAATATTTATTTAATTCTTCTTTGATTACTTTTAAAAATGTTTTGTAGTTTTGTGTATAAGTCCATTACATCCTTAGTTAGAATTATTCCTAGGTAATTGTTTCTTTTAGCTGTTATTGTGAATGCAATTCTTTTCTTGATTTGTGTTTCTGATTATTCATTGCATGTTTAAATAAACTCTGCTGATTTTGGGGTGTTAACCCTGTACCCTGTTCCTTTGGTGAATTCATCTAATAGTTCTGGGAGCTTTGTTGTGGCATTTTTATGGATTTTCTGTATGTAGGATCATATCGTTTGCAAATAACAAAATTTGTATTTCATCCTTTTGAACATGGATACATTTTATTTATATTTCTTGCTTAATTGCTTTGGCAAGAACTTCCTGTAGAATTTTCAATAACAGTGTTGATAGTAAGCATCCTTGTCTTGTTCCTGATCTT
The DNA here is from genome assembly GCA_026826555.1 of Tolypeutes matacus. Classification (NCBI taxonomy): domain Eukaryota; kingdom Metazoa; phylum Chordata; class Mammalia; order Cingulata; family Chlamyphoridae; genus Tolypeutes; species Tolypeutes matacus. The sequence goes on from JAKSZT010031697.1 coordinate 73,471, forward strand.
AGAGTGAATTTCTAGAAAACAGGGAAATTACTTAGTAATGGATAAGCCCCATACTTTTGCTTCAAGGTGATCTTCATAATAGTAAAGCTAGATTCTGAAAGAGAGCACCATAAAAGATGGAGGCAATTTTCAAAAACAGTGAAATGTTTTTTGCATTGATTTTTTCTTTGTTAGCTCCTGACACTTAATGATGTGTCTGTCATATAAATATCTGTATACAAATTTTAGAAACATACAACTCAGGGACTTAATACCCTAGTTAAAAAATTAAATATATATATATATATATACATATATTTTAAAGATTTATATATCATTTTGCAAATGTTTGTATGTATTGTGAGAATTTTGATTTTTACCCATAATAAAAAAATAAATAAATAATAATAAAAAAAATTAAATAGTAAAATGTAAATTGTGAAACAAAAGCTTATGAGACATCTAAGCCCCTTTCAATCAGAAGCAGAGTGGCCATCACATCCCCAAATCCTCAAGATTGAGGAATGAACAAACATAGGATGGGAATATATGCATGGTCCAAAACAGACATTATTCTAGAAACAAAATTACTTATAATATTGCTGTAAAGATAGTGGTCAACAGAGGTTCTCAGGAGAGGAGGGAAGAAAAAGTGGAACATAGGGCACTTTTGAGACTTCTCACACTCTGGCCTGACTCAGTGGGGAGGCAGACCCAATTGTGCCAGAAGACTCCGGAAAGGCCCCAGGTGCCAAGTCCTCAGTCAGGCCCATCTCTGGATGGAAGAGGAGACGATCATCTCCTGAAATCTTGAGTACTGAGATTCCAGAATAGGGCGACCTCTGTGGGAGAGACTGCATAACCTTTGAGTGACTGCATGAGTGAATAAGGACATCAGAGGCTTGCATCTGCTGTACCAGCCTGTGACTCCACTGCCCATGCTATGGAGCCTGTGTGGGTCCTAACCTGTTTTCTGCGGGTATGTCATACAGCATAACGGTTCACCCAAACTTTGCCTGTGCACCTTAACTAAGATAAGCCAAGTTCTCATGAGAGATGCAGACAGGTGGGCATCAGAGTGGCCTCAAAAGAGGTTAAGGCTTCCATTGTCTGTCTCGTGCCACTGACTCAGGGTGTGGATTTAACACTATTAATCCCCATGGGAAGGACTGCATAATCTCTAAGTGACTGTGAGTGAGTGAGGATGGTAGAGGCTTGTGTCTGCCATACCAGCCTGTGACTCTACTGCCTATGCTATAGATTCTGTGTGGGCCCTAACCTGATTTCTGTGGCTACATCATAGTGTATAATGGCTCACCCAAACTTTGCCTGCATGCCTTAGCTAAGATGAGCCAAAATTCTCATTATAGATACAGACAGGTGAGCATCAGAGTGGCCTTGAAAGAGGCAACACCTTCCTGTGTCTGTCTTGCACCACTGACACAGGGTATGGGCTCATCATGATCCAAACCTACCATCTTAAACTGCATATGTAAGAATTCCAAGAAAGGTTTTTCCAGAGATAGTGGCATCCAGATGAACCCTGGCACCCTCCAAACCTTATGTGAAGTAGAGTGATCCACTTTTAACATTGACTGGCCCTCAGAAGGGACCCTGGATATAGCCAGGGTCCACAAAGTGTGGCTGATTGTCACAGGAACTCCTAGCCACCCCAATCATTTCCCTACATCAAAACTGGGTTAGAGATAGCCCAGACTCTGTCTGCTTGGGTTCAATTGTGCATTGGAAAAAAGGGACAGAGCAGGGTCTTGGTTGCACAGGGTATGGTGCTCTGGAAGGCAGTTATTCATCAAGGATCCTTGGAGGAGGACCTACCATCCCCACCACCACTACCATATGCTCTGGCTGTTTTAACCTCTCCTCCTAGCCTGGGTGTGCAGGAAGATCTCCCAGAAACACCTCCACCTTTGGTCCCTCTGGGAACATCGAACCCCTCTGAGGAAAGTCCTGTAACACCAATAGCAAGGAGGCTCCAATTGGCACAACCCATGTTACAGATGCCCCTCCATGAAACACAGGATCTGGCCCAGATTGGCAAGGATGGGACCATCCAAACTAGGGGTCTGTATTATACTACCAGCCCTTCACAACTACAAACCTCTTAAACTGGAAGCATCACACCACCTCCTACTCAGAAAAGCCCCAGGCCCTTATTAATCTCATGGAATCCATTTTCCAAACCCATCATCCTACTTGGGATGATTGCCACCAACTCCTTACTGTTTAAAATGGAGGAGAAATTATGGATTCTGATGAAAGCCCGAAAGTGGCTGCAGGAGCAGGGCCCTACTGGCATCTTAAAACTGGAAGATTGGGTACAAGAGGTGCCATCAGAGGCCCAACCAAACTGGGACATCAACAGTGATGAGGGATGGCCTGCACTGCAACAATATTGGAAAAAAGCTCCTCTAAGGAGTCCAAGAAGGGGCAAAACAACCCCAAAACATGACAAAGATGACTTTACTCAAAAACCTGAGGAATCTGTGGGAGATTTCTAGAAACTATTTTGTAAGATCTTCAGACTGTACACCACTTTTGATCCAGAAGCTCTGGAAAACCAGAGGATGGTGAATGCCGCCTTTTTTGCACAAGCAGCAATGGACATTAAAAGAAAGCTCCAAAAATTAGAAGGGTTCATGGGGATGAAAATCTCTCAACTCCTGGAAATTGCCAACAAAGTACTTGTCAATCAAGATGAAGCCACCGAACAAGAAGCCAAGAAAAGAATAAAACATCAAGCCTCCCTACTGGCATCAACCTTGGGAAATCCTGAACCCACCAGATGAGAAGGGCTACCTCAAAAGGGGGGAACTAGTGCCAGAAGCATGCCCCTGGCCAGAGACCAATGTGCCTACTGCAAAGAAAGTGGACACTGGAAAAATGAGTGCCCCTAAAAGACTCAGGCACATAGAGGAAATATCCCTAAAGGGAAATACCAACCTGAGCCCCAAGACCATTTAATCAGGGTGGCAGGGCTCAACCCTGAATAGGGGTGACCAGGCTCACTGGAACTTGGCCCCAATGAGCCCATGGTCAAACTACAAGTCAAGGGCCAGTCAATGACATTCATGGTGGACACTGGTGCTGAAAATTCTGTGGTCACTACGCCTGTCACCCCCTTTAGTAGAAAAACCACTAATATCATAGGAGTGACTGGGGACCAGTCAAGCCAACGGCCTATTTGCCAGTCAAGAACTTGCCAGCTTGGTGGCCACAAAGTGACTCATGAATTTCGTACCTGCCTGAATGTACAGTTGCCCTACTTAGTAGGGAACTCTTAACCAAACTGGGAGCCCAGATTACCTTCAAACCTGAAGGGCCATCAAACTTAAGCCTCTGGTCCAGCCTCACTCTCCTTGTCACCATACCTCAAAGCACAGAATGGAAACTTCATGCAAAAGAAAGTTCCGGTCAGAATTCAGAAAAATTGCTGGAGCTTTTCCCTCAGGTTTGGGTGGAAAAAAACCCCACTGGGAATGGTATGGAACAATGCAGCCATCATCATTGACCTGAAGCCTGGAGTGGTCCTGGTCTGGCAGAGGTAGTATCTGATCCCCCATGAAGCGCAATTGGGTATGGTCAAACACATAGATGACCTGAGAAAAGAAGGCCTTCTGATCAAGTGCCAGTCACCCTGGAACATGCCATTATTACCAATAAAGAAGCCAAATGGGACAGGATATCAAACAGTGCAGGATTTATGAGCCATTAATAACGCCACTCTCACCTTACATCAGGTTGTTCCCAACCCATACACTTTGATAGGACAGCTGCCACCTGAAGTCACTTGGTTCACTTGCCTGGATCTGAAAGATGCATTCTTCTGCCTGTTGCTGACCTCCCCCAAGCCAGCCTCTGTTTGACTTTATGTATAAAGTTCCCAAAACCCATCAGAAAACTCAGCTAACCTGGATCCAGTTCCCACAAAGCTTCAAAAACTCCCTTTTGGGGAAGCTTTGGCAGCAAATCTGGCCACCTACCCCAAGGAAGATTGCAGGTGTGACCTCTTGCAATACATAGATGATCTCCTACTTGCCAGTGAGATGGAAGAGGACTGCTGGAGAGGGACCCAGACCCTCCTACAACTCCTAACACAGACTGGGTACAAAATGTCTTGGAAAAAGGCCCAGATCTGTAAACAGCAGGTCAAGTACATGGGGTTCAGCATCACAAAAGAGCACTGGATGCTTGGACCCAAATGAAAGAAAGTGATCTGCACCATCCCTACCCCCACCACAAAAAGAAAGCTTCATGAGTTCCTCGGGGCTGCAGAGTTCTCCTGCATCGGATTCCAAGGTTTGCAGCCACGGCCAAGTCCTTTATGAAATTCTGACAGGTCCAGAAAAGGAGCCTCTTGACTGGGGAGAAGCTCAACAGGGGGCCTTTCAAAACATCAAAAGACAACTTGGCCAAGCCGCTGCCTTGGGGCTCCCAGATGTAACTCAAAACTTTAACCTGTTCATGCATAAAAAGAACAAAGTAGCATTGGGAGTTCTCACACAAACAGTCAGCCCCTGGCAAAGACCCATTGCTTACCTCTTCAATCAGCTGGACTCCATGGCCTCAAGGTGGCTACCCTTCCTGAAAGCCCTGGCAGCAACCATAACCCTCATCAAAGAAGCTTACAAATTAACCCTCAGACAGGTAATTCATGTTATGGTGCCATACGCAGTCACTGCCTTAATGAACTCACATGGGCACTAGTGGATATCGAATCCCAGGTTCACACATTACAAAGGTTTACCCTGTGAAAACCCCAGAGTGACAATAGAAACAGTGCAGTCTAAACCCTGCCACCTTTTAACCAGATGAGAAAGGGGCTCCTGAGCATGACTGTGTTGAAGTGACTGAGAAAGTTTACTCCAGTCACAGCAACCTCCAAGACAAACCACTCCTTTCCCTGATCAGACACTATTTACAGATGGGAACAGTCTCATTAAAAACAGGGAAAAGCTTACTGGCTATGCAGTCACCACTACTGAATGGGTGGTAGAAGTGGCGTCTTTACTGCAGGGATGGCCTGAACATTGAGCAGAACTCTGGGCACTGGCCCTGCAACAAGCCACCAGGCAAGTGGTAAACATTTGCACTGACTCTAAGTACGCATTTGCTACCTTTCATACCCACAGGGCAATTTATAAAGAAAGAGGTCTCCTAACTGCAGGGGGAAAGGAAATTAAAAACAACTGTTAGAAGCAAATTGGAAACCAGACAAAGTCACCATCATCCACTGCTGGGGACATCAGAAAGGAATGGACATGGTCACTAAAGGAAACAGGCTAGCCAACAAAGCAGCTTGGCAGGCAGCTGAAGGAACCCACAGAATATGAGTCCAAGAATTGACACCACAGCTGTGCCTTTTAGGATAAGAGACTAATCAACTAAGCTATACCCAACAATAATAGGAATGGGCTAAGAGAGAAAGGGGAAGTTGAATCCCTGAAGGAACTTGGCTGCTCCCAGATGACCAGATTTTTGTCCCAAAAGGAGCCACTCATGTCCTCATCCAGTGAGACCATCAACTCACTCACCTAGGGAAAACTGCACTAAAAGTCTTGCTCAGGAGATACTACTACATAGCCCAACTAGCTACTCCATTCCACCATCAGCAGTCAGTGCCAAGTTTGTGCCAAAAACAACCCTTCACAGGGCCCCCATGCTTCAGCAGGTGTCCAGCACATGGGGACCACCCCATTTGAAGATGTCACAGTAGAATTCACAGAAGTGAAACCAAGTCAGGGGTACAAATATGTGTTGGTGATGATATGCACCTTTTCAGGTTGTGTCAAAGCTTTCCCCACTCGCACCAAAAAGGCAAGAGAATTGATTAAGGCTTTACTTAGAGGAATCATTCCCCAACATGGGCTGCCATTGTCTATTGGAAGTGACAATGGCCCAGCCTTTGTGGCTGCCATAGTCCAAGAGCTAACAAAAATGTTAGGAATCAAGTGGAAACGCCATACTGCTTGTAGACCCCAGAGTTCAGGGAAGGTTGAATGCATGAATCACACCCTTAAAGCCACCCTAGCCAAATTCTGCCAAGAAACTTGTCTACCCTGGGCAAACTTACTTTCCTCGACCCTTCTCCGAGTTACGTGCACCCCAGGGTCCACAGGCTATTCACTGTTTGAAATTCTATTTGGGCAGACACTCCCAATTATCCAGGCCTTCAAAGGAAATCTCAAATTTCTGGAGGATTCTAGCCAAGATTCCATTATTCAGCAGCTGGGGAAAACTCTGGCTGAAATATGTAAAACTCATATTTTACATGAATGCTACGCATTCCCAGAATCTCATCTCCCTTGGACACCTGGTGCACCCTCACCAGCCCGGGTACCTAGTCTGGGTCAAAGAATGCAAAAAAGAACCCCTTCAGCCTTCCTGGACAGGTCCACATACTGTGATCCCTGTAATTCCTACTGCTCTTAATGTTGCAGTCATCATCCCTTGGATCCCTCATCTCAGGGTCAAGAAGGCACACCCCAATAAAAAGTAAGACAGCTGGACAGCCCAACCCATACCTGGCCATCCCTTCAGAGTGTGAGTCACCTGGGATCCCTGATCACCAATCTTATCAAATGCATGCTGAATGGACCCCTGCTCCTGGTGGAGCCTGTGCTTATATGGCCTGCTCACCTTGGTATTTGGAGTAGGACTCACTGCTGTGGCCCCTGCAGACTTGACTGTTGTGAATAGAGCCCTAATTGCAATTGCTTACTGGTGTATAATAGGATGCTTCTGTGACTTGACTTGCTTGTCCTTTCCTTCCTTGTTCACTCCTTAGGAGCCAATACCCACCCCCAAAATCTATGGCAGCGGCAAGCTAGTCAAAGCTGGGGCAAACAATCCATGCTTAATGCTTCAGTCCCATTCTCAGGAGGTGCAACTTCAGCCTCTGTAATATTTGATGCTTGCAGGGCAATCCAAGATAATGCTCCTTACACCTTTCTAGTTGCCCCATACCCACATGCCCCCATATCTGCCCCCAGGAGAGAGTGTTGGGGTCACAACTACGGGAGTTATGACAAATACCTCTGCCAACACCCCTAAAAGAGTGTAGCATTCTGCTACTCTTGGAGCTTGCTGGTAGGTGCCACTGCTCCCTGAAATGGATCCCACCAACATCTCCATATCTCCTTCAGAAAATCCCCAACCTGGCAGTGTGTGGCATACAAACCTATGACCCATAAAACTCACCTTATTAAACATAATCACCATATCAGAAAATAACTTTTTAAAGGCCCAAACAGGACTAAAACTAAGAATCAGAATATATAACCCATTGCAGCCAGACACAGGGGACCTTGTACTGGTCCAACTGATCCTGGTACCCAACCCCCAGAGAAATCCCAGATGAAAAATATCAGTAAAGCTGCCCAGACACTAAAAGCCAAAGTTATAACAGCCCCCCACAAAGTCCTTTTGAACCAGGTTCAAAATTTCCCCCAAATCCTAAATGAATCTTGGCCTGACATAGATGCATCCTGCTGGCTATGCACTTCCTCAGGTCTAACTATCTTGCCCATACCTATCCCATGGAATGTAACCTTCCTGACCCATGACAACTCTGTGGCAGGAACCAGGCCCCTCCCAGTCTGCATAACCAAACCCCCAGGAAAACTGGCTAACTGTAAATCATAACTACCAGGTCTCCTTCAACCATCCTCCCTCTTGGAAGGGCCAACTGTAACACCACAACCCACTCAATGAGCCTGACTGATGTACTGCAAACTCCACCATCTGGATTTGTGGCATTAATGCCTACCAGTGTCTACCGCAAGATGGCCAAGACATCTGCTACCTGGCTTGGACAATACCATCATTCTTGGTGTATGGAGATGAATTTCCTGTAGAGCTCTCTTGAGCCAAATGAGCAATACAGGCAATTCCACTACTCTTAGGACTAGGTGTAGTCAGGAGCACAGTGGTAGCAGGGGCCTCACTCGCAGTTGATCAGGAGGGCTTACAAACACTAGCATGGGAAACATCAAATGACTTTGAAGAAATATTGGGGGCTCTCAATGGGATGCAAGACCAGATAGAGTTATTGGCAGAAGTGGTTTTACAAAACAGGTGAGGATTAGACTTGCTCACTGCAAGTTCAAGGGGGATCTGCCAGGCCCAGGGGGAAGAATGCTGTTTCTAAGCAAACTTCTCAGGAATAGTTAGAGACAAGGTGGCCTTACTAAAGGAACAAACCAAAGACCACTTAAACCATGTATACCAGGCATCTGCCAATGGGAACTACTTCCAGTATCTCCTTTCCTTGATTTTGCCATTTATGCCAGTAATAGCTTCAGTGTTCTTCCTTTTAAGTTTTGGGCCATGAGTTCTATGGTCCCTAACACAATACATCACTTCTCACTTAAATGGCTTAAAACACCAAGTAAAGCCTAGTGTTAAATATCAGCTGTTGGGGACTATAGAAAAAAAACCTATGTTAGTAGATGATGCCTGTTGCAGTTGGGCAGTTTGATGTAATTATGAATTCCAAAAATATAATTGGATAATACTTATAAACTGATCTGTTAATCTGGGCATAATTAATTTATGATTAGGGTGTTGACTGGGCCACATCAGTAGGGCATTGATCCCCACCCTTTGGTGGGTGGGGTATCAAATATAAAAGGCAAGGCAAAGAAGAGAGTTGAAGCAGTTTTTGAGAAGCAGTTTTGATATTGGAGAGAAGGCCCCAGGAAAAGAGAAGTGAGCTGTTTGCCTGATAGTCTACAGTTGACCTTATGTAGGAACCAGAGGAGCTAAGCCCGGAGAGAGAAATGCAGCCCCAGGAAGAGAGGAACACAAAAAGCCTGAACCCTGGCAAACTTTGGCAGCTATCTTGCCCCAACATGTGACAATAGACTTTGGTGAGAGAAGAAACTTAATGTTTTATGACCTGGTATCTGTGGACTTCTACCCCAAATAAATACCCTTTATAAAGACCAACCCATTTTTGGTATTTCACATTAGCACCCCTTTGGCTGACTAATACAATGCCCCATAAAGAATTATAAGGGCATCAAACTGAGGAAATGATAAGGGAAGTGCTGGGACCCTAAACCCCTTCAGCAGAAATCCAGAGTTTTAGGAAAATAAATTCCCCTTGGTCCCTTTTCTCCCATCTTCCCTTTTCTTCATGGAGTCCAAATGGTTAGGAAGATAAGCACTCCCTGTCTGCACCTTTCAACTGGAATTTACATCTCTAAACAGGTAATGACTCTTTTCCTCACTAATAACCCTCTGCTTTAGGAAGATAAGCTAAACTCACTCCTTTTGCTTTTGTAACACTACCTGCCTGCTTGCTTAGGAATTTGCCCACTTAGAGTTTTGCTTCAAGTTCCTATATAAACTTATCAAAATCAAGACTTGGGGCTCAGTTTCTTTTGGAGACTTGACTCTCCTCTGGGCCTGTGCATAATAAATTTTTTTTCATCAGCCCCCCTTCTCCAAGTGTCACTTGGGTTTTCATTCTATCTGCCACAACACTAGTAGAAGTGTAGAATGCAAACACAAGGATGAAGATTTGAATGTAGGAAGAGAAAAACAACATGTTATGTAAAAGGCAGTTCCTATAAAATATAGCGCTGATTTCTCAGTAAAAATCATGGTGGCATTAAGGCAGTGGGGTGAAATATATAAGTGTTGAAAGAATACAATTTCAACAGATAATTTATATCTGGTTTGATGTCTTAGAGGGCATGATTAATGTACTTGGATTTTGTCTAGGTTCCTGACTAAGCTACAAGAAATGAATTTCAAGAGCATGCTGGGTTAGTTAGGCCAGTAATTTATTAAAGTAGGGAGGGTGGAGAAAAGAGAGAAAATAACAGATCATGTGTCCCAGGTAGAGAGGAAGGGGCTGAAGAGTGATAAAAATAGGCTGATTTACAGACTACAATTGCCCATTATAAATTATAAATCCCCAGATTTTACTTGTGTAGTGATCCAGAAGGGGGTGAAGAAGGCCAGAACAGGGGTCCAAAAGAAAGAGAGCAAAAGGCATTTACACTTCCTTTTTGAACCATTAATTATTCCACCTCTTTGTTAATGGCATGGGAAGAATTTCAGCTGTTTGCTGTTTTAATTGATTGTATCACCCATCAATTCCCCAGGAGGGCCCAATGATAAGGCCCCTGGAGAATATCCATGACTTTTCCTGACTTCCACAGGAAATCTCATTCTGAATGGGATTTCTTACAAGGGTCTTCCAGCAGCCATCTTAGGGGTATTGAAAAACACATGTTCAATCATGGCAATTTTTTTTTTCTGCCAGGTTCCAGATCTGTCTATAGATTCCCTATCTAGCCTGCTTCATTAACATATTATGAGAGGCACAAAAGCTGTGGGAGATCATCACTAATAGATTTGTCCTTCAATAATGATACAGGGAGTTCTTCAAATAGACAGAAAGTGCACTAGACAATGGACTGAAGCAGCAAAAACAAAAAAAAGATTTCTTATAAAGGAAAGCAAATGGGTAATAATAAGCCCAAGTATTATATCTTATCATGTTTTTTAAAAATATAATTCCACTTATTTTTTCAAATTCTAACAAGACCATATTTAAAAATAATGAAAATTCTATGGTTTAAGATATTTACTGTAAAAAGGATATAACTTTTAACAACTATAATAATGAAGTGAGGGGATGCTAAGGCATACAGATAACTTTTTTATGATATTGAAATTAAGTTGGTATTAAGTAAAATAAGATTCTTATAAATTTAGTATCCTATATTTAAGCCCAACAATAATTGCAAAGAAAGTATCAGAAAAAATAGATGAAAATATGAAGAGACTCAACATATTAAAATGCAAAATATTAAAAAGTTGAGAACAGACATTAATGAAGAATTGAAGGAAAATATATAAAAATAACAAAAATAGTGTAAAACTAACAAAAGGAAAGTAGTAAAAATGGTGGCAGAGTATACGGCATTATCAGTAAATACCTTAAATAGATATGGAATAAACTCTCCAATAAAAGGCACTGATTAACACAATGGTTAAAACAATATGTACAATACAAGAGACTCAATTTTTTTTGCAAAGGCACAAATTGTACAAAAGTGAAAGGATGGAAAAACAATATTCAATGCCAATAATAACAAAAAATAACTAGGGTACCTGTACTAATATCAGATGAAATAATCTTCATGTTCAAACAGATAAATAGGACAAAAAGTAGACTATATACTGATGAAGTGTTCAAGCTAACAAGGAAACATAACACTTATGAATATATATCCACTGAAACATCAGAGACTCACAATAATGAAGCAAGTATTGACACATTTGAAAGGAGAAATAAATGGTTCTATGAACTAGTAATAGAATTCAATATGCAGCATTTAATAATGGGTGGAATATCTAGATAGAAGATTGATAAGAAAATGAAAGATTTGAGTGACACTATGAACAACATAGAGCTAAAAGATATGTAGAACACTTCACTCAAAATGCACATTTTTCTCTAGTACAACCAGGTCATTCTTCAAAGTAGACCATACACTAGATCACATACAAGACTTACTAAATTTAACAAGATTGAAATCATACAATGAATATTCTCTAATAACAAGGAAATGATGCTAAAAATCTATAACAGGGATATATCTGGAAAATGAACTATGTGGAAATTGAAGATTCAGTCAGTCAAAGGAAATCACAAAGGCAAGTAAGAAATGCTTTGACAAGAATGAACAAAAACAAGACATACCAAATCTTATATAGAAGCTAAGGCAGTAGTGATAAAGAAATGTGTAACTTTGTATTCAAATTTTAATATATAAGACTTAACCTTACAACTTGAGGTACTAAAATATAAGAACATAATAAAACCAAAAAAAAGGAGATGGAATGAAATTACAAATATTATATTGGAGAAAATGGAAATAGAGAATAAAAACAAAATACAGTATATCAATAAAATCAAAAGTTGTTTCTTTCTGTAATCGATAAAATCAACAAAATGTTAGCTAGTCTGACAAAGACAAAAAGAGTCAGGACAGAAATAATTAACAACAGAAATGAAAGAAGGGACATTATTATACACTCCACTGTAATAAAATGGAGTATATAAGAGGATAAAATGAAGAATTATGTCCCTTAAAATAGATAACCTAGATGAAATGGACAAAATACTTATACTCAC
>JAKSZT010031697.1:85634-223169 GCA_026826555.1 Tolypeutes matacus
CTTAAAATAGATAACCTAGATGAAATGGACAAAATACTTATACTCACTCAAGAAGGAATGGAAGATTTCAATACACTTTAATAAAAATAATATCAAATCAACTATCAAAAAATTCCAACAAGCAAAATAACAGCACCTGACATGTACACTTGTGAAATTTAACAAACATTGACAAACAGCTATTTTTCTCACAATCCTCCAAAAAATTGATTGAGAGGGAATATTTCCTAACTCATTCTATGATTTTAGCCTCACCCGAATACCAAAGAGAGATAAATGTACCATAAAATATATAGAACAATATCCCTTTGAATATTGATGCAAAACCTCTCAGACTCTAAGAGACAGAATCCAATAGCATGTTAAAAGAATTATATACCATGACTAACAGTCTTATCCCAAGTAAGCCATGGTGGTTCACAATAAGATAATTCATTAACATAATACACTATATTAATAAAATAAAGAAAAAAAACAATCAAAATAAGAAACATGACCATTGAAATTGAAGAAGAAAAGTCATCTAACAAAATTTAGCACCCTTCTTTTAAAAATCATCATAGAAAAAAAATAGTAGGAAATTAACTCAAAATAATGAAGTTCACATATGAAAAACATACAGCTAGCATCATATTCAGGTAAAAGACAAGAGTATCCATCATCGTCAATATAATTTAGTTCTAGCCACAGAAATTAGGTAAGAAAACAAAATAAAAGGCATCTAAATTGGAATGGAAGAAGTAAAACTTTCATTGTTTGCAGATGGCATGGACTTATATATAGAAAATTCTCAAAAATGTACAACAAAGCTAAGAGCTAATAAAGTTATCAAAATGGAGGATAAAATATCAGTTCAAAAACCATGATGTTTCTATTGATTAGTCATTAATAATTTTAAGAGGAAATCAAGAATAGAATTCTGCATACTGGAGAAAATGTTAAACATCAAATAACTAGGATTAAATTTAATCAAGTCTGTATAAGACTTATGCATAGAAAACAAGAAAACATTTCTGAAAGTATTAAAATAAAACCTATATAAATGGAAGGATTATTCCATGTTCATGGATTTGAAGACTAAATATTAAGGTGTCAATTCTACATAACATTATATACATATTAAATGCAATATGAGTCAAAATTCCCTCACACAGCTTAGCAGAAATGGAAAATCCCCTCAATATTTTTTTTTATTGAATTGGGAAGACAAAAGAGACAAAATCAACTTTAAAAAATGAAGGATTTGGGAACACTAACACATCCCACTTTCAAAATTTATTACAAGGCTACAGTAATCAAAATATATTAAACTGGTTCATAAATACCAATGTTATTGAATTGGGTGTTCAGAAATAAACTTTCCTATCTATGGTCATTTTTTAAAAATGTGTGCCACATGTATTCAATGATAAAAGAATTGTCTCTTCAATATATGGTGTTGAGAAAACTGGACTGCTATATCAAAAGAATGAAACATAACAGTCTTATCCCAAGTAAGCCATGGTGGTTCACAATAGGTCTTTGATTAGCTTTTTCAACCTATCTCTCATGGGTCAAATACATAAAAATAAGAACCAGAAGTATAAATCTTGTGGTCAAATACATAAAAATAAGAACCACAACTATAAATATTTTGGGGATTGAATTATGTACAAAAAAAAAATTCATGCACTGAATTTTAATCAATTCCAATTTAAATAGTACATTTTGATGATGTTATTTTTAATTAAGGTGTGATGAACTGAATCCATTTTGGGTTCTAATAGATTGTTCTGATTCTTTATAAGCACAATTAAATTAAAATATTGAGAAAAAGTCACAGAATAAGTATCACCATGTACATTGTCACATGACAGGAAAAAATGAGGGTAAAGGATGAATGACAGTGAAACTCAGAACATAACAGTCTTTGGGAAGAAAAAAACCAGCTTTTGGTTTTGTTAATTTTCTTTATTTTATAAATTCTCAATTCCATTTATTTGTGTCCTAGTCCTTGTAATTTGTTTCCTTCTCCTTTCAATTATGCTTGAATTGGGATAAGTTTGCTTTTCTTTTTTGAGTTCTTCCCAGTAAGACATTAGGTCTTTTATTAGCTTTTTCTCCCTTTTAATGTAAGCATTCAGGACTATAAATTTTCTTCTTTGCACTGCCATTACTCCATTCCATAGGTTTTAATATGCTGTGTTCTTTTTTTTTTTTTCATTCATCTTGAGAATATTACTAATTTTCTTTGCAATTTCTTCTTTGACCCAATGATGTTGAGTGAGTTTTTAACTACCACATGTTTGTGAATTTTCCAGTTATCCACCTGTTTTTGACTGTCAGCCTCATTCCCTTATGGTCAAAGGTTATGCTATATATAATTCCAATCTTTCTTGATTTTTTGAGACTTGTTTTGTCACTCAATATGTGGTCTCTCCTGGAGAATGATTCATGCATACTTGAGAAGAATTATATCCTGCTGTTCAGGGGAGCAATGTTCCATTGAAGTCTGTTAGGTTTGGTCCATGCTTAATGGCAAAACCCCAAGATGTATTTATCAATTGCAATTAATGTGCCACACTAATGAATGATGTTTATGTGGGAGGTTGTGGTAGGTATGGGAAGTGAGGTGTATGGGAATCCTTATATTTTTTGCATAACATTTATGTAAGCTAAGTACTTTTTTTTTAATAAAAAATTAAAATAAATCTAAAAAAAAAAAAGAAAAGACATCAAATCACAGGGCCACAAATGTCAGTGAACCCTCAGGATGGATAAATAGAAAAACAGTCAACTGAACATAAAGCACATCTAGATTCATAAGACTCACTGATGAAAAACAACATATGTGTATAATTATGAAGACACTCATGGGAAAATACATATCAACTATAGAAGAAAACACATTATTATAAAAGACTTACCATCAATAATCACAGTAACCAGAAGATAATGGAAAGTTATATTTAAAGTACTGGTAGATTAAAAAAATTATTCCAGAATTCAATTACAATACCCACTTGAAACAAATTTTATACATAAGGGCATAAAAAAAGCTTGTTAGGAAAATAAACACAAACACATGCAAAGAGAAAGACAGAAAAAAAAAACTTTGTGCCAGTAGACTTGTGCTTTAAAAATTATATACACAGGAATATGGTAATATAAAGACTGGTATGTGTAAACATATTCATAAGTGATCCTAAAAAGTAGAAATTAAGGTAAATATATCAAATATTTAATTTTTAAACTTTTGATTGTTTTAAAAATCACTTCCAAAAGCCAAACTATGTTGATGAATTGGGTTTAAACCATATATAAAATTAAATTTATGAAAAATAATTTGGGAAAGAATAATTGAATCTCTATTATTTTATTGGTCTAATTTTCTAAGTTGTGTCACATATTATTTTAGGTAGACTATGATGAATTAAATATGCATAAAACAATACCTAGAACAACCACTGAAACCGAGAAAATAAAATAAATTATAAACAAAAGGAAATAAAGTAGGCTCTCACTAGAGTCACAAGCAGTTATGAAAAGGATAGTAAGAAAATTTTATAAACATCTCTGGACGTAAATTTGATAATAGTTAAATGTACAATTTTAAATTGTATATTTCATCTAAAATCAAAGAAATGTGTAACATAGTTAGTCCTATGTCTTTAAAAGAAATTGTATTTTTACTTAAAAGTCATCCAAATGAGAAAAAAATATGAAATAGTTTTCCAAATGTAAAAATCTCACTTTTCCCTCAGACTGGAAGGTAGACAGAGTACTATGTGAAACCTATTCAACCCAACAGAAATGGACAATCTCCTAGGAGATAGCAGAGCAAAAACATAAACTAAATCTGAACCCCAGGAATACCACAAGAAAAGAGCCACCCATAAAGCCTAGTTAGCTATAGTCTGCTCTGTTGCACCCAAGGACCATACCTTCCCTTTGTTGAGTCACACAGTTTCTGAAGTCCTTTCTTACACCAACCAACCTTTACCTGACTAATACAAGTTAAATCCCTAGCCCAATCACATCAGCTGATAGACACTCTTTCCTGTCCATGGTTCTTTCTTTCTGTAAATAGGGCTAAAATTGTATGTTTTGGGTGTATTTTGCAGCTATCTCCAAAATAACACTGTCTTCTATTCACTACTCTAGCGGTGTCAGCATACAACATTCCCTTCTCATCCCTGTATTTGTTCATGGTTTTTAATATAATAAAGTAATATATGATATGTTTTCAAATCTGAAAAGAGTAGTACATATTTGAAGAAAAAATGTTATATGACAAAGTGATGATTAAGAATGTCAGTCTGTCTGAGTTGTTATGTGAGCTTGCACTTAAACCTGTTACCTTACCATGAATTAAGTTATGAAACTTCTGTGTCCTAGTTCCATCATAAGCCAATTCAGCCATTCCAATATATTTATGTAGTCATTCTTCTAATTGTTGGAGATAGTATTGAACATAATTGGCAAAAATCTTGTGTTCACAGAACTTTCAATGTGTAAGGAAACAAAGAAGAAAAAGAAGACATAAACACAATATATAGAATGTAATGTTGGTTAAATTCTATGGAAAATAAATGAGACACTGGTGTGAGATGGGACAGATGTGCTTTTAAATAGCATGTAAGGAATGGTCTTAAGAGTTAGAAAATTTAAAAAGGCTCATGTAGTTATCTAGGGAAAGAGGAATCCAGGAAGAATAAAAATTGGAAATATTCCAGGCAGCATCTAAATAATGTGTCTAGGGAAGTGTGAGGAGGTCTCTGTGACCATTTCTAAGTGAGCATGATAGATAAAATGATAAAGGATGCTTTCATAATAGTAAGGAGTAGGAACAGGATTATATTGGATCTGTAGATTTTTGTAAAATAATTTTAGTTTTTCTCTAAAGATGTTGGGAACTCTTGTAAGTTTTGTGAAGAAAAGTGATATAAGACAACTTCTGTTTAACAGCATCACTCTGACCTCTTCATTGAGATTAGACTCAAAGAGAATAAGACAGAAAACAGGGAGTGATATTATTGGGTTAGGTGGCATTGATTTGACAGGTGGGTAGATTGGGGAGGGTGGATTGGAAAGTTTAGGGAACTGGGGTATGGTTGGGAGAGGGACCAGGTAAATACTGGGTTCTTGGGGGTATGTGGATGAAAATACAAAGTTGGGAATGCACCTACACCTTATCTACAGCTCATTGAACTCATCCAGGACAACTAACAAGGTGATGATAATGGAGCAACCATCCCAAGGAACAGAGAGTTTGCAACTGCACAAAAGATAGTCCCATTCATCTTCCTCATGGGATATAAACCTCCTCTCAATTAGAGGTGGAAAGAACATCACCATCCCAGAATCCACAGGGTAGGGGAAAAAACTCTGAACTAGAGTGGACTTACTGATATTCTGCTATAGGCATATTGTGATTCTAGCAATGGAAGAAATTACAACATTGATGTGGAGCCAGTGGCCACATGGAGAGGGAAAAACAATGTAATATAGGAGTTTTGGGACTTGGGAATTGTCCTGAATGACATTGCAATGACAGATATAGGCTATAACATGCAGAACTGTGTGGGAGAGAGTGTAGACTACAATGTGAGCTATGGTCCATGCTTAATGGCAAAGCCCCATAAATATGTTTATCAACTACAATGAATGTGCCACACTAATGAAGGATGTTTATGTGAGAGGGTGTGGGAGGTGTAGGGAGTGGGTCATATAGGAATCCCTATATTTATTGTGTAACATTTATGTAAGATAAGTATCTTAAAAAATAAAAATATTATTTAAAAAGGAAAAAAGACAACTTATGTTTAATAGTATCACTTTGGCCTATTCATTAAAATTAGACTCAAGGAATATAAGGCAAAAAACAGGGAGAAAATCTAAAAAGCGGTGGCAAAAATTTAAAGATTTGGATAATGTTTCTTTGAGCCAAGGTGGTAGCGGAGGAGATGTTGAGAAATAGTGACTTTCCAAGTATATTATTCAAAGAGAATTTATGTGATATTCTGATGGACTTGATGTGATATGTGTGATGTAAAGATAATGGCAGGATGACTCTTAAGTCTTTTCCTGAATAAGGAAGAGGAGACCTTTTCATTACTTGAGACTACATTTAAGATATTACAAGTATCTGAGAGTTATCTTGTAAAGATAAAGTATGTTATTTATAAACCTACAGCCCTTTGAATATTGTCCAGAATTCAATAGGTGCTCATTAAATATTCACTAAAACATAAAACATTCCCTATTATTATATGTATCAGTCATTTGCAAACAGATATTATTGTTCATATGAACTCAATAGGTGCTCATTAAATATAATCTGTTTCACTATTATTATAGTGTATCAATAATTTGCAAACAAATATTGTTCATATTTATCATTCTCTATTTTAGACCTTTTAATCATTTTTAAGTAGTTCAACCTTTACCTTCACAGTGCATAGAATTTTGACATACTATCATACACAAAAGAATTTTGTCTTAAAATTCTTCAGACCACTTCTTTCTTCAAACATGATATGCACTGACACACATAGGGAAAACAGAAGGAAAATGTCAATAACTTATTGTGTTCACATTATCCAGTGGTTATATTATGTTTATTTAGCAACATCATATATGATTTTTAGAATACATTATAAGAGGAAAAGGCAGACTCAATTCACTTAAAACAAAAGCTATTTCTGAACTTGCTACTGTCTAAAAAAGTACTGAATCTGTTGACCATAGTTGAAAAGAAAAAACAACAGGATACATTTTCTAAATCATAGAAATGTACATAAATGAATATAAGGCCAGCACAGTTTATCTAAAACACCAGAAAATGTGAAGAGTACATAAATGAAGACAAAATACATGTATTAGATGAGAGATTAATTTTAAAAGTATTTTATTCAAAAATAAATGCTTAGCAAAATACAGCTAATTACAAACAAAAAAGGAGGAATTACAATAAATTTAAATTCTAGATAACATATAGATCAGTGCAAATATAAATGTTATTTAATAATTTATATGTATATTATGTATGACAATTTAAAATTTTACGTGAATGCAGAATGTAAAGGAAAATAATTTACATTTTAATTACTTGAATAAATTAATGAACAGTAATGAACCAGTGAGATTATCAACATTTTCATATTTTAAAATTTTGTACCTTATATTAATATTTCAAAATCATTCAAGAAATTGAGCAATTTTAATTCTACAAAGAAAACTTTAAAATAAGTTAAAATAATAAAATCATTTCAAGGGAAAATATATCTAATAACCATTGCTTAAGTTTAAATAAAAAACATTCAAATATAGGAAAATGAAGAAAACATTTTTTCTTAAATATACATTGAATAGAAGAGAAAATTAACCTGAAAATCCAGATTATGTAGAGGCATTTTTAAAAGGAAATATTAGCAAGTTACCTGAATAAAATTTATGGGATGTCACAAAATTTGGATTGATATGTAATTCTTAGCTTTGCAGCTTTTCTCTATTAAAGTTCCTAAAACAAATGAGCTGCTATTTTATTTTAAAAATTATAACTTTTTAAGGAACATAAACATATAGAAACCAGGTAAAATGAAATGGTTTTTAATCATATGAAAATTAAACAAAGACTTTGAAATATTAAATATATTAGTTGATGCATGACAGAAAGATAGGTATTTCAAATGGTTAGCAGGTAGAATAAAAACAGGTATAACTACACGTGGTATTTAACTTCATGAATATTCAAAACTTTGGGGAATAAAGCATTGTAAGATGACATTGTTGATTTTGCTCATGTACCAAAAAAGCATTCATCTCTCAAATTGAAATAACAAAGGAATTGTCAAAAGTTATAGTGATGAGTGGAAAAGAAAAGCTGCAAAGCAGAAACTTAAAATGATAAAATATTATATAAACATATAATGTATATGTACATAAACATAAGATCTGTCTAGAAGATGGTAACCAAACTTTCAAAAATTAAGATATTTCTATTTTCTGTAATAATTTAAAAGGTACACCAAATTTTCTTCAATGTGAACATACACTTTTTTCTATAACTTAATTCTATCACAATAATTTTCTTTTTTGTATACAAAATCTCTTGTGTATTGAAAATTTTGCAAGAATATAAGCATCAATGATCCTTGTAAAAATTTACTAGTACTACATTAAATAATTTCCATTCATAACCTGATTTAATCTTTAAGGTAATTGTATGCTTTAGAATTTTTTCTTGTACAGTTGAGGAGACTGTATTTATACTTTCAGTGACTTATGAAGGGAAAGGATATAGAGCTAAAGCCCTGGCATATCGAGAATCTAAATGCCAGAATTTCAGGCCAAAGTAGCACTCTTTAATAGTATGCTATATTTTTTTCTACAAATTAAATGCCTAAGGAAAGTGCTTTTCATAAAAATCTATGAAATTTGAATATGCATGGGGATTTTTAAGATACAATTTGAAAGGTAACACTACATTTTTTCTCATTTTTGTTGTATTGAGGGGCCCTTAAAACACATACATTTAAATTAAAAGTTTAACACATATTTCATGGCTTCCAATTACTATGTAGATGTCTAAAACATATTTTGTAAATATTCCAGGTTATGTGTGGTTAAATAAAGGAAGGCTCAATAGAAATTTAATCTAATTAAATGATGCTACTTCATTTTAAAAATAAAATACCCAAATAGAAAAGAAAGAAGGCACTTAAAAGTTTGAATCATTGTCATTAAAATTGCCTGGATCCCTCTATATTCTGCATGATTCTAAGAAGAGCATTTTTCACCTCTTTGTTCCTAAGACTAAAAATGAGTGGATTCAGGATTGAGAACACTATAGTATAAAACATGGAGGCCACTTAATCATTTCCCAAAGAGTAGGACTTCTTAGGTTTTAAATAAGTAAAAAATGTAGTGCCATAAAAGTTGGTTACTCCCAGGAGGTGGGAAACAAAAGTAAAGAAGGCTTTGCACTTTCCTGAAGTGGAATTTATTTTCAGGCTATTAGACAGAATGGACACATAGGAAACAGTGATTGTGATAAGAGACCCCACTAGGTTTAAACCTGCGAAACTCATTACCAGGATTTCAGTATCATGAATGTCAGTGCAGGACAGGGTTAAAATTGGGGTTGTGTCACAGAAAAAGTGATAGATTACATTGGATTTACAGAAATGCAAACTGCTAATGAAAGGAAAAATAGCTAAATATTGAGTAAAGCCAATCATGTAGGATACAGTGATAACGGTGTGTCAGAGTCGCCTGGACACAGCAACCTGGAAGTGAAGAGGATTGCAGGTGGCTACATAGCGATCATAGACCATAGAAGAGAGAAAGAAAATTTCAGTGATAACCAAGAAGATAAAATATATATATTGGTAAAGCAGTCCATAAATGAAATATATTTAAAGGAAGTCAGTAAGTTCTCTAAGGTTTTAGGTGTGATGACCATTGAGTAACTGAGGTCAAGGATTGAGAGGTGACTGAGAAAAAAGTACATGGGGGTGTGTAGCTGGAGATCCAGGTGAATTATCAATATCATACTTACATTCCCTAGCAGTATAATCACATATATCAGGAGAAATAATATAAAGAGGAATTGTGGAATATCTTCAAATTCTGTCAATCCCAGAAGGATGAAATCAGGAACATTTGTGTTATTCTTCCTTCCCATAGTGATCAACTATTGTAAAATATTGAGAAATCAAATGTAAATCTTAGCATGAATGAGTACAAAATAGTTTTTTTTAGAAATAGGAATATTGAAATTTAAAATAAAATTAGCTTACTGATTTTAAATATTCTTAATAAAAAGGGTGAAAATATGACTGAAAAATATTTAATTCACCTGTCAAATATAAATTTGGCATAAATTCACTTTGGATATTATATAATGGAAATTCACATATATTGCATGATTAGAATGATTTGACATTTTCATAAAACTTCCCATTTATTAATATTAAAATATTATATAGTAATTATCACTATTGTACACAATTTTAGACGAGAAAGGGCATGGAAAATTCAGTAACTTATCCAGAATCTCAAGATTAAGTATTTTTGGAACTGTGATTCTACCAAGGTTGGTTGAGTCCAGAGATCATGCTCATAACACTATGTCCCTACTTACATTTAATTTCAGGAAAAATTATACTTATTTAAAACAATGATAGAGAGTTTTAATTCTTCCTTTACTGTTCTTTTATACCCGATATTATTTAGTAAGAATGACAGATCAGAAACCAAAACATGAGATACATTAAAATTTTAGAGAATACATTACTGTGAATTTTCAGAAATAGTTTTTTTTATAAGATTATATAATCAAAATTCTTCTAAAAATTATATTATCAATATATACCCATTGATTGATGGCTTGATTCCATCAATTCCATATTTTATTATGTATAAATGTCTTTGCATAACCCTCTAATAATATTCTAATTTTTTAGATAAACTAAAATGCCCTAAATTTGAGATAAATACTTACTATGAGTCAAACTTGGTGAAAAATTTCTTCCAGGATTATCTGTTGAGAAATTTGTCAGCCTCAAGTTTTACTCACAAGTAAATATGTAAAAACTTAAGGAGAATGAAATTCCTGTGATATGATTTTTTTTTCTTTTTTGATAAGTAATGTTTAATTTCTATGCATGTATAGATAGAAAGAGAGAGAGGGAGAGAGAGAGAGAACGAGAGAGAGAAAGGTAAAATAAATCAACATAAAATTTTGTTTCCAGCCCTACTCAAATAGAAAGTTCACCTGGAAATTATTTTTCCCATGTATACCAGGAGATACTGTGAACACAAGCAGAGCAGTGTATCTCTTGCCTTTCATCCTAATAATGCCAGGGTATCTCTTATATTTATGATTGATCATTCAGCAACATTTGGTCTTCCCTGGGTGTGGTTGTCTGTCATTCTTTCTTTAAAAATTCCTTTTGCCCCTTTCTGCATTTCTTCTCCATCTGGGACTTTCTTAATAGGCATATTGGTGCACTTGATGTTATCCCATAGATGTTTTAGGCTATTTTCACTTTTAATATTTCTTTTTTTTTCTTCATGTTCTTCAGTCTGAATCATCACAATTGTTTTGTCATGTAGTTCACTGATTCTTCTTCTGCCAGATGCAGTCTGCTCTTAAAACCCTTCAGGGCATTTTTCATTTCAATTATTTTCTCTTCAACACCAGGAAATCTATTTAGTTCCTTTTTAAAATTTCTATTTCTTTACTAAGACTCTCATTGTTCATTCAGTGTTTTCCTGATATTCTTTAGTTCCTCTTCTGTATTTTTCTTTATCTCCTTGAGTATTATTAAGACAATTTTATTAAGACAATATTATTAAGACAATTCACGGGCCCAGACGGCGTGGAGGGCGCACGGAGGAAAGACCACCGCGGAGACGAGGTAAGTACGCAGGTCTAATTTATTGAGGAAGTGCACAACCTTTTATAAGTAGGGTGAGGGGTGGTGTAGGGGGTAGGGCATGAAAAAAGAGGAAGTATGTGTAAGGCATATATGGCAGGCTGGTATTGGGCACAGTTGGTTGCTAGGGAGGGTTTGCTATCTGTGGAAGGCGGGAAGGTTTCCCGCGCACAGGAGCAGGGTGAGCTACTTCCTCAAAGAAGGCTAAATATAGGATCAGGCTTGTTCTTTGTTGTCGGTCGGCCATTTTAGCTTCACCTCTTTCTGGCTGCCTCCAACACCTGGGAACAATTTCCAAAGAAGATTGCTTGGGATCTTGCCAGGAAAAAGGTCTAGAACTTATGTATCCATGTTAGGTTTGTAACAAAGAATTGCCATTACTTAGAAGTCACATAGTTGAGCAGCATTTTTGGTATCCTCTTATGGCATTCTAATTTATAACTGGGTAAAATTGTAGGTGTTTTCTAGAGAAATAATTTATTGTCCCATTCTTGGGACAGCACATTTTTTCCCAATGACACAATCATAAGATTAACCATCATTCATTATACCAATATTATTACACACAAAAAATGAAAAAATAATGTATTTAGCCACCACAAACTTGAGTGCAATGTTTTATTATTTTAGTTTATTGGCTTTTGTTATAATAAGAGAAACATGTTACATAAGTATAAAAATCAGTGCTGAGATTACAAAGATTTTCAATGGGCAACGGCCAGCCCAGGGAATGGAGAGGGCCTGCATCTGCAGGAAGGATCATCCCACCCACCATATCCATGGGATATAAGCCCTCTCTCACTTGGAGTTGGAGTGGACATCACCATCCCATTCCCTTCAGGATTGGGGGAAGAACTATGGGCTAGAGTGGACTTGATGGTATTCTGTTGTACACATATGGTGATTCTAGCAATGGAAGAAATTATAACAATTTTGTTAGCTGATTTGTGGGCCTCTATCTATTGAGAAAACATATCAATGACAAAAGGAACACATTAATTTCCCAATAGAAGTATGTTTTAGGTGCATTTTCCCCCATATATCACTACACTATCCTCTAGCTTTGCTTCTGGCTTCATGGGTGGACCCAACCTTCGCTTTTCAACCATGTTCATGCTCACACTTCAGTATCATTAATTACATGCACATTTCTGTGCCACCATGCCACCATTACCTCCATCTACTCTCTATCATTACAATCAACCATAAAATAACTTATGCATAGATTAAGCATCAGCTCACCAATATCTAGACCCTTCCTGTCTTCAAGCAACCTATTATTATATTCTACCTCAATGAGCCTGCTCACATTTTTTTGTTCATATCAATGACATCATGTATATTTGTTCTTTTGTATTTGCTAATTTCACTCAACTTAAGGTTCTTGAGGTTCATCCATGTTGTCACGTGTCAAAATGTTATTCTTTCTTAGAGGTGAATAATATTGTCATATATATATATATATACACACCACATTTTGTTTATTCATTCATCTGTTGTTAGAGACCTTGGTTGCTTCCATCTTTTGACAATTATGAAGAATATTGCTATGAAAATTGCTGTACATATATCTGTTTGTGTCAATGATTTGAGTTCTACTAGGTAAACACCTAGAAATGGGATTACCAGATCATATGGCAATTCTTTGCTTAGATTCCTGAGCAACCACAAAACTATCATCGATAGTGGCTGCACCATTTTCATTCCTACCAGCCACCAATAGTGTTGCTATTTCTCAACATCCTCTCCAACAGTTGTAGTTTTCTTTTTTGTTTTTTTTAATAATGGTCAGTGTAGTAAATGTGAATTTATATATTAGCGGGGTTTTGATTTGTATTTCCCTAATAGCTAGTGATGGTAAACATCTTTTCATGTGCTTTTTATCCATCTGTATTTCCTCTTTGGAAAAGTATCCTTTCAAGTCCCTTGCCCATTTTCTAAATGAGTTTTTTTGTCTTTTTATTTTTGAGTTGTATATTCTGGGCTTTGACCCTTATCAGATATGTGGTTTCTTAATATTTTCTCCCATATGGAGAGCTGCCTTTACACTTTCATGACAAACTCCTTTGAAAAACAAAAGTTTTTAAATTTGAGGAGGTCTCATTTATCTATTTTTTCTTTTAATGCTTGTAGTTTTGGTGAAAATGTCATGAAACCATTGCCTACCACAAGGTTACATAAATGCTTCCCTACATTATCTTCTAAGAGCTTTATGGTCTTGGCTCTTTATTTAAGTTCAATATATCTTGAGTTAGTTTTTGTATAGGGTATAAGATTGGGGTACTCTTTCTTTCTTTAGTATATGGATATCCAGTTCTCTCAGGACCATTTGTTAAGGAGACTATTCTGTCCCCAGTGAACTGAGCTGGCAGACTTGTCAAATATTAGTTTCTCTAAGATATGTGGGTCTATTTCTGAACTCTCTATTCTGTTCCATTGGTCAATGTTTATCCTTGTGCCAATACCATGTGGTTTTGGTCACTGTAACTTTGTACAATACTTTAAAGTCAGAAAGCATGAGCAGTC
The DNA here is from genome assembly GCA_026826555.1 of Tolypeutes matacus. Lineage (NCBI taxonomy): Eukaryota > Metazoa > Chordata > Mammalia > Cingulata > Chlamyphoridae > Tolypeutes > Tolypeutes matacus. The sequence continues at coordinate 99,584 of JAKSZT010031697.1, forward strand.
CAACTTCATCTTTTTAATCAAGATGGTTTTGACTATTAATGGACCCCTAACTTTCCAAATATATTTGATAATTGACTTTTCTATTTCTGTAAAAAATGGGATTGTTTGGAATTTGTATGTAAATTTAGATATAATTGACATCTTAAAAAGGTTTAGTCTTCCAATCCATGCACATGGTATATCCTTCTTTTATTTGGTCCTTCCTTGATTTTAATTTAGTGCATGTATTTCATGTATTAAATTAGCATTTTTCAATGACACCATGTTCATGCAGTTTAATAAGACATGAAATTGAGCACAAAAAATCAGTAGACAGGATCAAGAAAAACAAAAAATTGGTTCTTTGACAAGATTAACAAAATTGAAAGACAGTTAGGCTGACAAAAAAAGAGAGAAGATACAAATAAATAAAATCAGAAATGATTGGTGAGACATTATCTCTGATCCTGTAGAAATAAAATAAATCATAAGAGCATGCTATGAACAAATGCATGTCATTAAACTAGACAATGTAGTCAAAATGGACAAATTCCTAGAAACATAAAAACAATCTATCTTAACCATAGAAGAAATAGAAGGTCTCAACAAACCAAATTCTAGTTAAGAGATTGAAACTGTTACCAAAAACCTTCAAGAAATAAAAAGGCCAGGACTGGGACTAGGAGGCAAGATGACATCGGTTTAGGAGGGCACTCGCTGAGAGCTCCCTGAGGATGGTGGATTGTGGACAGGTTCCTGCCTGGGGGTCTGTGTTTTGGGCACATGGAGCAAGAAGCTTGGGACATCTATCTGCACAGATCGATGGTGTGGACTGATCAGTAGAGATTCGTGAGTTTAGCCTGCCTGTGGTGGTTAACACAGACGGCTGAGCCCCACCTTTAGAGAGAGGGAAAAAAGCCAATTTAAGTCACGACTCCTGGCCCAGCAACTGGGTGACAGGGCCTAGGGAGCATTCTGTGAGAGTGGGAGGGCTCTGGCAAAGGTGTGAGAGAGCTTCCCTTTCTATGGATTTGGCTGCTGGAACCCCTTGCAGGTTGGGTGAACAAAACAGCTGGATTGAAGCAACACCTGGTAGAGGGGAGAGGTAAATCTGCTGAGGGAGTTGATTTTCCTAGCTGCCCAAGGATAAGCCACAAACTCTGCCAAGCCAGGGAGAGAGAGCACTCTCTGAGAGGGGAGGGTTCTGACAGAAGGCAGAGAGGGGATTCTTTACCATTGATTTGGTTGTCTGGACCCCCTCATAGCTTTGGAGAGAAGATAAGCTGGCTTGAAGCAGTTCCAGGCTGAAGGGAGAGGTGAATCTGCTGAGGAAACTTGATTTACCCAGCAGCCCAGTGATGCTGAGACTCGGCTCCAGAAAGGGTGGTGTCGGCCATTTTTATCATTCTCCACTGACTAGCATCAGAACTTCAACTCCCCTGGGGAGTCCAGGAAGTGGAAAATGCTTGATTAGTTTCAATGAGCCTACTTAGTGTCCCCTCGGTGAAGGGGGTGGTCTAGAAGAGGACTTATTTTGGGTCCTATATTTCACCAAAAAAAAAAAAAAAAAAAAAAGACACTCACTTTTAAAAATGGAAAATAAATTCTTCTCTTTAATTTAGTTTAATACCTAAAATCGACTTCAAACCCTGCAGATAGAACCCTGCATGGAAATTGATTGATTAACACAAGAAGGCTGAGAGGATCCACAAGAACCCTAGGAGGAACACTGATCCTCCTTAGCTTTGTTTGACTGCTTGCTTGTGTGGTTGTTTGTTTTTTTCTCTGTTTATTTCTTGTCTCTTGCTTTTCCTTCCTCTTTCCTCCCCCCTTTCTTTTTTCTTTCATTTTTTGAAATTAGATGCTGCTAGCATGTCTCTTCTTTGCTGTGCTTCTTCTTCAGTGATTTCCCATTCTCTGCCTATATTGATTTTGTATTCCAAACTATCTCTTATCCTTCCTTCATATTTCTGCCTTCTGCTTTCTGTTTTGGCTCTTAGATACCACGTTTTTTCATATTTCCACAACTTAAGGGTGTCAATTTCTATTCTATTTGTTTTCTTCTTTTTTTATTAACATTAACTTTTTCCTTTCAGCCCATTCTTTACTCTTTCTCTCCCTCCTCATAATTCTAGCCTTCTAAATCATTATATATATATTCCTCTATTTGGTTTCCCAGTCCATTGTAGGTACTCCACTTTTTTTCCTATTACTCTACTCTGCCTACATGAGTTAAATATTGATTTCATTAAGTCTTATTTGGCCTCTTTTCTAACTTTTATCAATATTACTATTATCTTTCTTCCTTTCTCATATCTTTCAATTCCTCTGGCCCTAATCTTTTGCCTACAAGGGAACATAGAAAGAAGCAAAGATATAAAATAAGAAAAAAAAGCATCAAAGGGAAAAGTTATCACACATGAAGAACCATGAGCTAAATAAAACTCTAGAGCAGAGAGAGAAGCTAATCAACTGAATAAACCCATCAAGATAAAATGATGACTAGAGGGCAACAAAAAATTACAAACCACACTGAGAAAAAGGAAAACATGGACCAGTCCAAGGAACAAATTAAAACCAGGAACTAATCAAACCTTACCAAACAAATATCATGGACCAACTTAAAGAAGTGAAGGAAGAGATTAAGTATATAAAGAAGACACTGGGGGGACATACTGAAGAAATTGAAAACATACACAAAAAGATAACAGATATGATGGTGATCAATGGCACAATACAAGAAATAAAAAAGATGCTGGATTCACATAACAGCAGATTTGAACAGGAAGAAGAAAGAATTAGTGATATGGAAGACAGTACATCTGAAATCAAACAGATAGTAGAACAGATAGACAATAAGATTTAAGAAATCCAGCAGGGACTCAGGGAATTAACCAACAATACAAAATTCACAAAAATACATATTATGGGCATCCCAGCAGGAGAAGAGAAGGGAAAGGGAACAAAAGGAGTGTTGAAGGAAATAATATCTGAAAATTTCCCAACCCTATTGAAAGAGAAGGATGTGCAGATCCAGGAAGCACAGCACACACCAAACAGTATAAATCCCAACAGTCCAACCCCAAGACATATACTTGTCAAAATGTCCAATGCTCATGACAAAGAGAAAATACTCAAGGCAGCAAAAGAAAAGAAAACCATCACATGCAAGGGAAGCACAATAAGATTAAGAGCCGATTTCCCAGCTGAAACCATGGAGGAAAGAAGACAGTGGTATGACATAGTCAAGTAATAAAAGAAAAAAAATTCCACTGATGAATTCTCTATCCAGCAAAACTGGAATTCAGAAATGACAGAGAGTTCAAAATATTCACAGATAAACAGTAATTAAGAGAGTATGTCAATAAGAAAATGCACTTCAAGAAATACTAAAGTAATTTCAACAAGTTGAAAGGAAAAAACAAGGGAGAGAGTTTAAAAACAACTAAAAAGACAAAAACTGAATCAAAACAGTATATGACATGCATTAACCTAAAGAAAAAATGGTTAAAGTAAGAAATTCATTGTGAGTAATAACACTGAATGTTAGTGGATTAAATACACCAAACAAGAGACATGGATTGCCAGAATGGATAAGGAAATATGATCCATCTATATGCTGTCAATAAGAAGTCACCTTTGACCCAGGGATTCAAGATGGGTGAAAGTGAATGGCTCTAAAACAATTTTACAAGTTAACAATAGCTAAAAAAGGGCAGGAGTAGCTATCTGAATATCAGACAAAATAGACTTTAAATGCAAAACTATTGTAAGAGACAAAGATGGCCACTATATATTAGTAGAAGGCAAAATCTCTCAGGAAGAGAGAACAATCATAAACATTTATACACCTAATCAGGGTGCCTCAAAATACATGAGACAAACTCTGGAAAAACTAAGTGTAGAAATAAATGCTTCTACAATTATACCAGGGAACTTTAATTCAGCATTAGAAGCATTAGACAGAACATCTAGACAGGGAATTAAAAACAAACAAAGGCTCTCAACAATACATTAGAGGACCTGGACTTAATAGACATATACAGAGCACTACACCCAAATACAATAGGATTTACATTCTTCTCAAGTGCACATGGAACATACTTGAAAATAGACCATGTGTTAAGCCAGAGAACAACTCTCGATGAATTCAGAAAGATTGAGATTATACAAAGTAATTTCTCTGAACATAATGGAATGAAATTGGAATTCACTAAGGGCTAGAGAAACAGGTTAGGCACAAGGATATGGAAGTTAAACAACACACTGTTAGACAAACAGTTGGTCGGGGAAGAAATCTCAAAAGAGATTAGTAACTACCTTGAAACTAATGAAAACGACAACACAACATATCAAAACCTATGGGATGCAGCAAAAGCAGTCCTCAGAGGGAAGTTCATAGACATAAATGAATATATTAAAAAAGAAGAAAGAGCTAAAACTGAAGACCTAACTGCACACTTGGAGGAATTAGAAAAACAACAACAAACTAAAACAAAGGAAAGTAGAATGAAGGAAATAACAAAGATTAGAGCATAACTAAATGAAATAGAGAATAAGAAAGCACTAGAAACAATAAACAAAACCGAAAAACTGGTTCTTCAAGAATATCAATAAAATTGACAAACCAGTAGCCAGACTAACAAAGAAAAAGAAAAAACAGATGCAAATACACAAAATAAGGAATGAGCAAGGGGATATCACTACTGACCACACAGAAATAAAGAGTATCATAAGAGGATACTTTGAAAAATTATATGCCAACAAGAATGATAATTTAGAGGAATGGACAAGTTTCTAGAAACTCACAAACAGCCTATATTGATGAAAGAAGTTGATGAATTCCACTGTCCAATTACAAGTAAAGAGATAGACTCAGTCATCAAAAACCTCTCAACTAAGAAGAGACCAGGACTAGATGGCTTCACAGCTGAATTCAACCAAACATTCCAGAAAGAGCTAACACCAATTCTACTTAAGCTCTTCCAAAAAATAGAAGTAAAAGGAATATTGCCTAACTCATTTGATGCTGGCAACATTACCCTAATACCAAAACCAAACAAAGATATCACATGAAAGGAAAACTACAGACCGATTTCTCTAATGAACCTAGATGCTAATATCCTCAACAAAGTACTTGCTAATCACATTCAACAACATATCAAAAGGATTATACAACATGACTAAGTGGGTTTCTTCCTGGATATCCAAGGATACTTCAATATAAGAAAATCAATCAATGTAATACACCACATAAACAGATTGAAAGAAAAAAATCACATGATCATCTCTATAGATGCAGAAAAAGCATTCGACAAAATACAGCACATTTTCCTGATAAAAACCCTGCCAAAATAGGAATAGAAGGAAAATTTCTGAATATGATAAAGGGTATATATGAAAAACTGAAAGGTAACATCATCTTCAATGGTGAAATTCTAAAAGCCTTCCCTCTGGGATTGGGAACAAGACAAGGATACCCACTATCCCCACATCAATTTAACATTGTTTTAGAAGTACTTACTCAAGCACTGAGGCAAGAAAAGGATATAAAATGCCTCCAGATAGGAAAAGAAGAAGAAAAATTTCATTATTTTCAGATGACATGATCCTATACATAGAAAGCTCTGAGAAATCTACAACAAAGCTCCTGAACATATAAAGGAGTTCAGTAATGTTGCAGGCTATAAAATCAATGCTCAAAAACCAGTAGCATTTCTGTACACCAATAACAAACAATCTGAGAAGGAAATTGAGAAAAAATACCATTTACAATAGTAACTAAAAGAATCAAATACTTAGGAAAAAATTTAACTGAAATTGTAAAGGACTTATAAACAGAAAACTACACAACACTGTTAAAGGAAATCAAAGAAGACTTAAATAAATGGAAAAATATTCCCTGTTAATGGATAGGAAGACTAAACATGATCAAGATGTCTATCCTACCCAAACTAATCTACAGATTTAATGCAATCCCAATAAAAATCAACAATATATTTTTTAAGGAACTGGAAAAACTAACCACAAAATATATTTGGAGAGGTAAGAGGCCCTGAATTGCCAAAGACATATTGAAAAAGAAAAATGAAATTGGAGTTATCATATTACCTGAATTTAAAACATACTACAAAGCTACAGTGATCAAAACTGTATGGTATTGGCACAAGGATAGACCTACTGACCAATGGAACCAAATTGAGAGTTCTGATATAGATCTTTGCATATACATTCATGTGATATTCGACTAGGCCACCAAGCCCACTCAGATAGGAGAAAATGGCCTCTTTAACAAGTGGTGCTTGGAGAACTGGGTATCCATATCCAAAATAATGAGAGAATAATACCATCTCATACCTTATATAAAAATCAACTCAAGGTGGATCAAAGATCTAAATATAAGAGCCAAAACCATAAAGACCTTGAAAGATAATGTAGGGAAGCATCTACAGGATCTTGTAATAGGAAATGGTTTCATGAACTTCACAGTCAAAGGACAAGCAGCAAGAGAAAATATAGATAAATGGGATCTCATCAAAATTATAAACTTCTGCTCCTCAAAGGACATTATTAAGAAAATAAAAAGGCAGCCTACCCAACGGGAGAAAATATTTGGCAACCATATATCTGATAGAAGCCTAAAATCCTGCATATGTAAAGAAATCCTACACCTCAAAAATAAAAAGACAAACAACCCATTTAAAAAATGGGCAAATGACCTGAAAAGACACTTCTCCAAGGAAGAAATACAAATGGCTTTTTAGCACATGAAAAAATACTCAACATCACTAGCTGTTAGGGAAATGCAAATGAAAACCACAATGAGATACCATCTTACACCCATCAGAATGGTAGTTATTAAAAAAACAGTAGAATATAAGTGTTGGAGTGGATGCGGAGGAATAGGAACCCTCATCCACTGCTGGTGGGATTGTGGAATGGTCCAGCCACTGTGAAGCACAGTTTTGAGATTCCTCAGAAAACTAATAATAAATCTTCCATATTATCCAGCGATTCCACTGCTGGGTATATACCCAGAAGTATTGAAAGCAAAGACATGAACAGATATATGAACACCGATGTTCATAGCGGCATTGTTCACAATTGCCAAAAGTTGGAATCAGACCTGGTGCCCATCAACAGATGAATGGATAAGCAAAATGTGGTACATACATACAATGGAATATTACTCAGTTGTTAGAAGGAATAATGTGCTAACACATGGAATAAAATGGATGAATCTTGAAGACCTTATGCTGAGTGAAGCAAGCCAGGCATGAAGGATGAACAGTATATGACCTCACTGATCTGAATTGAGGAAAGTGAGCAGTCTCTGACAACAACTGTCTGAAAGATAGGTTAACAAGGAAGAGAGATAGAAGAGTAGGTTGTGAGCCATCACCCATATGGACATAATCTATGGTAAAGGGATGGAGTGTAGTTGCATATTGAAGGATAGGACAGGTGGGTAGTGATATTACTGGGTTTGGTGGTGTAGTGTTAACAGGTGGATAGATTAGGAAGGGCAGGTTAGAATACCCAGGGCATGTAAATATGAATCTTGTCATCCCATGAGTCAAGACTTGGGAGTGTCATATGCCCCAGGGGGATGGGGAGAAAGGAACAGAAAAGATCAAACAGGGTATTTAGTGGTCATAGGAAATGTTTTTCATTACCTTACATTAATGGTCACAGGATATGTTAAATGTCACCAAAAATTATCAAACTGTACCATCTAAATTGTAAACTTTAGTGTAAACCATTGACAATGTTTGGTAGCTATGTTTCACTATCTGTATAAAAGTTATAACAATGCTACTATCCACACACTAAAAAACAGTTTTAATATGGGGTGAGGAAGGGGGAGGGAGGTTCGGTCTATGGAAATCTCTAGTATTCTATGTATGACTTTCTGTGACCTAAAACTTCTTTGAAAACTAAATGAAAATTTAGGAGACACTGGGGAATGAGAGGGGGAAGGTGTCACGGTACACACTGGACATCCAATAATGCAGTGATAAAAGGAAAAAAAAAAAATAATAATAATCTTTAAAAAATTATTTTGTTTTTTCCCCTTTTCTTTTATTGAATGACCCTATCCTTTAATTATACTTTATTTTTACTTGTTTTTTTCTGAGTTTTCTCGTATTTTATCTCTTGCATTTAAGCTTATCATTATTATTTCATTTTCCTATTAAATGTATTTGTTTATTACATGGGATTCATGTTCAAGGAACATTTCGATCACAGTAAGGTTACAAGGGCGGCTGCAGATAATCATTGGTGGGGGATGTCTGGGATGAGGAATTCATGGGAGTAAGTTCATCTGAATATACATGAAAGATATATAAAATTGTTCAAATGATGAAGGGATGGGGCATGGTCACAGTGGATAAACAATCACTCAATAAGTGAGGGAATACTGAATTCCCAGCTTAGAGAGATCTGCCACATTCTCCAAGGGAGCAGAAACAGTCCCCTGAGTGCAGGGGCAGTGTCTGGAAAAAAGGATGGTCCACTGTTGTGTTCTTGTTATTGATGACTAGCCTTATGAGTTTTTGTTCTTGTAATTGAAACTTGGCCTACTGTTATGGGGTGCCTAAGGGTTGCCACCTGAAAGCCTCCTTGTTGCTCAAATGTGACCTCTCTCTAAGCCAAGCTCAGCATATGAATGCATTACCTTCCCCACAGCTTGGGACCTGACTCCTGGAGATGAAGCTCCCTGGCAACAAGGGATTAATACCAAGTGCAAACTGGAAACACGACTGGAAAAAGACCTTGAATAAAAGGAGGAAAAGGTAAAGACAAATGAGTTCATGTGGCTAAGAGACTTCAAAAAATGTTGGGAGGTCATCACAGAGGTAAAGCTTATGCAAACCTCAGTAGGATCTCATAGAACACCAAAGTGGATATCACCCCAGACAGAGGGGCTCCTGAGGGCACCAGAGACACCCGGGTCCTATATAAGTGGGGATAGGCCCAGAGATTGACTCCTTATCACTAGGATCTACTTTGGAATCTGTGCTCCTGAGAGTGACAGAGTTGGACTCAAATAAGTCCTCCCTGCACATGGTCATCATTCCTTTCTATTCAAACCTATATGTGAAGCTGGAGTTTGTACATGTACTTCCAGAGACTGGAGCCTCTGGGCTGCCTATGTGCCAGCTGTGCCTGTAATCTCGGTGGAACTACAACTCCTACTCTATAGCTCAATGGACTCAACCAAGTCACCTGGTGAGGAAACGATGATGGACAATGGCCATCCCAGGGAATGGAGAGAGCCTGCAGCTGAATTCAAGATAATCCCTTCCACCATATACATGGAATATAAGCCCACTCACACTTGGAGGTGGAGTGGACATCACCATTCCAGTTCCCTCAGGATTGGGGGAAGAGCTATGGACTAGAGTGGACTTAATGGTATTCTGTTGTAGACATATTGTGATTCAAGCAATGGAAGTAATTATAACAGTGAGGTGGAGCCAGTGGCCACTAGACGCTTTTGGGGCAGGGCTGGGAAGGGCAGTTTTAATACAGAGGCTTTTTCAGGACTTGGGTGTTGTCCTGAGTGACGTTGTGGTGATGGATATAGGCCATTTTATATCAGCATATACCATGCAGAACTGTGTGGGAAAGTGTGGTCTACGATGTGAAGTGTGGTCTATGCTTAGTGGCAAAGTCCCAGGATGTGTATATCCATTGCAGGTGATGTGCCACACTAATGAAAGATGTTTATGTGAGATGTTATGGGAGGTATGGGAGGTGGAATCATGGGAATCCCTATAATTTTTGTGTAACAGTTATGTAATCTAAACATCTTTTAAAATATATATGAAAAAAATAACATTTATGTAAGCAAATGCATATATTTGCATATATAGCTATTTATCATTTTGCAAATATTGATTTGTATTGTGAAAAATTTGATTTTTACCCACAATATAAAAAAGAAAGATATGATCAAAAAAGATATTCAAGAGAGGAAAAAAAGAACAGAGTACAAATAAAACGTTAATAGAACTCAGATTTAAATGCAGTAGTTAATTTGAATTGTGTTGAATTGCATTAATTAGTAATTAAAATGAATATAAATGCTCTTAAACAATCAATATTGTCAGGTGGATTTAAAAAGAAATATAGTTATATAGATATTATAAATTCATCTAAGACATACAAGAAAGTTGACAGTAAAAGGTAGAAAACAATTTACCATGTAAACTTTTTAAAAATAATAAACCTTATTTTACTCTATCAATATCTAATAAAAGAGATATTAAGGAAAAATACTAGGAAAAAAAAGAAAATATTAAACGCTTATCCTGGGGAAACTGCTATGTTCTCAAATAGAGGGGCAAGAATCTCTCAAGAATATAGGCAGTGCCTAATAAAAGAAAACAACAATAATTAAAAAAAAAAATGCCCAGAACCACATGGCTTCACAGGTCAGTTCTACTAATCATTCATAGATGATCTTACACCACTTTTGCTTAAGCTCTTCCAAAATATTTAACAGGAAATAATGCTACCACACTAATTATTTGAACCCCTCACCCTAATACCAAAATCAGATAAAGATACTACAAAAAAAATTGTAGACCATTTACTCTAGTGAATAAAGACACAAAAATCTTCAATAAAATACTTGCAAACCAAATTTTAAAAGTACATGAAAAGAATTATACACCATGATCAAGTGGGTTTTATCCCCAGTAGGCAAGGGTGTTTCAACAAAGAAAAGAAATCAGTGTAATAAACCACATTAATAAATTGAAGAAGGAAAATAACATGATCTTCTTGATTGATTCAGAAAAGGCATTTGACAAAATATGGCATCCTTTCTTGATAAAAAACACTCCAAAATGTAGGAATAAAAGTGTACTTTCTCAATATGGTAAAGTGCATCTATGAAAAAACCCACACATTATTTTGGACTTAATGGTGAAAGATGGAAATTTTTCCTACTGTGATCAGAAATGAGACATGGATGCCAATTGTCAGCACTCTTACTGAATATTGTTCTTGCAGTTCTAGCTAAAGCACTTAGGCAAGATAAAGCAATAAAAGACACCCAAATATGAAGGAAGAAGTAAAATTTTGACTATTTTCTGATAAAATGGCCCTATATCTAGAAAATCCTGAAAATTTCACAATACAGCTGCTAGAACTAATAGACAAGTTCAGCAAAGGGAAATACAACAAGATTAAAATGCAAAAATCAGTAGTATTTCTATCCATTACTGATGGGCAAACAGGATAAAGTCCCCCAAATTCCATTTATAATAATAACTAAATGAATCAAATTTTCAGCAATAAATTTAACCAAATGTATAAAAGACCTGTATTCAGAAATCTGAAAAAAATTTGCCAAAAAATAAAGAAAGAAAACCTAAATTAATGGAAGGATATACTGTATTCATGATTTGGAAGATTAAATAGAGTTTAGATGTCAGTTCTACCCAAATTGATTTATAGATTCAATGCAAACCCAATAAAATATAAATATCAATGTTTGCAGTAATTGAAGAGCTAATTATCAAATTAATTTGGAAGGGTAAGGGACTCCTAATAGCCACAGATATTTAAGAAAAGAAAAATGAAGTTGGAGGATTCTGATTTCCTCACTTTAAAACATATTATTAAGCTACAGTGGTAGAAACAGCATGGTATTGGATAGAGATAGATTAACCAATGGAACTAATAAAGAACTCAAATAAAGACCTTCACATCTATGGTCAAGTGATTTTTTATAAAAGGCTGTCAAACCCTCCCAGCTGGACCTGAACAGTCTATTCAACAGATAGTGCTAGGAGAACTGGATGTTCATATTCAAAGGAAGGAAAGAAGATCCTTATCTCACACATATTAAAAATTTACTCAAAATGGAACAAGGACCTAAATGTAAAAGCTGCAACCATAAAAATCTAGATCTTGTGGTAGTCAGTAGTTTCTTAAGCCTTACACTTGTTTGATGATATGCATGTTTGTTTTCTAAGTTCACAACTTTTACCATACAACTATTGTTTGTGCACACTCAGTATGAATGATATACTTCAGTAAAATGTTAATAGAAAAAGAATATGAGCTCAAAATTAAGTCTGTGCGTGTTCAAATTTGAGCTTGTCCTTAAACCTGGACATTATCTGACAAGGAACAAGCTATGAAACCTGCTTGTGCCCCAGTTACATCAATCTGTAAATTCCAGCCATTCAAATAAATATATTGCAATATCTTTCCAGGCATTTGGGTTTTTGCACTAATCATTATTGACAAAAATCTTGTGATCATAGAGCTTTCAATGTGGATGGAAACAGAGAATCAACTAAAGGCATAAGAAATATACAAAGTGTGTAAAATGGGATAACTGCTATTGAAAACAAATGAAGCATTAATGAGAGGTGCTGTATGATTTTAAATAAGGTGTTAAGGGATGGCTTCATGAGTTAAAGAATGAGAAAAGACCCAAGAGGTTATCTGTGGAAAAGGAATTTCACAAAGAAGAAAAAATACAAATAGTCCAGGTAGCATCAGACATAATCTGTTTAAAGAAGAGTGAGGAGTTAGTGTGTCTGCTCTAAAATGAACCTGATAGAAACAATGATAAAGGATGAGTTCATAGAAGTAAGGAGGAAGGTCAATCATGTAGACTTTTGTAAACACTGTTAATTTCACTCTTAATGTGATGGAAAATCTTGCAGGATTTTTGAAGAAAAGTGACATGAAACAACTACATTTTAACAGCATTATTTTAGCCTCTACATTGAGTTTAAACTCAAGGTGTATAAGACAGAAAACAGGGAGACAATCTAGAAGACTGTGGTAATAATTTGAATACTGAGATGATGACTCTTTTGGCCTGGGTGGGTGATAGCAGAGAAGATATTGAGAAACAGTCACATTCCAAATATATTCTGCATAGAGGGTCAATTGATATGTTGATGTACTTGATGTGAGGTGTGTGACAAAGAGAAAATGCCAGCATGATTCTTCAGACTTTCCTGAAAAAGTAGGAGGATAGCTTTGCATTACCAGAGCAAAATTTTAGATATTACAAGTACCTAACTGACAGTTATGTTCTGAAATAAAGCTAAGATAATTATATATAATTTAATATATTATTAAAACCACTTTAATATTAATATTGGCTGGTACTCAGTAGATGTTCAGTAAATATAAACTATTTTTATAAATATTATGTAACATCAATCATTTGCAATAAAAAGTTCATATTTTGTCATGCTTTATTCCAGTCTTAATTTCTTTATCATTTGTAAGTTGTTCAAATTTTACAATACATAGAATTTTGAAATATTACCAGGGACAAAAGGAGTTGTCTTAAAAGTACAGCAGATCACTTATTGCTTAAAATATGATATGTATGGATATAAATATATCAAATAAAGGGACAAAATACATAGTGATTCACTTTCCCCAAAATTTGTTACATTTATTTCATAACATGATAAATGCTTTCTACAATATATTAAAAGAGGACAATTTTGCCTCAATTTAATTAACAGAGAAGCAATTCCTGAAGTAATGTAAGAAATATTAGAAAATGTGTTGAACATTGTTGTCATCACAAACTAAAATGAGTCATATTCTAAATCTTAGAAATATACATAAGTGAAACCAAGGTCAGCAAAATTCATAAAGAAGACCAGAAAATACAAAGGATGTATAAATACAAGAAAAGACACAATGAATATACAAAATGAGAGATTAGTTTTAAAGTTATATTATTAAAAAAAATAAATGCTGGTGACTTCTAGGAAGATGGCACCAAAGTAGGTTAGCAGAGTTCAACTCTCTTACAGAACCTATGGAGGAATGGCTAAAAGTGGTCTGAAGGAGCTGCTTTGGTGATCTGCAGACCAGGAGGTTACTGTGCATCATTTAGGAGTGAGAGGGACAGAGTGACAAAGAGGCTGAAATGAAAATTGTGAGTTACTCATCCCTGAGGCTGGAAATGGCACCCTTCATTCCCCACCCTCAAGGAAAACTGCCTTGGTAAAACCCATGGCACTCTGTGGCCAGCTGAGAGAAGAATTGATATCTTCCTCTCTGGGAAGATAGAGAATGTGGTGGAAGGTGGAGAGTGATTTCTTTTCAGTGAGTTTGGTCAGAAAAGCCCACTTTTTATCTCACCTCTGGCCAGAGCAGAATCACCAGCAAATTGAGATTGAAAGAGACATGTCCTTGGAAGATTTGTCAAAGAGCACTTTTTGCTGACAAGCCAGGAAATTGCAAGAAGAAAAGATCTTTTTCGTATTTTTCGTGTCCCCAGGTCTCCTTAGATCACTTTTGGACCCATTATTTGGTCCCTTCCCTGGTTTGATATCATAAGCTGGGAAATTTAAAAATTTAGAATAAGCTGAATCAAAAATCAAAGGAGAGCCATGAAATAAAACCAAAAGGTAAGAGAGAGAAATTGACCTTTAGAGTAAATTCACCAACATAATCAGATGACTAGACATCAGCAAAAAGTTACTAGCCATACTAAGAAACAACAATATATGCCCTATCCAAAGGTTGTAGTCAGAAATCCAGATAAGACACAGTATTTAAGAAAACTAATTAATGATTTTCACACAGATCTCTTTAATCAGTTCAAGTAGTTCAAGGAAAATATGGCTAAAGAAAGGATATTAAGAAGACACTGGATAGAACATAAAGAATAGTTTGAAAGCCTGCGAAGAAGAGTAACAGAACATATGAGAATGAAAGACATAATGGAAGAGATTAAAAATACTTAAAGGCATATAGCAGCAGATTTGAATTGGCTCAGGGCAGAATTATTGAATTGGAAACCAAGATTTGAACTAAAAAAGACAGGAGAACAGAAAGAAAAACTAATGGAAATAATGGAACAAGGTCTCAGGTAATTGAATGACAACGTGAAAGGCACAATTTGAATGTTATAGGTGTCACCACAGAAGAAGAGAATAAAGAAAGAGAAGATAGAAGATAATGACTGAAAACTTCCCAACAATTATGAAAGACATCCATATCAATATCCAAGAAAGACTATATACCACATGCAAAACAATTAAGCATATCTACTAAGAGACATCTACTATTAGAGATGTTGAATGCCAGAGATAAGAGAGGAGTTTTGAAATCCAGCAAGAAAAAGGCAATGCATGGCATGAAAAGGGAGGTAAATAAGACTAAGTGCCAATCTTTCATCAGAGAACATGGAGGTGGGAAGGCAGTCATATGAGATGTTTAAGGTTCTGAAAGAGAAAAACTTTCAGTTAGGAATCTTTATCCAGCAAAATTCTCCTTCAAAAATGACTGCCAGCCCCCACCATGAAGGAAAGTAGGGTTGACAGAAAATCACGGTTAAGGTAGGGATTATCTTCTTTCCACCCAGATCAGATTGCAGCTCTATCAGAATCCCCAGCTCCACCTCCAGCAAGGAGGAAGCTGGGGGGAACATGCACCAGCCTTTCCAGGAAACTGCAGGTCACACTGCAGAGGCTGGTTCTTATCCTACTCTGGCTGCACACACTGCCTCAGGAGCTATTCCATGACTGGTGTTGGAAGCTCCATTTCCCCAAAGCAGGTGAGGAAAACATGGTTGCCATTGACATCAGTTACTGATTAGTAAATTTGGCTGGTTCAAGTATAACCATAATAACAGCTAAAGTTTGAACCTGTCCAAATTTTAAAGAGGCTGGTAACCAACATTTTAACACTGCTCCTGGCATGAGGGGAAGGGGCACAGATTGAAAATCACAGTGATGATGGGAACTAGCTTCTTTCCACTCAAATCTTACAGCAGCCCTAACCTAGGCTCCAGCATGGAGGAAGGTAGTAAGACCTGCATCAGCTTCTCCTGTTGTGGGGATCCAGGGCCCCCATAAGTGTTCTGCACATACCTGTCTGCATGACCTAGGCATAAGGTAAAAGTTAACAACCTTCCCCAAAGGGAAGAGAATGCATAGATGTTATCATAGACTATGACCTTCCCAAAGCAGTCAATGTTCTTTGTAAATGCCCTTACCACTGAGTATAGTGAAAACATCACTACATCCCATGAGTATGCTTCATGTGACCCTAGAAGGAAGTCTGTTCTCATACCCTATGGAATGTCCTTCTAGGAAAAAAAAAAAAAAGAATACACCAGCTACCACCAGGTCTTGATGATGTTTTCCTATGTTTTCTTCTAGAAGCTTTATGGTTCTTGCTTTTATATTTAGGTCTTTGATCCATTATGATATTTTAAAAATAATAATAATAGGGTAGGGTGGGGGAAAATACAGCAAATGTAAGACACTTTGGTTAGTAGTAATATTTGGAGGATGCTCTTTCATCATTTGTTAAAAATGATTCACAACAATGCTACGTATTGGTGGTAGGGTGCAGTATGAGAGCACCTTTATAATGTTATGTATGTTTGTTTTGTAAGGTCACAACTTTTACTATACACTTATTGTTTATATATATTTATGTATGAGTGATATACTTCAATAAATTTTTAGGGAAAAAAATAAAACCCCTTATATATCACTTCACATTTTCTCAACTCTTTGCAGAGTTCTAACTTCATTCATTCTTTGATGGACTCCCATCCATGATTCTCTCCTTTCTGTAAATCACAGGAAAGTTTCTGCCTCACTAAATACTAGTTGTAGCCTTTGGTCTTTTGACTTCACCAGCTTGTGCCCTCCAGGAGTTGAGTTGTAACAAATGGCAAGCTATGAGCCAGGAGACGGAAGGACCACTGGTAGTAGCAGGCATGATCTCAGGAAAGAAGAATCTGTGGGAGAAATCCCAAGTGAACTTTTAACATTCATGTGAAGAGGGGTGGCTGCCCTCCAGGATGAGTGGGTACCACCATGAGAACGTAGGGTTACCCACTTTCTTGAATGTTGTAGAACTCCATATAAATATGCTCCACCCTGAAATTGCTGATGGGATTAACAGTTAACTAAGATAGGGAAAAGTAACTCTGCAAACCCCTTGCCACCCAGTTGGTGCACTTGTGGGCTAGTGGAGTTAATAATATTAGTTTAACTACAGGAGAATTTGAAAAACTTAGCAACATTAATGTTCCCTGTTCTGTTTCCATGTTAATTTTAATTAGATCTGGATCGCCACATTAACAAAATTGGTGCTGTTAAAGTTTAGTGACTGAACCAGATAACTCTAAAACGTATATATATAGAAAAAATAAATGCAAGCAGTTTTTTGTAAGCCTGCGTTAAAAAATATATTACAAAACTAAAAGCTCATAATGCTTGTGTAAATTGTGAAAGAGTTAAAATGGTATGTTATTTTGACAATGTTTTAAATTCTAGTCACATTTTATTTTGATCAGAGTTTTTATTAAGATGTTAAAATTAACTTTCAGTTTTTAATCAATAGCTTACTCCTGAATGAGTCTAAGTGTAATCCTGAAGAGTAAACCAGAATATATGTGTTAAATGTCTGTCTAAACTATTAAATTAGTGCTAAAGTGCATTTATACTGCTCAAGTATTCCTAACTGGTTGCTGGGTACTAGTAAAGGTGTTTCCAAGGATGAACTTTCATGTTACATACAACACTAATTCCAGAGGAGACATTAAAAGCAGTAAAAATCAGAGATGTGAAATGATGGAGAGCTTGGACACAGCCATAACAAAGGAGTAAGAACAATGAGTCAAATTATTGTGTTTTGTTTCATTTGATGTGTCTTATTTCTTTTTGTGTTTGTCTGTTTGTTCAATGTACATGTTCATACCTCCAGATGGTAATATTAAATTATCAAATGAAAATTCTTAAAAGAACTCTATTCAAATTGCTTAAAATTAAGTGGGTGCTTATATAGATAAATGAATACTCCTGAAGCACAAATTAGAAAAACCAAACAGGACAAAAAGTCACATAAAATCTGAATTAAGAAACTATTTAAAGGAAAGAAACTGAAAATTTAAATTTAACCTGAATTCTTCCATAATCTTCCTATAGCCTATCTTTCCTGCATGATCTTCTAACATTGACTGAATTCCATTAAAACTAGTTTAGGATAAGGGGATGGGTTGGTTTGGGAAAGTTAGGGGAGATGTGGGTTTAGCCTAGATTTATGTATACTAGGTCTGGAAATTAAAATAGGAACAGAGGGGATATACAGAATAAACCTTGTTTTCTATAGTCTGACCTTTAATCCCTGATTAAATTTTAACAGCTTTTGAGATAACAGTAATAAGCCAATGGCCAAATGTCAGCAAGTAAAGAAAACGTTCTTGAAAGCTATAAAGAATTTTCTAAAATTATGATTAAACAAATTCAACAATTACATATTTCAGAACTTGTCAGTCAGTATGTTTTTAAGGTTATTCACATTTTTTTAAGAAAGAAAGGTTTTAGCCTACTGTTTAAGAAGGAAAAGAGAACATCTTTTGCATAAACTATATTGGTTTCAATTTTATTTAACTTGGATGAAATTTTAGGTTTATCGAATACTAGCAGAATAAATTATCATTATATTTATTAAATCTTTAAGATGAAAATTCTAAATTTTGTCTAATGAAATTACTATAAACCTCTTTTAAAAATGTTTTTGTCTAAATTAAAATGAATATTTTTTTTTTCTTCACAGAACAGAATGAGAGATATGAGTCTTAAATCAATATAGAAAGAAGTAAAAGGTTTGTGGAAGTGAATTCATAGTTGATTCTGACAAAAATTTTATGTTTTTTTTTTTAAGGGAATGTGTATTTTCCTAAGATCAGATGGTTGATTTTCATAAAATCATGGTTGGAATATGTAAGTAAGACAAAGTTTGAATGATTATAGAAAGTTGTAGAAGGTATTGTAGAATGTAGCATTAAGTAAGGGAATGTGTTTTGTAATGGAGAAATTCACCTTGACATGAAACCTCTAGTTTATGTGGTTACAGTTGGTTGTAGAAAATTTGCAAAAGCTTCTAGGCTGAAGTCATTAAATGGATAATTCCAGAAAGCCATTATTTAATACAAACCTGAATTGATATTGATAACAAAAAATAACTTATGGTTAATTATAAGAAGTTTGTAAAACAGGGAAAGTGGCCAGTCAGAATAAAGCCCACCAAAGGTTCTGGTCATGACGTCCAGTTTGGAAGTCCCAGACTACTATTTTATCCATCTACTCAATATGCTTGGAACAAGAACTTCTCATTTAAGACTGAGATCCAGCTGCTTTCTTTCAATGAGACTTGTAATTATATATTTTCCCTTGCAAGGGAACAGGTGAATAAGCCCAGGCCTTTATTAGGATATGCTGTATATAATGGTTTAGTAGGGTTAACAGCTGAGTCTGTCACCCTAGATCTCATAGCCCCTGTCTGCATGGAATGACAAGAGGGAATCCATGATATGTGATGGTTGCCCCCTCAGTTGTATAATTTTACAATCAAGGCTAGATATAGAGTAAATCATGGCCCCTGGTGGTTCTACCCATTGGCCATATATTGTGTCAAGTTGTTACAATCGTCACTGAAAAACACATAAGGGCTTTAGTCAATTACACTATTCAAGCCCTTAATGACTACAAAGTAGCAGTTTCCTTAATAAAAAAAAAAAAGAAAAGAAACTGCCTCACTATGAAAGGTAGCTTTACAAAATAGGATGGGTTTAGATACTCTTACTGTGCCACAAGATGGGACCTGTAACCTCATTGATGTTCAATATTTGCACATGTTCTTATAGGTCTAATAGCTTTTGTTGGAGGACTCCTATTATTCTTTTGTCTTTTATACTGTTGCTGTGGAAAGTGGATACAATGCTTGCCATGTGGTCAATGTAGGCCACCACATGGGGGTGGATTGTGGGGAGCCAGGGCGCCCTAAGTCTTGAGCATGGCTGCCTGCATAACCTAGTCATAAGTTAAAGGTTAAAAACCTTCCCCAGAGGGAAGAGAATGTATAGAGGTCATCTTAAACAATGATATTCCCAAGGAAGTAAATATCCTCCTAGCATAGTGAAAACATCACCACAATCAATGGGTATGCTTCATGTGACCCTAGGAGGAACTCAGTTCTCATACCCTATAAAATGTCCTTCTTCTAAAACCCCTCATATATAACTCTTCAGTTTCTCATCTCTTCACAGAGTGCTAACTTCATTCATTGTTTGACCAGCCACCACCAAAGATTCTCTCCTTGTCTGTAAATCCCAATAAAGCTTTATGCCTGACTAAATGCCAGGTGTGATCTTTGGTCTCATGGCTTCACCAACTTGTGCCCTTCAGGAATGGGGTTGTAACCACAGGTAACAGCAGGTAACTGCAGGTGCATTCAGCTGGCACTGATTGAATATTTGGACACCTGAGGATCCATCCCTGTACCCCAATAGGAAAGAGAGGAGCTGTCTCCTTGGCCTCTCTGGGCAATTGCAGGCTCTTGCAGCCCACACAAACTAGATTGTTGAGTTCCTTTGATTCAACTTCCACTTTGCAACCCCATAGAATAGGAGGAGGCTTGTGTTTCTTCAGCCTCTCTGGGAAATTGCAGGCACTTTCAAGCTGCACAGACAGAATAGCTGGAAACCTGTAGCTCCATCCCTCCCCCAAGTAAGACAGGAGGAGAACTGTGTTTCCTCAGCATTTCCTGGAAATGGCAGGCATGTTTGGCCTATATATACTGGACTGTAGGATGTCAGTGAATCCCCCACACACCCCAATAAGATAGGAGGGTCTGGTGTTTCCTCAACC
Organism: Tolypeutes matacus; assembly: GCA_026826555.1. Classification (NCBI taxonomy): domain Eukaryota; kingdom Metazoa; phylum Chordata; class Mammalia; order Cingulata; family Chlamyphoridae; genus Tolypeutes; species Tolypeutes matacus. Next base: position 120,241 of record JAKSZT010031697.1, read on the forward strand.
CATCTGGGCAACAGCAGATACTTTCAGCTTACAGGGAATGAACTGTCAGGCACCTTAGGATCCACCCACACACCCCAATAGGATAGGAAGGGGTTGGTATTTCCTCAGCCTTTCCAAACAATGTCAGGCAAATTTGACCTTCACAGATTGGACTATTGGACACCTGTAGAACACCCCAATCCACCCCTTAATAGGATAGGAGGGAGATGGTGTTTCCTCAGTCTCTCTGACCAACAGCAGGCACTTTCAGTCTACACAGAGTGGACTGTTGGATATCTATGGATGCAAACTCCATCCCTTAAAAAGATAGGGGGTGGCTTTTGTTTCCTCAGTCTCTCTGGGTAATGGCAAGTACTTTTGGCATACAGAGACTCAACTGTTGGGTGCCTGTGGATCCATCCACACCACTCAATTGGATAGGAAGGGGATGGTATTTCCTCAGCCTCTCCAGGCAATTGATTGCACTTTCAGCCTACAGACTGAACTATTGGGCATCATGGTTCCATTGTCATCCCCTAAAAGGGAAAATAGAGAGTACATCCTCAGTTTCTCAGGGCAACTGTACGTGTAATTGGCCCAATGGATTAGATTGTTGAGCAATCCAAAGGGTCCATCCCCATCCCTGCATGGCGAGTGGGGCCAGTGCTACATCAGCCTACCTGGGAAACTGCAGTAATTTTGGAAGTACAAGGCATAGATTGCTGTTCACATTTGGCAGCTCTGTCCCTACCCCAGGCAAAGGAGAAAAGTGGGAGAAGAATCACTAGTCCCTGGGGCAATGCAGTTAGATTCTGGCTCCACATCTTATGGCACCAACTACATCCTTGGCTCCTTCTACAAAACCAGTAAGGGAGAAAGGGCAAGAAAACCCTAAAATAAAGAGAGCAACTGCACCCAGAATAAATACATCTAGTAAGCCAGATGCCACACAACAACAAAAATTTGCAATCCATACCAAGAAACAGGAAAATATGACCCAGTTAAAGGAACAAGATAAACCTTGAGATGACATAAAGAAATTGAGACAACTAATCATAGATTTTGAAACTAATCTTAATAAATTTATTGAGATGGCTAAAGAAATGAAAGATAATAAAAGGACACTGGGTGAGCACAAAGGAGAATTTGAAAGCATATTTGAGGAGTTAGAGGGAAGGATCAGTGAGCTTGAAGGCATGGTGTCCAAAATGAATGTACAAAAGAACAGATAAACAAAAGAGAGGAAAAAATTGAACAAGGTTTCAGGGAAATAAATGATGTCAAGAGACAGTAAACATACATGGTATGGGAGTCACAGAAGGAGAAGAGAAGTGTAAAGGAGCAGAAAGTATATTTGAAGAAATAGTGATGGAAAATTTCCCGACCCTATTAAAGTACATAGAATATCCATGTCCAAGGAGCACAATTTACACCCATCCAAATAAATCTAACTCCAAGACATATACTAATCAGAATTTCAGATGACAAACACAAAGAAAGAATTCTGAAAGCCTCAAGAGAAAAGCAATGCATGACATATAAAGGATACTCAATAAGATGAAGTGCTGATTTCTCATCAGAAACCATGGAAGCAAGAAGGCAGTAGTATGATATATTTAAGACATTGAAAGAGAAATCAGCCAAGAATCTTATATCTGGCAAGAATGTCGTTCAAAAATGAGGGCAAGAGGTGGAGGGCAAGATGGTGTTGGTTTAGGTGGGCACTCACCGTCTCTCACAGAGGACAACTGATTGGGGACAGGATCCTGTCTGAGTGGTCTGGTCTGGGAGCCCATGGAGTAAGAACCTTAGGGACATTGATCCGGAGAAAGTTGGACAGTGAGGTGTATTGCTCAAGATAAAATCGTGAGTTTTTCCCCAGCCGGCTAAGACTCACCCTCAGGGCAAAGGATCACACCCATTGCCCACTGGCAATCTGGTGAAAGGAGCATTCTCTGTGAGTGAGAGGGTTTTCCTTTCTGTGGGTTTGCTGTCTAGACCCCCCTGCATGTTTGGGGATTAAACCAGCAGGCTTGATATGTCACCAGTGAGAGGTGAGAGGCGAATCTGCTGAGAAAGTCTGATTTACCAAGCCACCCAGAGATACGCCTCGACTCCCGCTGGCAACCCGGTGGGAGGGTGCATTCTACAAGAGTGGGAGAGTTCTGGCAGAAGGTGGAGACGGGTTTTCTTTCTCTGGGTTTGGCTTCTGTACTCCCCTGCAGGCTTGGGTAGCAAACCAGCAGTCTTGAAGTGGCAACAGGCTGAGGAAAGTGGCAAATGTGCTGAGGAGGCCTGAATTACATAACCACCCTGTGATACGAGGCTTGGCTCAGGAGGGGCAGAGTCAGCCAATTTTATCGTTCTGTGCTGACCAGTATCAGCATCTCAGCTCCCCTGGGAGGCCAGACATTGGGAAATACTTGATAAGTTTCCATGAGCCTATTTAAGGTGCCCACAGCAGAGGGATTGGTTTGGAAGAGGGGTTCTTTTGGGTCCCTCATTTCTCCAAAAAAAAAAAAAAAAAAAAAAAAAGAAAGTTACTTAAAAAGATTTTAACTTAATTTAATCGCTAAAATTTGCCTCAAAATCTGCAGATAGAAGCCTGCAGGGTAATTGATCGATGAACACAAGCAGGTGGAGAGGAACCACAAGGGCCCAAGAAGGAGCACGGTTCTTCCTTACCTTTGTTTGACTGCTTGCTTGTGTGTTTGTTTGGTTTATCTTTGTTGGTTTATTGCTTTTTTCCCTCTTCCTCCTCCCCCACACCTTTCAAAATTAAGTGTTGCTAGCTTGTTTCTTCTTTGTTGTGCTTCTCCTTTCTTGATTTTCCTTTCTCTGTGTATACTGATTTTGTCTACCAATGCTATCAGATTTTCTTCCTTCATTTTTATATCTTCTGGTTTCTCTTGTGGTTCTTACACTCCATTTTTTTCATTAGTCCACAACTTCACAAGTGTTGATTTCTATCTTGTCTATACTGTTTTCTTTATTATTATTATTATCATTAACTTTTTCCTTTCAGCCGTCTCTTTAATCTTTCTCTCTCCTCATCATTCTGGCATTTTAAATCACACTATATATTTTCCTCTATTTGGTTTCCTATTCCTTTGAAGGTATTCCACTTTTTTTGTCCTAGTACTCTATACTGCCTTCATGAGTTAAATATTCATTTTACTAAGTCTTTTAAGGCCCCTCTTCTAACTTTTATCAATATTACTTTTATCCCTTTTCCTTTCTTACCTCTTTTGAATCCTTTAGCCCTAATCTTTTTACATCAGGGAACATAGAAAAAAGCTAGGAAATAAAACAAGAAGACAAAGTGTCAAAGAGAAAACTTACATACACAGAGCCACCAGCTAAATAAAACTCTAGAACAGAGAGAGAAGTTAATCAACTGAATAAACTCATCAAGAGAAAATGATGAGAAGAGGGCATGAAAAATTACAAACCTTATTAAGAAACAGGAAGACAAGAACTAGTCCAATAACAAGCTAAAAACCAGGAAGGAATGCAGAACATCAAAAAACTAATCAAAGATTTCCAAACAAATATCATGGACCAACTTCATGAATTGAAGGAAGAGATTAAGGATACTAAGAAGACACTGGGAGAACATAATGAAGAAATTGTAAACATACATAAAAAGATAATGGATATGATGGCGATGAATGATACAATCCAAGAAATAAAAAAAGATGCTGGAATCACATAACAGCAGATTTTAACAGGCAAAAGAAAGAATTAGTGATGTGGAAGACGGTTCATCTGAAATCAACAGATAGTAGAATAGGTAGATAAAAAGTCAGAAAAATTCCAGCAGGGACTCAGGGATTTAACTGACAGCACAAAATGCACAAATATATGCATTATAAGCATCCCAGAAGGAGAAGAGAAGGGAAAGGGAACAGAAGGAGTGTTGAAGGAAATAATGCGTGAAAATGTACAAACCCTATTGAGGGAGATGGATATATATGTCCAGAAAGCACAGCACACCCCAAACAGAATAAATCTCAACAGGCCTACTCTAACATATAATTATCAAAATATGCAATGCTCAAGGCAAAGAGAAAATACTCAAGGTAGCAAGAGAAAAGAGAACCATCACATACATGGGAAGCACAATAAGATTAAGTGCTGATTTCTCATCTGAAATCATGGAAGCAAGAAGACAGTGGTATGACATAGAGAAAACACTAAAAGAAAAAACCTTCCAGCCACAAATTCTCTATCTAGAAAAACTGGCATTCAAAAATGATGGACCGTTCAAAATACTCACAGAAAAACAGAAATTAAGAGAGTAGGCCAATAAAAAAGCTGCAATTCAAAATACTAAAGGAAGTTCTGCCAGGTGAAAGGAAAAAACAGGAGAGAGAGAGTTGGAGGAGAGTGTAAGAAATACTAAAAAGGCAAAAAGAGAAATAAAAACAACATATGACATACATAAACCCAAAAGAAAATATGGCTGTTATACAAAATTCATTGAGAGTAATAACACTGAATGTTAATGGATTAAACTCACCAGTCAAGAGACACAGATTTGCAGAATGGATAAGGAAATACGATCCATCAATATGCTGTCTACAAGAAACGCACCTTAAACCCAGGGATTCAAGGAGGTTGAAAGTGAATGGATGGAAAAAAGATTATACAAGCAAACAATAACCAAAAAAGGGCAGGAGTAGCTATCCTAATATCAGACAAAATAGACTTTAAATGCAAAACTATTGTAAAAGACAAAGATGGACACTATATATTAGCAAAAGGAATAATCTTTCAAGAAGGGAGAACAATCATAAATATTTATGCACCTAATCAGGGTGCCTCAAAATACATGAGGCAAGCACTGGAAAAAATAAGTGGAGAAATAAATGTCTCTACAATTATGGGGGGGTACTTTAATACACTATTATCACCATTAGACAGAACATCTAGACAGAGTATCAATAAAGAAATAAAGACCCTCAATAATTCAATAGAGGACCTGGACCTAATAGACATATACAGAAAAGTACACCTAAATACAGTGGGATATACTTTCTTCTCAAGTGCACATGGATCATACTCCACGATAGACCACATATTCAGCCACAGAACAAATCTCAATGAATTCAGAAAGATTGAGATTATACAAAGTAATTTCTCTGACCACAATGGAATGAAATTGAAAATCAGTAAGGGCCAGAGAATCAGATTAGGCACAAAGATATACAAGTGAAGCAACACACTCTTAGACAAACAGTTGGTCAAGAAGGAAATATCAAAAGAAATCAGTAACTACCTTGAAATGAATGAAAATGACCACACAACATATCAAAACCTATGGGATGCAGCCAAAGCTGTACTGAAAGGGAAGTTCATACCCATAAATGCATATATTAAAAAAGAAGGAAGAGCTAAAATTGAAGACCTTACTGCATACCTGGAGGTATTGGAAAAACAACAACAATCTATCCCCAAAGGAAGGAGAAAGAAGGAAATAACAAAGATTAGAATAGAACTAAATGAAATATAAAAAAGAAAGCAGTAGAAAAAATAAACAAAACCAAAAGCTGGTTCTTTGAGAAGATCAATAAAATTGACAAACACATAGCCAGACTAACAAAGAAAAAGAGAGACCAGATGCAAATACACAAACTAAGGAAAGAAGGAGGGGATATAACTACTGACATCACAGAAATAAAGATTATCATAGGTGGATACTTTGCAAAATTATATGCCAACAAGAATGATAATTTAAAGGAAATGGACAGATTCTTGGAAACTTCAAACAGCCTATTTTGGCAAAAGAAGAAATTTATGAACTTAACAGTCCAACTACCAGTAAAGAGATAGAGTCAGTGATCAAAAACCTCCCAACTAAGAAGAGCCCAGGACCAGACGGCTTCACATCTGAAATCTAGCAAACATTCCGGAAAGAGCTAACACCAATCCTGCTTAACCTCTTCCAAAACATAGAAGTAGATAGAACATTGCCTAACTCATTTAATGATGCCAACATTACCCTAATACCAAAACCAAAGATACCACAAGAAAGGAAAATTAGAGAACAATTTCTCTAATGAATCTAAATGCTAACATCCTCAACAAAATACTTGCTAATCTCATTCAACAACATATCAAAAGAATTATAAACAATGACCAAGCGGGTTTCATCCCGGGTGTGCAATAATGGTTCAATATAAGAAAATCAATCAATGAAATACCCCACATAAATAGATTGAAAGAAAAAAAAAAAACACATGATCATCTCTTTAGATGCAGAAAAAGCATTCAACAAAAACAGCACCCTTTCCAGATAAAACACTGGAAAAGATAGGAATAGGAGGAAACTTTCTGAACATGTAAAAGGTATATATGAAAATCCCAAAGGTAAAACCATCTCAAAAGGTGAAGCCTTAAAAGCCTTCCCTCTGAGATGGGGAACAAGACAAGGATGCCCACTATCTCCACTCCTATTTAACCTTGTCTTAGAAGTACTTGCTTGAGCACTGAGGGAAGAAAAAGGTACAAAATGCATCAAATTGGAAAAGAGGAAATAAAAATTTCATTATTTGTAAATGACATGATCCTATACATAGAAAGCCCTGAGAAATCTACAGCAAAGCTTCTAGAACTTATAAAGGAGTTCAGTAACATTGCAGGCTATAAGATCAATGCTCAAAAATCAGTAGCATTCTTGTACACCAATAATGAGCAATCTGAGGAGGAAATCAAGGGGAAAAAATACCATTTACAATAGTAACTGAAAGAATCAAATACCTAGGAACAAATTTAACTAAAGATGTAAAGGACTTATATACAGAAAACTACACAACACTGTTAAAGGAAATCAAAGAAGACTGAAATAAATGGAAGAATAATCCCTGTTCATGGATAAAAAGACTAAAGGTCATTAAGATGTCTATCCTAACCAAATTAATCTACAGATTTAATGCATTCCCAATAAAAATCAACACATCATTGTTTAAGGAACTGGAAAAACTAACTACAAAATTTATTTGGAAAGGTAAGAGGCCCCGAATCACCAATGACATATTGAAAAGAAAAATGAAGTTGGAGGTATCACACTTCCTCACTTTAAAACATACTACAAAGCTACAGTGGTCAAAACAACATGGTATCAGCACAAGGATAGACATACTTACCAATGGAACTCAACTGAGAGTTCTGATATAAATCCTTCCATATATAGTCATCTGGTATTCAACAAGCCTACCAAGTCCACTCAGTTGGGTGAGAATGGCCTCTTCAACAAGTGGTGCTTGGAGAACTGTATATACATATCCAAAGAATGAGAGATGAACACCATCTCACACCTTATACAAAAATCAACTCAAGATGGATATAAGATCTCTATATAAAAGCCAAGACCATAAAGACCTTGGAAGATAATGCAGGGAAGCATCTACAGGACCTTGTAATAGGAAATGGATTCATGGACTTCACACCCAAAGCACGAGCAGCCAAAGGAAAAATAGATAATTGAGATCTCCTCAAAATTATAACTTTTGCACCTCAAAGGACATTTAGAAGAAAATAAAAAGGCAGCCTGCCCAATGGGAGAAAATATTTGGCAACCATATATCTGATAGGAGCCTAATATCCTGCATATATAAAGAAATCCTACATCTTGAAAATGAAAAGACAAACAACCCACTTAAAAAATGGGCAAGTGACTTGAAAAGACTCTTCTCCAAGGAAGAAATACAAATGGCTAAAAATCACATGAAAAAATGCTCAACATCGCTATTAGGGAAATAGAAATCAAAACTACAAGAAAATACCATCTTACACCCATTAGAATGGCATCTATTAAAAAAAGAGCAGACTATAAGTGTTTAGAGAGGATGTGAAGGAATGGGGACCCTCATTCCCTGCTGGTGGAATTGTGGAATGGTCCAGCCACTGTGGATGACAGTCTGCACATTTCCTCAAAAAACTAACTATAGATCTTCCATATGATCCAGTGATTATATTGCTGGGTATGTACCCAGAAGAATTGAAAGCAAAGACACAAACAGATATATGCACACCAATGTTTATAGCAACATTGTTAACTATTGCCAAAAGTTGGAATCAACCCTGGTACCCATCAACAGATGAATGGATAAACAAAATGTGGCACATATATGCAATGGAATATTACTCAGCTGTTAGAAGGAATAAAGTGCTAATACATGGAATAACATGGATAAATCTTGATGGCCTTATGTTGAGTGAAGTAAGCCAGACATTGAAGGATGAGCAGTATATGAACTCATTGATATGAATTCAGGAAATTGAGCAGTCTCTGAGAACCATTGTCTGAAAGAAAGGTTTACTAGAAAGAGAAGAGAAGAGAAAGTTGTGAGCCATCACTCATACAGACATAATCTATGGTAAAATGATAGAGTGCAGTTGCATATTGAAAGGATAGGAATGGTGGGTAGTGATATTGCCTTTGGGGTGCAGTGTTGACACCTGGGTAGATTGGGAAGTTTGGGTTAGAATACCCAGGATACTGGTTGGAGAGACAGGAGAGAGACGAGGTGACACCTTGGGATTTGTGGGTATAAGATTGAAAATGCTGAGGTGGGAATGCCTTCATGGCAATATGACCAGGAAGATTCACTGGTTTAGGGTGTTTGTTGGGGGACAATTCGGGACAGGGGGAATCTGGAGCAGGTTTTCTAGGGATATGTGAGTGTTCATCTTGTCATAACGTGTTGTATCAGTGGGTGGAGACACACACAATGAGTGGGTAGGAGATGGACTCCCATTTTTGGGAGGACTGATTTGTCCAGAAAGAGACAGGTGGGTGTCTCTTATGAGCAAGGGTGGCTAATAGGGGAGGACAAATAAGTGTGTCAATACTTCTTGTTGCATGTAACTATGAATCTTTTCTTCCAGTGAGTCAAGACAGACAGTTGTTGTGGGACCCAGGGGATGGGGAGGGAGGAACAGGTGAGATCATACAGGGGCTATTTAGTGGTAAGAGGAAATATTTTTCATTACCTTACAGTGATGGATACAGGACATGGTAAATATCATCAATATGAATAAAATTGTATGGTCTAAAATGTAAACCATACTCTAAATCATTGACTATGTTTAGTATCTATGTTTCAGTATCTGTATAACAGTTATAACAATGCTACCATGCACATACAAAAAAGTTTTAATATGGAGTAGGGATAGGGGGAGGAGTTTGGATATATGAGGGTCTCTAGTATTCTGTGTGTGACTTTGCTATGACCTAAAACTTCTTGAAAATTAAATGAAAGATAGTGAAACACTTGGGAAAGAGAGGGGGAAGGTGCCATGGTACAGACTGGACACCCAATATTGTAGTGATAAAAGGCAAAATATCAATTAAATTTTTTAAAATTTCTTTTTCCCATTTTTTGAATATCCCAATCCTTTAAATTTTATTTTATTTTTAGTTTTTTTTTAAGTTTTCATGTAATTTATTTTTTACATTTAAACTTAGATTCATTATTTAATTTTCCTATTAATTGTATTTGACTATTATATTGGCTTCATCTTTAAAGTTGAAGATGGTTCCTAAGGGTTGCCTCCTGAGAGCCTCTTTAAAGAAGCTTTGGATCACTGAAGGCTTTCAACTGGGGTGGGAGAGGATCAATGGTGGGGGGTATCAGGGATGGGGGTTTCATAGGAGGATGTTTACCTGAACATGCATAAAAGGTATATTATATTGTTCAAATGTTCATGGGGCATGGTCACAGTGGGTGGATAATCACTCAATAAATGAGAGAATATTGAATTCCCATGCTGGAGAGCTCTGCCACATTCTCCAAGGGAGCAGCAACAGTCCCCCAAGTGCAGGGGCAGTGTCTGGCAGAGGAGGATGATCCACATATGGGCTCTTATTATTGATGATGAGCCTTACGAGTCTTTGCTCTTGAAACTGAAACTTAGCATATTGTTATGGGGTTCCTAAAGGTTGTATCCTGAGCGCCTCCTGTTCCTCAAATGTGGCCTCTCTCTAAGCCAAACTCAGCATATGAATGCATTACCTTCCTCCCAGTGTGGGACAAAATTTCTGAGGATGAGCCTCCCTGGCAATGAGGGATTACTACCTAGTGCCAAGGGGCAATACAACTGGAAAAAGACCTTGAATAAAACTGGGGAAAGGTGAAGACAAATGAGTTCATATGGCTAAGAGACTTCAAAGTGAATCAGGAGGTCATCCCAGAGGTAACACTTATGCACATCTCAGTAGGAGCTCATAGGCTTCCAATGTGGATCTCACCCTAATAGAGGGGCTCCTGATGGCTCTGGAGACACACAGGTCCTATATCAGGGTGGATAGCTCCAGAGTTTGGCACCTTATCAGTGGGCCCTATTTTGGAATCTGTGTTTCTGAGAGTGACAGTGTTGGACTCAAATATGTCTTCCTGGCACAAGGTCCATCAGTCCCTTCTATTCAAACCTATATGTGGTGCTGGAGTTTGTAGGTATACTTCCAGAGACTGGAGTCTTTAGCCTGCCTATTTGTCAGGTGGGCCTGGAATCTCAGTGCAGCTGCAAATCCTACTCTACAGCTCAATGGACTCACACAGGACTCCTGGTGGGGAGATGATAATGGAGAACAGCAATCCAAGGGAATGGAGAGACTGTACATCTGTGGGCAGGATAGTCCCATCCATCTTATCCATGGAATATAAGCCCCCTCTCAATTGGAGGTGGAGTGAACATCACCATCCCAGACTCCTCAGGTTTGGCGGGAGAGCTATGGATTAGAATGGACCTACTTGTATTCTGTTATAGACATATTGTGATTCAAGTAATGGAAGAAATTACATTAATGTGGAACCAGTGTCCACTGGATTATTTGGGTCAGGGAAAGGGAAAAGCAATTGTAATACAAGGGCTTATTTGGGACTTGGGAATTATCCTGAGTGACATTGCCATTTTACATCAGCATATAACATGCAGAACTCTGTGGGAGAGAGTGTGGTCTATAATGTGAACTATGGTCCACGCTTTGCTAGTGGCAAAGCTCCAGGATGTGTAAATCCATTGTAGGTGATATGTCACACTAATGAAAAGATGTTTATGTGGTAGGTTGTGGGTGGTGTGGGAGGTGGGGCATATGGGAATCCCTATAATTTTTGTGTAACATTTATGTGATATAAGTAGCTTTTAAAAAATAAAAATTAAAAAATTATTAATAAAAAGTGTGAGGGCAAGTTTACAAATATTCACAGATAAACAGAAATTGGGAGAGATGATAACAAAGAGACTGGCTTTGCAGGAAATGCTAACCCTTTAGATGCTAGAGTCTGGAAAGAAAATAGAAGAGAGAGGCTTGGAAGAGAGTCTGGAAATGAAAATTGTATCAGTAATGTAATTAATAGAGTTAAAAGAGTTGTGAATGTAAAATATGACAGATAAAACCAAAAGGTCAAAATGGGTAAAATTAGAACTGCCTTTACATTAATAACATTAATGTATTAACGTTAATGGCTTAAACTCCCCAATCAAAAGACACAGCCTGGTGGAATGGTTAAGAAAACATGAACCATCTCTATACTGTCTACAAGAAAATCACATTAGACACAAAGATTCTAATAGATTGAAAGTGAAAGGCTGGTAAAAAGACATTCCACACATGCAGTACCCAAAAAAATAAAATCTGGAATAGCTATACTTATATCAAAAGAAATAGAATTTTAAAGCAAAAGAAATTAGAGGCAATGAAAGACATTATATATTAATAAATAGGGCAAATTCACCAGGAAGAAATAATCATGAATGTATATGAACCTAACCAGGATGTCGCAAGATACATGAAAGAAACAATGGTAAACCTGAAGGGACAAATATTACATGACCACATTGATATGAATTAAGCAAATTGAGTAGACTCACAGAGATAGCATCAGGAAGATAGGTTTATAGGAGACAGAAAGGGAGAAAAAGGTTATGAATGAATTTCCATATGGGCAAAATCTATGATAAATTGGAAGGGGTTGGTTGTTCAGTGGATGGGCATAACGGTGTAGTGATGGTATTTTGGTTCTGTAGTGTTGGTCTGTGACGTGCCTAGGGTGGGGAGGGTGGTTAGACTTTTCATAGAACTGGTGTGAGGGTTGGGGGAAGGAGAAGGTGAGCTATAGGGATTTGCAACTATGTGGTTGAAACTATAATGTTGGAAATGTTCTTTTGACAAGTATGGCAAGGGAATGTTACTGGTTTAAGGTGTTGGATGAGAGGACATGTGGGAAAGCACACCCCTAAGGCAGGCTTCTATGAGTGTGTACTTATGAAACTTTACTTTTGAAATAGAAACTTAGCCTAATATTATAGGGTGCATAAGAGTTACATCATGAGATCTTCCTTGTTGCTCAAATGTTGCCTCTCTCTAAACTGAACTCAGCATGTAAATGCATAACCTTTCCACCAGCATGGGACATGACTCCTGGAGATGATCTTCCCTGGCACTGAGGGATTACTGTCAAGCACCAACTAGCAGTACAACTGGAAAAAGACTTCCACCAAAAGGAGGAAAGGGTAAAGACAAATGCGTTTATATGGCAAAGACTTCAAAGTGGATCAAGAGGTCATTACAGAGGTTAAGATTATGCATGTCTCAGCAGGATCTCATTGACTGCCAAAGTAAATATCACCTCAAATAGCAAGGTTCCTAAGTGTTCTAGAGATAGCCAGACACTATAAGCAGGGCAGATAACTCAGGATTTCAGTGCCCTGTCACTGGGTCCTACTTTAGAATTTATGCTTCTCAGTGTGACAGAGTTGGACTCAGTTGTGGTTTCCTTACACATGGCTCTTCTGCCCCCTTCTATATGAACCTATAATTAGTGTTAGAGAGGATTGATATATGTCCAAAAGACTTAAATCTTTGGGCTTTCCCTATGCTACTTAGGCCCTGAATCTCAATAGAGTTCCAACACCTACTCTTCAGTTTGTTGGACTCACCCAGGACAACTAACAAGGAGATAGTTATAGAAAATGAACAGCACAAGGAACCGAGAGTGTGCAATTGTAACCAAGACAGTCCAATCAATTTGTCCCAAGGGATCTTAGTCCCCTCTCAATTGGAGGTGGAGTGGGTATCACCATTCCAGAATCCTCAGAATTGGGGAATGAACAATGGATCAGAGTAGACTTATTCTACTATAGACTTATTGTTATTCTAGTAATGTTATTCTAGTAATGGAAGAACTCTATTCATTGATGTGGAGACAGTGGCCACTGGAGGTTCTCAGGGGACAGAGAGGGAAAAATAGGCGCAATATGGGGACATTTTGGGGACTTAGGAATTGTCATGAATGACATTGCAATGAAAGATACAGGTCATTGTATATCTTGTCATAATTTACAAAATTGTGCAGGAAAGAGTGTAAACTATAATGTAAACTATAATCTATACTTAGTGGCAATGGTCTAAAATGTGTTCATTAATTTTAAGAAATGTACCACTCTAATGAAGGAGGTTGTTAATGTGGGAAAATGTGGGAGGTGTTGGGAGTGGGGCATATGGAAATCTCACATATTTTTTAACTTTTTTTTGTACATTTAATAATTGAAAACATAAGCAATAAAAAACTAAAAAGTAAACACAGATGAATAAATATATACATTTCTCAATTAAATGTAATGGATACATGTAAATTTTTTGTTGTTTTTGTTTTGTTTTGTTTTTTTGTTTTTTTTTTTGTGTGTGTGAATCAAACAATATATTACACAATATATTTGGTTCATAGTAAGGCATTCATACAGTATTTGTCCTTTTGTGTCTGGCTTGCTTCACTCAACATAATGTCCTCCAGATTCATCCATGTTGCCATATGCTTTATGACTTCATTTCTTCTTACAGCTGCATAATATTCCATTGTGTGAATAGACCACAGTTTGTTTATCCATTCATCTGTTGATGGACACCTGGGTTGTTTCCAACTTTTGGCAATGATGAATAATGTGGCTAGGAACATTGGTGTGCAGATGTCTGTTCGAGTCACTGCTCTCAGTTCTTCTGGGTATATACCCAGTAGTGGTATTGCAGGGTCATGTGGAAAGTCACTGCCTTACCTTGAAACATATTACAGAGCTACAGTGGTCAAAACAGCATGGTACTGTCATAAAGATAGACATATCGATCAGTGGAATTGAGAATCCAGAAATAAACCCTCACGTATACAGTCAACTGGTTTTTGACAAACCTACCAAGCCCACGCTGCTGGGAAAAAACAGTCTCTTCAACAAATGGTGTTGGGAGAACTGGATATCTATAACCAAAAGAATGAAAGAGGACTCCTATCTCACCCCGTATACAAGAATCAACTCAAAATGGATCAAAGATCTAAATATAAAAGCTAGGACCATAAAACTACTAGAAGAAAATGTAGGAAAACATCTTCAAGACCTTGTAGTAGGTGGTGGTTTCTTGGACTTCACACCCAAAGCATGTGCAACAAAAGAAAAAGTAGATAAATGGGACCTCCTCAAAATTAAACAATTTTGCACCTCACAGGACTTTGTCAGAAGGGTGATAAGGCAGCCAGCTCAATGGGAAAAAATATTTGGAAATCACATATCTGATAAGGGTTTAATATCCAGGATATATAAAGAGATGTTACAGCTCAACAATAAAAAGACAAATGACCCAATTAAAAAATGGGCCAAAGACTTGAATAGACATTTCTCTGAAGAAGAAACACAAATGGAAAAAAAAAGACACATGAAGAAATGCTCAACATCACTCATAATTAGGGAAATGCAAATCAAAACTACAATGAGATATCATTTCACACCTATCAGAATGGCCACCATTAAAAGGACAGAGAACTACAAGTGTTGGAGAGGATGTGGAGACATAGGAACACTTCTTCACTGTTGGTGGGAATGCAGGATGGTACAACAACTATGGAGGACTGTTTGGCAGTTCCTAAAGAATCTCACATATTTTTTACATAAGATTTATGCAATCTAAGTATCTATTAAAATGTGTATTATTTTAAAAATTATAGAAGGAAATGTAGGAAAACTTTTTCAAAAGATTTTTTAAGCAGTAGTTTCTGAAATCTTTTATTCAAGGTCAGAGTAATAAAAGAAAAAAATAGTTAAATGGACCTTCTCAAAATTGAATACATTTACTCTTCAAAAAACTTTGTCAAAAGGGTTAGAAGGCAGCCAACCTAATGGGAGAAACTATTTGGCAATCACTTATCTGTTAAAGGTTTAAAATCTATGATATATAAAGAAATACTACAACTCAACTATATAAAATCAAAATACCCAATTAAAAAATGGGCAAAAGTCTTGAATAGACAATTGTCCAATGAAAAAATACAAATGTTGAAAAAAACACATGAAAAAATACTCAGCAAATCTTATGATTAGGGAAAAGCAAATCAAAACTACCAATGATGATTTTGGGGAAAATGATGTTGAGTTAGATGGGCAGAATCGGATCCTTTCATGAAAAAAAGAGTGGAAAGAAGATGGTGACCTATGTAAAGGAGCTGCTTTGGATATATATATATATAGAACAGGATGGTGCTCTGAGTCATCTTGGAGGGTTCTGGAAAGAAAAAGAAGCCAAAGGAACACCCTGACTTGCTTGCGCCTGTAGCTGGAAAAGGTACATATAACCCACCCTCAGGATTTCTTATTTTTAATAAAAGGTTTTCCTTTTTCCCCTTTATTTTACTCACTAAAGCCTATTTCAAAACCTGTGAACAGCTGGCTGCAGGGTGATTGATTGATTGATGAACTCCAGCAGCCTGAGAAGCCCCTTAGGGGTCTAAGAGGGAAGACTGTTTTTTCTTGTTTTTTTTTTTTCCTTTCTTTTTTTAATTTTTAATTTTATTAGTTAGAGCTCTTTTGTTTCTTCTCTGTTGTGTTTAACCTTTTTTAGTTTCTCTTTTTATTATTAACCGATGTTTTTCTACCTATGCTATTTCATTTCTTTCCTTCATTTTTCTATCTTCTGTTTTCTGTTGATGTTCTTTCAATCCACCACTTTTTGTTTGGCCTTCTATTTCTCTTGTTTTTATTTCATTCTAAATCTTTTCTCTGTTTTCTTTCTTTTAATACTTTTTTCTTTTTCTTTTTTCTTTTCCTTTCTTCTCAACAGTCCAGTCTTTTAATTCATTCTATATATTTTTCTCTATTTTGTTTCTAATTTCATTGTTTCTATTCTAACTTTTTATTCCTATTCCTCCATACTTCTTTCTTGTGTTAATTATTTCTTTTCCTAGATTTTGTACAGTTCCTCTTCCACCTTTTATTATTATTACTACTATTCTTTTTCTTTTCTTTTCTCTTTCTTTTTCTCTGGTCCTAGGTTTGTTTTTAGAGGGAACATAGACAACAACAAGGAAATTGAAACAGAAGGAAGAAGTGTCAAAGGGAAATGTTTCCACATACATAAAAACAACAATAAAATAAAACATTAGCAAATAAAAAGAAGCAAATCAAATGAATAAACTCATCAAGATAAAAAGATGCTTAGACATCAATAAAAGTTTAAAAGTCATACTAAGAAACAGGAAGACATGGCCCAGTCCAATGAACAAATGAAAAAAAGGAGGAGTTGCAGAACATGAAACAACTATTCAGAGATATCCAAACAAATATCATGAATCAATTTAATGAAGTGAAGGATGAGATAAGGATATTAAGAAGACACTGGGAGAACGTAATGAAGAAATTGCAAACATAAACAAAGAGATAATGGATATGATGGGTATGAGTGGCATAATGCAAGAAATAAAACATACATTGGAAATACATAACAGAAGATTTTAACATGCAGAGGAAAGATTCAGCAACGTGAAAGACAGTACACCTGAAATCAAGCAGATAGTAGAAAAGAAAGATAAAAAGATAGGGAAAAAAAAACACAGCAGGGACT
Organism: Tolypeutes matacus; assembly: GCA_026826555.1. Lineage (NCBI taxonomy): Eukaryota > Metazoa > Chordata > Mammalia > Cingulata > Chlamyphoridae > Tolypeutes > Tolypeutes matacus. The sequence continues at coordinate 137,105 of JAKSZT010031697.1, forward strand.
CAGGGATTTCAATGACAGCCCAAAACACATAAACATACACCTTATTGGAATCCCAGAGGGAGAAGAGAAGGTAAAGGGGACAAAAGATGTGTTTTAGGAAATAATGTCTAAAAATTTCCCAACTATATTAAAGGACATGGACATACTTGTCCAGGAAACTCAGTGTCCCCCAAGAAGTAAAATCCAAACAGGCCTACTACAAGACATATTCTTGTCTAATTGTCCAATGCTCAAGGCAAAAAATGATGACTGAAAGTAGCAAGAGAAAAGAGATACATCACATACAAGGGAATCTCGATAAGATTAAGTGATAATTTCTCATTTAAAACCATGGAGGCAAGGTGGCAGTGGTATGACATAGTTAAGGAGATTAAAAAAAAAAAAAACTCCCAGCCAAGAATTCTCCATCCAGCAAAACTGACATTGAAAAATGAGGGAGAGTTCAAAATGTTCACAGATAAACAGAAATGAATAGAGTTTGTCAATAAGAAACCTACCCATCAAGAAATACTAAAGGGATTTCTACAGTTTGAAAGGAAAAAAGAGGAGAAATAGAATTGGAGGAGATTGTAAGAACAATTAAAACATAAAAAGAGAAATAAAAACAACATATGGCATACATAAACCTAAAGAAAATATGGCTAATGTAAGTAATTCCTTTATAGTAATAACATTGAAAGTTAATGGATTAAACTCTCCAGTCAAGAGACACAGACTGGCAGAATGGATAAGGAAATAAGACCCATCTATATGCTGTCTACAAGAAACAACCCTTAGACCCAGGGACACCAGGAGTGTGAAAGTCAATGATTGAAAAACAATTTTACTTGCAAATAATAAGAAAAAATGCAGGAATAGCTGTATTAATATCAGAAAAAAATAGACTTTAAGTGCAAAATTATTTTAAGAGACAAAAAGAGACACTATATATTTTAAAAATGAGTAATCGATCAAGAAGGAAGAATAATCTTAAACATATATGCACCTAACTGAGCTGCCTCAAAATACATGAGGCAAACATTGAAAAATCTAAGTGCAGAAACAGATACCTCTACAATTATAGTGGGGAAATTAAATACAACACTATCACCATTAGAAAGAACATATTGACAGAGAATCAGTAAAGAAACAGAGACCTTGAATAATTCATTAGAGGATCTGGACTAATAGACATTTACATAACTTTACACCCCAATACAACAGGATTGCATTCTTCTCGAGTGCATATCGGTCATTCTCCAGGATAAACCACATGATAGGACACAGAACCTCTCTCAATGAATTCAGAAAGATTGAAATTATACAAATTAATTTCTCTGACACAATGAAATGAAGCTGGAAATATGTAAGGGTCAGAGAACAAGATTATGCAAAAAGATATGGAAATTAAACAACACACTCTTAGACAGTCAGTGGGTCAAGGAGGAAATTGCAAAAGAAATCACTAACTACCTTGTAACGAAAGAAAATTACAACACAACATACCAAAACCTATGGGATGCAGCAAAAGCTGTACTGAGAGAGAATTTCATAGCCATAGATGTTATATTAAAAAAGAAGAAAGAGCTAAAATCATAGCCCTTACTTCACACCTGGAGGAATTAGAAAAAGAACAACAAATTAACCTCAAGCAAGTAGAAAAAGGAAATATCAAAGATTAGAGCAGAGCTAAATGAAATTGAAAATAAGAAAACACTAGAAATGATTTTTAAAAAAAGCAAACCCAAAAGCTGAGAATCAGCTGTGGCTCAATTGGTTGGGCTCCCATTTACCATATGAGAGGTCCCAGGTTTGATTCCCCAGGCCTCCTGGTGATAGCCCACACAGTGCAGTGAGCTGATGGCCTGGAAGCATGGTGAGCTGGCACAGCAAGATGATGCAACAAAGGGATACAAGCAGACACAGAAAAAGGCAAAGCAAATGTACATAGCAAGGACAAGCAGCAAGGGGGGAATAAATAAAATAGAATAAAAATATATATTAAAAAAACAAAATCTGGTTCTTTAAGAAGGTTAATAAAATTGACAAATCCTTAGCTATACAACCAAAGGAAAAAGAGAGAAGATGAAATACATAAAATAAGATATGAGAAAGAGGGTATCACAACTGACCATACAGAAATAAAGAGTATCATAAGAGGATATTTTGAAAAATTGTATCCCAAAAAGATGGATAATTTAGAGGAAATGAACAAATTCCTAGAAACACACATGCAGCCAAGTTGATGAATGAAGAAATTGATGAACTCCACAGACCAATCACAAGTAACAAGATTGAATTAATTATCAAAAACCTACCAACTAAGAAGTGCCCAGGATCAGATTGCTTCATAGGTGAATTCTACCAAACATTCTGGAAAGAACTAATACCAAACCTGCTTAAACTCTTCCAAAAAAAATATAGTGATTGGACCATTGCCCAACTCATGCTATGATACCAGGATCACCTTAATACCAAAGCCAAATAAAGTCACCACAAGAAAGGAAAACTATACTCCAACCTCTCTATTGAACCTAGATGCTAAAATACCAGACAAAGTAATTGTTAATGTTATTCAACAACACACGAAAAAATTATTCAACATGACCAAGTGGGTTTCATCTGTGGTATGCTAGATGGTACAAAATAAGAAAATAAATTAATGTAATTCATCACATAAATAGATAGAAAAAAAATCACATCATCATCTCTAAAGATGCAGAAAAAGCATTAGACAAAATACAACATTCTTTCCTTATAAATACACTTCAAAAGTTAGGAAGAGAAGGGAACTTCCTCAACATGATTAAAGGTATGTTTGAAAAACTAAGAGGTAACATCATATTTAATGGTGAAATTGTAAAAGCATTCCCTCTAATATTGGGAAAAGACAAGAATGCCCACAATCACCACTCTTATTTAACATTGTGTTAAAAGTACTTGCTAGAGCACTTCAGCAAGAATAAGATATAAAAGCACCCAAATTAGGAAAGAAGAAGTAAAATTTTTATATTTTAATATTTGCAGATGACATGATCCTAAACATAGAAAGCACCCAGGAGATGGCGCTCTGCCTGGTGTTGTATTTTACCCAGGACTTGCTGTTGTATTGTACCCTGGAAGGGACTTTTGTTAGTAAACACTACCCAGGTGTTGTTTCCAATCAGGAATCTGGCCTGCTCTAAAACAGGATTTCCCAGCCTTGTGAAAGACCAGATATTGAGTTTTCCCCCTGTTTGGTGAGTGTTGTAAATATATTCTCTCTCTCTTTCCTTTATACTATCTAATTGGTTTAGTGCATTATATTGTGAGTAATCAATAATTGTGATTATTTGACTGTATTAATGTTGGATATAGATTGCTAGTCTTTGGTAAGTGATTGTACATATACTTCTGTATTTACTTTATATTATCTAATTAACCCATTTCTCTTTGTTATATTGTTATTACTCAATTATTGTGATTGCTTAATCTAAATTCTTACAAAAATTCAATTAGCTAAATAAAGCTCCTTTTAGTTAATATTCTGAATTTTGCCTCTTCCTTAGAACACATGGTTAGTAGCAATGTTTCAAAATTAGTACAATGGTAACAAATGAGTCATCCACATGTAAAATATTATCAATAGGGGAAAGGGGAAATCCCTTCTATTCTGTACCACACTTTTCTGTAACCTAAAGCATCTTTGAAGACAAAATAAAGAAAAAAAGACATTTGGGGAATAAACGGAAGAAAATATCACTGTACATACAAGTCAATAGATCTTACAGCAATGAAAGACATAATGCCAAAAAAATCTTTTTAATTTTATATTTTTAAATCATTTTTATTATTACTATTTTAAATATTTTGTACTTCATTTGTTATTTTTAAAACTATCATTTTAATTTCATTTTCTTATTATTGTATTTATTTTCTTAGCTTCATTTTTTTAATTTAAAAAAATTATTGAAGTACATCACTAATACATGAACATACATAAACAATAAGTGTATAGTAATTTTTGTGAACTTATAAAACAAACATACACAGCATCATATAGGATTCTCATACCTCACCCTACCACCAATATCTTGCATTGTTGTGAAACATTTTTAACTGATGTTTTAAGGGCATCCTCAAAATATTACTACAAACCAAAATATTTTCCCCCAACCCACTCTATTATTATTTTTATATCATTTATACATAAATGTACATAAACAATAAGTGTATAATAAAAGGTGTGAACTTACAAAACAAGCATTCATAATATCATATAGGGACCCCATATATCAAACCTCCACCTACACCTCACATTGTCATGAGACATTTGTTACAAATTATGAAAGAATGCTGTCAATAATATATATACTAATTACAGTCATTTATATTTGGTGTATCTTTCTCCCAGCCCACCCTATTATTAATTCTAAATATATTTTTATAACAGAAGTTGTAAACTTACAAAACAATCATTCACATGTGCAGAATTCCCAAACAACACCCCTCTATCAAGATACCACACTATGGTGGAATATTTGTTACAGATTATGAGATAATATCATCTGATTATTACCTGTTCCACAACATACATTTGCACACATTTTCCATAACCCCCCATTATCAACACTGTACATCTTTGTCATAGAGGCAAGAATATTTCCTTATTACTCTTAACCACACTACATAGGTCACTTCATTTGTATTCTTCCCATACTTCTCCACATTCCCACTGCCTGTAATACTGATGTACATCTGCTCTAGCTCAAAAGGACACTCTTGCATCTGCACCATGAGCCGCTACTCTCATCCACCTTTAGGTTTACTGTGCTATTCAATCCCTATATTATTTTCTAGGTTTCTGTCAATTGGCATTTACATCCCTAGCTTACCATTTTCAGCCTCATCCCTATTTATAAACTGGTTGTTATTCACTATAATGTATTAACTAAAATCTGTACATTTCCATATTTTATAATAAAGCTAATTAAAACTTCTACATATATTATCAGTAGTCCATCTCAGACCTCCTCTTATCTTCTTTAAGAATCCATCACCTACCACCAGGTCTTGAAGATATTTTCCTATATTTTCTTCTAGAAGCTTAATGTTTCTTGCTTTTATATTGAGGTATTTGATTCATTTTGAGTTAATCTTGGTATAGGGTGTGAGATAGGGGTCCTCTTTTCTTCTTTTGCTATGGATATCCAATTTTCTCTGCAACATTTGTTGAATGGACTGTGCTGCCAGATCTGATTTTTGACAGGCTGATTTTGAGTGTCTGCATATGACAAGATGGATGAACCTGGGCCACATTATGCTGAATGAAATAAGACAGACACAAATGGACAAGTACTATATGGTTGCAAATTATGAACTAAATATATTGGGTAATCTCGTGGAGTTAAGCATAAGAATATAGGTCACCAGAAAAAAAAATGAGGGTACAGAATGGAAAGCTGAGGGTTAATCTGTGCAAAATTCGATTAAAGTTTGTAAATCTGTGTAAATGAATAAAAAATCATCAAAGCACACATGGAGCTATTATATGGGTATGCCAGGGGTTGAAAGGGAAAATCTAAAGACATGTATATTACATGAAAGAAAGGCAAAAAAAAAAAATGTAACATGGGACTGTATAACATAGTGAAATGTTTTGTGAAATACAATTACGGTTGATATTTCATATATAAGACTGTTTTTACAAAATATAAATACAAATAAATTGGAGAGATGGAAACAGAATAGCAGCTATGTACACCAGTGGAAGCATTGAGAGATTTAGAGGTGATGAGTTGTTGTGTGTATTTTGTTTATTATTATTATTCCTGGAATAATGAAAATGCTGTAAACTTGACTAAAGTTATGAGAGAACAACTATGTGATTATACCAAATACCATCGATTGTACACCTTGGATGGATTTATAATTTCTTAATATGTTTCAATAAAACTGTGATACATTAAAAATAAAAAATAAATACCAATATGAAAATTAAGTATAATTTGATCACCTAAAGTAAAGTTTGATTGTAATGAATTTCTTTCAAAGGTTTCTATGCATATATTTTTCTTATACAGTTGCCCACTTAGTATTTTATATTTACCATTATATTAACCACTTCCCCATTCATTAAAATCTATTATTTAATTTAATGTTAATAGATCATTGAGTTCATGTACCATTATTTACTTATTGATTTGCCAGTTTTTGGATAGTTGTATTTTTCAAATGACCTCTTGAATGAATAAAAGTATTGATCCATCTAAAAAAGATTAACATGAATAAATCAATAGTGTTTTGATACACTAAATGATCAATCTGAGTAGGAGGTATGAAAAAATCACATTTATAATAGCAATTAAAAGAACCAAATATTTAAGAATAAGCTTAACCAAGGACAGAAAGGACCTGTATTCATAAAGCTACAAAACATTGCCAAATGGAAACAAATAATATCTAAATAAATGAAAGGACATTCAGTATTCATGGATTGGAAGACTAAATATAATTAAGACATCTGTTCTAAACAAATTGATTCACAGATTTAATGCAATCCAAATCAAAATTCCAACCATCTTTTTTACAGGAAAGGAAAAGCCAATTGTCAAATTTGTTTGGAAGGGTAAGTGTCCCTGAACAGCTAAAAATGTCTCAAAAGAAAAATGAAATTGCTTGACTCTAACTTACTGACTTTAAAGTATATTACTTAGCTACAGTAGTAAAAAGAGCATTGTACTGGCATAAAGAATGACATATTGACCAATGGAATAGAATTCAGAATTCAGAAATAGATGCTCCCATCTACGGTCAAGATATTTTTGACAAGGATATCAAACACACCCAGCTGGGTGATTGCACTCTATTAAAAAAATGTTGCGAGAGAAAGCAAGATGGCATTAGTGTAGGAGGGTGCACACTGCAAGCTCCCAGAGCAAGGCGGACTGTGGACAGGGTCCTGCCCGGGGGTCTGTGCTGTGCACCCGTGGAGAGAGAAGCTTGGGACATCTATCTGCACGGATCGGCAGCGTGGACCGAAGGGTGGAGATTCGTGAGTTTTGAGGCTGCTGGTGGAGGTTGGCACAGGCGGCTGAGCTCCGCGGTTAGGGAAAAAAAAATAAAATTAAATAAAACGGCCATTTGGAGCTGCGGGTGAGGCGAAAAAGTTATATTTTCTGGGGATGTGGCTGCCTGGCGCCCCTTGGACCTTGTGTGAACAGAGCAAACAAGCTAATCAGCACCCGGTGAACCGGAGGGGGGATTTTGGTCGGGAAATGCAGCAGATTTACCTAGCCACCCTGGGATAAGACCCGGGCTGCTGCGGAGCAAGGAGGAAGGGACACTTCCCAAAAAAGGGAGGGTTCAGTTTGAAGGCAGGGAAGGGTATTTTATATTTTTAGACATTGATCTGGCTGCCTGCACCGTCCCAAAGCTTTGGGGAGCAGATCAGCTGACCTGAAGCAGCATTAGGCTGAGAACAGACGGGAATCTGGACTCAAAATGATTTACTGAGCAGCCCGGGGACGCTGGATCTTGGCGCCAGAAGGGGCGGAATCCGCCATCTTTAGCACTCCTCACTGACTAACATCAGAGTTCAGCTAACCTGGGGAGTCCGGTAAGTGTGAAGTGCTTGATTAATTTCCACGGGCCCAGGTAGGGTCCCTTCTGTAAGGGGGTTGGTCTAGAGGAGGAATTATTTTGGGTCCTGCATTTGGCTAAAAAAAAAAAAAAGTGAGGTCACCTCAACAAATGAAAAATAAATTCTTTTTAATTTAGTTTAATAGCTAAAAGCTGCTTCAGGACCTGCATATAGAACCCTGTGGGGAAATTCACTGATAAACACAAGTAGGCAGGAAGGATCCACGTGGACCCTAGGGGAATCATTGACCCCCCTTAAATCTGTTTGACTGCTTGCCTGCATGGATCTTTGGTTTCTCTATGTTACTTTCTGGTCTATTGCTATTATTACCGTTTTCCTCCCCCCTTCCTTTTTCCTTCTATATATATATTTTTTAATAGGTGCTGCCAGCTGGTCGCTTCTTTGCTGGGCTTCTTATTCAGTAATTTCCTACTCGCTGTATATATTGATTCTGTATTACAAACTACCGCTTATCCTTCCTGCATCTTTCTGCCTTCTGTTTTCTGTTGTGGCTCTTAGAGGCAACATTTTTTCATAGGCCCACAACTTAAGGGTTTCAATTTCTATCCCTTCTATTTTGTTTTCTTCTTCTTCTTTTTCTTTTTTTTTTTTATTAGTATTTACTTTTTCCTTTCAGAACTTTCTCTACTATTTCTCTCCCTCCTCATAATTCTAGCCTTCTAAATCACTATATATATATATTCCTCCATTTGTTTTCCCAGCCCATTGTAGGAACTCCATATTTTTTCCTAGTAATCTACACTGCCTACACAAGTTAAATATTCATCTCCTCAAGTCTCATTTTGCCCCTCTTCTAACTTTTATCAATATTTCTATTACCCTTCTGCCTTCCTTACATCTTTTGATTCCTCTTGCCCTCTTTCCCAACAGGCCAACTCCAAGACATATACTTGTCAAATTGTCCAATGCTCAAGACAAAGAGAAAATACTCAAGGCAGCAAGAGAAAAGAGAACCATCACATACAAGGGAAGAACAATAAGATTAAGTGCTGATTTCTCAGCTGAAACCATGGAGGCAAGAAGACAGTGGTATGACATAGTCAAAACACTAAAAGAAAAAAAACTTCCAGCCATGAATTCTCTATCCAGCAAAATTGGCATACAAAATGATGGAGAGTTCAAAATATTCACAGATAAACAGCAATTAAGAGAGTATGTCAAGAAGAAACCAGCACTTCAAGAAATACTAAAGGGATCTCTACAAGTTGAAAGGAAAAAACAAAGGAGAGAGAGTTGGAGGAGAGTTTAAAAACAACTGAAAAGTCAAAAAGAGAAACAAAAAAACATATGACATACATTAACCAAAAGAAAAAACGACTGAAGTAAGAAATTCGTTATGAGTAATAACACTGAATGTTAATGGATTAAATTCACCAATCAAAAGACACAGATTGGCAGAATGGATAAGAAAATATGATCCATCTATATGCTGTCTACAAGAAACCCACCTTCGGTCCAGGGATTCAAGGGGGCTGAAAGTGAATGGCTGGAAAACCATTTTACAAGCTAACAATAGCCAAAAAAAGGCAGGAGTAGCTATTCTAATATCAGACAAAATAGACTTTAAATGCAAAACTATTGTAAGAGACAAAGATGGACACTACATATTAGTAAAAGGAGTAATCTCTCAAGAAGGGAGAACAATCATCAACATTTATGCACCTAATCGAGGTGCCTCAAAATACGTGCGGCAAACTCTGGAAAAACTAAGAGGAGAAATAAATTCCTCTACAATTATAGCAGTGGACTTCAACACACCACTATCATCATTAGACAGAACATCTAAGCAGAGAATCAATAAAGAAACGAAGGCACTCAACATTACATTAGGACATTTGGACTTAATAGACATATACAGAACACAACTCCCAAATACAGCGGGATTTACATTCTTCTCCAGTGCACATGGAACATACTCCAAAATAGACCACATGCTAGGCCTCAAAACAACACTCAATGAATTCAGAAAGATTGAGATTATACAAAGTAATTTCTCTGACCACAACGGAATGAAGTTGGAAATCAATAAGGGCCAGAGAAACACGTTAGGCACAAGGATATGGAAGTTAAACAACACACTCTTAGACAAACAGTGGGTCAAAGAGGAAATTTCAAAAGAAAGCAGTAACTACCTTGAAACTAATGAAAACAACAACACAACATATCTAAACCTATGGGATGCAGCGAAAGCAGTCCTGAGAGGGAAGTGCATAGCCATAAATTCATATATTAAAAAAGAAGAAAGGGCTAAAATTGAAGACTTAACTGCACACTTGGAGGAATTGGAAAAACAACAACAAACTAAACCTAAAGGAAGTAGAAAACAGGACATAACCAAGATTAGAGCAGAACTAAATGAAATAGAGAATAAGAAAGCACTGGAAACAATAAACAAAACCAAAAGCTGGTCCTTTGAGAATATCAACAAAATTGACAAACCCTTAGCCACACTAACAAAGAAAAAGAGAGAACAGATGCAAATACATAAAATAAGGAATGAGCAAGGTGACATCACTACTGACCCCACAGAAATAAAGAGTATCATAAGAGGATACTTTGAAAAATTATATGCCAAAAAGAATGAGTATTAGAGGAAATGGACAAGTTTCATTGATGAAAGAAGAAATAGATGAACTCAACAGCCCAATTACAAGTAAAGAGATAGACTCAGTCATAAAAAACCTCCCAAATAAGAAGAGGTCAGGACCAGATGGCTTCACAGCTGAATTCTACCAAACATTCTGGAAAGACCTAACATCAATTCTACTTAAGCTCTTCCAAAAAATAGAAGTAGAAGGAATATTACCTAACTCATTCTATGATGCCAACATTACCCTAATACCAAAACCAAATAAAGATACCACAAGAAAGGAAAATTACAGACCAATTTCTCTAATGAGCCTAGATGCTAAAATCCTTCACAAAATACTTGCTAATCGCATTCAACAACATATCCAAAGGATTATACACCATGACCAAGTGGGTTTCATCCCAGGTATGCAAGGATGGATCAATATAAGAAAATCAATCAATGTAATACACCACATAAACAAACTGAAAGAAAAAAATCACATGATCATCTCTATAGATGTAGAAACAGCATTCGACAAAATACAGCACTCTTTCCTCATAAAAACACTACAAAAGATAGGAATAGATGGAAACTTTCTGAAAATGAAAAACGGTATATATGAAAAACCCAAAGCTAACATCATTTTCAACAGTGAAATCCTAAAATGCTTTCCTCTGAGATTGGGAACAAGACAAGGATGCCCACTATCACCACTCCTATTTAACATTGTCTTAGAAGTACTTGCATGAGCACTGAGACAAGAAAAGGACATAAAAGGCATCCAGATTGGAAAAGAAGAAGTAAAAATTTCATTATTTGCAGATGACATGATCCTATACATAGAAAGCCCTGAGAAATCGACAACAAGGCTTCTAGAACTTAGAAAGGAGTTCAGTAATGTTGCAGGCTATAAGATCAATGCTCAAAAATCAGTAGCATTTCTGTACACCAATAACCAGCAAACTGAGGAGGAAAGCAGGGAAAAAATACCATTTACAATAGTAAACAAAAGAATCAAATACATAGGAATAAGTTTAACTAAAGATGTAAAGGACTTATATACAGAAAACTACACAACACTGTTAAAGGAAATTAAAGAAGACTTAAATAAATGGAAAAATATTCCCTGTTCATGGATGGGAAGAATAAACAACATTAAGACGTCTATACTACCCAAACTAATCTACAGATTTAATGCAATCCCAATAAAAGTCAACACTATATTTTTTAAGGAACTGGAAAAACTAACCACAAAATATATTTGGAGAGGCAAGAGGCCCCGAATTGCCAAAGATATATTGAAAAAGAAAAATTAAGTTGGAGGTATCACATTACCTGACTTTAAAACATACTACAAAGCTACAGTGATCAAAACTGCGTGGTTTTGGCACAAGGATAGACCTACTGACCAATGGAAACGGATTGAGAGTTCTGATATAGATCCTCGCATATATAGTCATCTGATATTTGACAAGGCCATGAAACCCACTCAGTTGGGAGAGAGTGGCCTCTTTAACAAGTGGTACTTGGAGAACTGGATATCCATATCCAGAAGAATGAAAGAAGAATACCACCACACACCTTATACAAAAATCAACTCAAGATGGATCAAAGATCTAAATATAAGAGCCAAAGCCATAAAAACCTTGGAAGATAATGTAGGGAAGCATCTACACGACCTTTTAATAGGAAATGGTTTCATGAACTTCACAGCCAAAGCACGAGCAGCAAGAGAAAATATTGATAAATGGGATCTCCTCAAAATTAAAAACTTCTGCACCTCTAAGGATGTTATTAAGAAAATAAAAAGGCAACCTCCCCAATGGGAAAAAATATTCAGCAACCATATAACCGATAGGAGCCCAATATCCTGCATATATAAAGAAATCCTTCACCTCGAAAATAAAAGGACAAACAACCCATATAAAAAATGGGCAAGTGACCTGAAAAGACACTTCTCCAAGGAAGAAATACAAATGGCTAAAAAGCACATGAAAAATTGCTCAACATCACTTGCTATCAGGGAAATGCAAATCAAAACTACAATGAGATACCATCTTACACCCATCAGAATGGCAGCTATTAAAAAAACAGGAGACACTAAATGTTGGAGAGGATGTGGAGGAATAGGAACCCTCATCCACTGCTGGTGGGACTGTGGTATGGTCCAGCTACTGTGGAGGACAGTTTGGCGTTTCCTCAGAAAATCTAGCAATAGATCATCCGTATGATCCAGTAATTCCACTGCTGGGTATATACCCAGAAGACCTGAAAACAAAAATACAAACAGATATATGCACACCAATGTTCATAGCGGCATTGTTCACCATTGCCAAAAGTTGGAATCAGCCCCGGTGCCCATCAACAGACGAATGGATAAGCAAAATGTGGTACATACATACAATGGAATATTACTCAGCTGTAAGAAGGAACAAAGTGCTAACACATGGGATAACGTCGATGAATCTTGAAGACCTTATGTTGAGTGAAGCAAGCCAGGCACTGAAGGATGAACAGTATATGACCTCACTGATCTGAAGTGAGGAAAGTGAACAGTCTCTGAGAACCATTTTCTGAAAGATAGTTTAACAAAGGAGAGTAAGAGAAGAGCAGGCTTTGAGCCATCAACCATATGGACATAATCTATGGTAAAGGGATAGAGTGTGATTGCATGTTAGGGGATGGGGCAGATGAGTGGTGGTGTTCCTGGATTTAGTGGTGAAGCACTGGGGGTTGGGTGGATTAGGATGGGCTGGTTCAAATCCCCAGGGCATGTAAATGTGAATCTTGACATTCCATGGGTTAGGAGAGGGGGGTATCACCGGCCCTGGGGGGCTGGGTAGAAGGGAACAGTCAAGATCTAATGGGTTGTTTGGTGGTCACGGGAAGGTTTTTCATTACCTTACAGTAATGGACACAGGACATGGTAAATATCATCAAAAGTATTAAACTGTATCATCTAAATTGTAAACTGTAATGTAAATCACTGATAATGTTTAGTTGCTATATTTTGCTATCTGCATAACAGTTATAACAATGCTAACAACCAACAAAAAGGGGGGGAAGTTAATATGGGATGGGGAAGGGGGGTGGTTTGGTATCTGGGAGTCTCCGGCACTCTGTGTGTGACTTTGCTGTGACCTAAAACTTCCTTTAAAATTAAATGAAAAATTGGGAGACAATGGGGATTGAGAGGAGGAAGGTGTCATGGCACACCAGACTTCCGATAACACAGTGATAAAGGGAAGGAAGAAAGGGAAAAAAGAAAAGAGAAAGGAAAAAAAAAATGAATGTATATATATATATATTTTTAAAGGCATTTCCTTTGCTTTTTTGCCCATTTTTTGAATGTCCCAATCCACTAATTATATTTTATTTTGTTTTGTTCTTTGTTTGCGTATGCTTTTTTTCCTTCTCTCTCTCTTTTTTTTTTCTTCCCCTGTGTTGCGTTATGTTTGTCTCTTGCATGTAAGCTTATCACACTTGTTTCTTTTTCCTAGTAAGTGTATTTGATTAATTTATAGACTAAATGTTCATGGAGGATTTGGATCACAGAAGGGTTACAATGGATACTGCGGGAGATTATTGGAGGATTGTGTCTGGGAGGGTTTCGTGGGGATTGGTTAATCCGAATATACATGAAAGATATACAAAATCATTCAAAGTGTCGGGGGATGGGGCATGGTCATGATGGGTGGATAATCACACAATAAATGAGGGAATCTGAATTCCTAGCCTGGAGAGCTCTGCCACAGTCTCCAAGGGAGCACCAATAGTCCTCTGAGTGTTTTGACAGTGCCTGTCAAACTAGGATGACCCACTGATGTATTTTTTTTATTGATGACTACCCTTGTGAGTCTTTGCTCTTGTAAATGAGACTTAGCCTGCAGTTGTGGGGTGCCTAAGGGTTGCCACCTGAGAGCCTCCTTGTTGCTCAAATGTGGCCTCTCTCTAAGCCAAACTCAGCATATGATTGCATTACCTTCCCCCTAACGTGGTACATGACTCCCGGGGATGAGCCTCCCTGGCAAAGAGGGATTAATACCAAGTGCGAACTGGCAACACAACTGGAAAAAGACCTTGAATAAAAGGGGGAGATGGTAAAGACAAATGAGTTCAAGTGGCTAAGAGACTTCAAAGAGTGTTGGGAAGTCATCCCAGAGGTAACTCTTACGCACACCTCAGTAGGAGCTCATAGAACATCTAAGTGCCTATCACCCCACTCATTGGGATTCCTGAGAGCTCCGGAGACACCCTGGTCCTATATAAGGGGGGATAGCCCCAGAGACTGATGCCTTATCAGTGGGTTCTATTTTGGAATCTGTGCTCCTGAGAGTGACAGAATTAGACTCAAATAAGTCCTCCCTGCACATGGTTCATCAGTCCCTTCTATTCAAACCTATATGTGATGCTGGAGTTTTTAGGTATACTTCCAGAGACTGGAGCCTCCCGCCTACCTATGTGCCAGGTGTGCATGAAATCTAGGTGGAGCTGCAACTCCTACCCTACAGCTCAATGGACTCATCCAAGTCACCTGGTGCAGACAACGATGGGCAATGGCCATCCCAGGGAATGGAGAGGGCCTGCATCTGCAGGCAGAATCATCCCACCCACCATATCCATGGGATATAAGCCCTCTCTCACTTGGAGTTGGAGTGGACATCACCATCCCAGTCCCCTCAGGATTGGGGAAGTACTATGGACTAGAGTGGACTTGATGGTATTCTCTTGTTCACATATGGTGATTCTAGCAATGCAAGAAATTACAACAATGAGGTGGAACCAGTGGCCACTTGACACTTTTCGGGTAGGGAGGGGATGAGCAGTTGAAATACAGGGGCTTCTTTGGGAGTTGGAGGTTATCCTGAGTACTCTTGTGGCAACGGATGTAGGCCATTTTAAATCAGCAGACACCACTCAGAACTGAGTGGGAGAGAGTGTGGTCTACAGTGTAAACTATGGTCTATAGTTGGTGGCAAGGCTCCAGGATGTGTAAGTTCATTGAGGGTGGTGGGCCACAGTGTGGGAGATGTTTCTGTGGGATGTGGTGGGAGGTGTGGGAGTTGGGCAACATGGGAATCCCAGTGGGTTCCGTGTAATATTTTGGGTAATCTAAGCACCTCTTAAAATATATGTATATATATAACATTTTTGTAAGCAAATACACATATATGCCCATTTATTTGTATATCATTTTGCAAATGTTTTTATGTATTGTGAGAATTTTGATTTTTACCCATAATAAAAAAAATTAAAAAAATTAAAAAAACTAAAAAATTTAAAAAAAATATTGCTGGGAGAAATGGATATCTATCGGTAAAAGGGAAAAAAGAGGACACCTATCTCACTACTTATATGAAAAATTAACTCAGAATGAATCAAGGACCTAAGTACAAAGCTAGAAATATAAAAACCTAGAAGAAAACATAGGGAAATGTCTTCAAGATTTGCTAGGTTTCTAAAACCTTACACCCAAAGCATTAGCATCAAAAGAAAAAAAATTGAAAAAAGATCTTTTATCATTCAAATAACTTTATTAATAAGGTAAAAAGGCAGCCTACTCATTAGGAAAAAGTTTTTGGAAAATTCATATCGGATAAAGGTTTGATCTCTAGGTTATATTGGATAAAGGCTTGATCTCCAGGTTATATAAGGAGATAATACTACTCAATGATGAAATGGCAAGCAACATAATTTTAAAATGGGCAAAATTGTCTAGATGTTTCTAGAGCTCTAAGGGGTCCTGCTGTCTGAGGCAATGTTTACTGTGGTATTCAATGAGATCATGCTGAGGCATGTATAAGTGTAAGCTCTGGAATGACCTTCCAATTCACTTTGAAATATCTTAGCCATAAAAACTCATTTATATTTAATATTCCCCCTTTTCTTCAAGATCTTTTTCCAGATGCATTGCTAATTGGCACCTGTTAGTAATCCCTTGGTGTCAAGGAAGCTTATCCTGGGGTGTGTGGGGGAAGTTAGTATGTTTATATGCTGAGTTTGGCTTATAGAGAGACCACATTTGAACAATAAGGAGGCTTTCAGGATGTAACTCTTAGACAATATTTAATACAAGTTAAATTTCAATTTCATAAGAAAGTGTTCATAAGTACAATCATCAATATCAAGGGCCTGGCATATTGGCCTGTCCTCATTTGCTAAACACATGTACTTGGGGGATTCTTACCGCTTTGTTAGAGAATATAGCAGGATACCCCAGGATGGGAATTCAATAATCTTTTGGTTATTATGTGGGTCTCCTCTCACTAAGATGACCCTCCTTGACTACATGAACATATTTATATGCCGTAGAGGCATGCACCATGTGTATCCCTCCCACACATCCCTTATCACCAACACCCCACACCAGGGATTCTCCACTGCCACAATTGTGATTCTTCTGTGACCCAAAACCTCCCCACAAACAAAACCAAAAAATAAACCAATAATAATAATAAAATAACAAATGAAATAAAGATAATGATAAAAATAAAAATAAAGAATAAAGTAAAAAAAATTATTCAATATGGCCTTCATCATGTAAGATCTGCTGTGTATTATGTACAATTATAGGTATGGAAGACAATTCCAGGAATTTGGCACCCAGCCAGTGAGCCTTACTTTGTGTATATATGTTCCCCAGTGTAACAGAGTTACACTTATTTATAATTTAACTACACATGACTCATCTGCCCCTTTTATATGAACCTATAATTAGCACTATATTCATTAAATATATGTCCCAGAGACTTAAATCTTTGGTTTATTCATATGCCAGTTGAACCCTGAATTTCATGAGAGTTGCAACACCTATTCTCTAGTTCATTGGACTTGCCCAGGACAACTAACAAAAGGGTGATGGACATTACCCATTGCAAAAAACAGAGAGTACCTACAACTGTAAGCAAGACAGTTCCATCTATCTGCTCTTTGAAAGCTAAGCTCCCTTTAAAACAGAACAGAGTAGGCATCACCATCCCAAAATCCCTAAGATTAAGGAATGAACAAACATAACGGGAGAATATAACTAGCAATGGAAGAACTTACAGCAATGATATAAAGGCAATCATTACCAGTGGTTCTGAGGTGAGGGAAAGGGAAGATAAGATGTAACATGGAGGCATTTTTTGGGACATTGGAATTGTCCTGACTGACATTGCAGTGACAAATGCAGGCCATTATACATTTTTTCAAAACCTATAAAATTGTGCAATGCATAGTGTAAAATCTAATGTAAACTATTGTCCATGGTTAGTAGCAATTCTTCAATAAGTGTTCAATTGTAACAAATATACCACACTAATGAAAGATGTTGTTAATGGGGGAAATTGTGGGAGGAGGAGGCATGGGGTATATGGGAATCCTCTGTATTTTTATGTAACATTTATGTAAACTAAAGCTTCTTTAAAAATAAAAATATATTTTTAAAAATGGGCAAAATAAATATTTGTAGCCAAAACTGGGAATTGTGGCACTCAGGATTACTAATGGCATTAAAAGATCCATCCAGTCATGAATCTCCATTTGATTATTATTTGTTTAAGCTGATTTGTAGTAGACATTATTAAATATTATGAAGCAAATGACTGCTATATAACCTAGAAGTCCATTAAACTTTTGTAATAAATAGAAACTTTTACTGATTTTTATTTCATTTTCCAAAAACAAAAGTAAATCTAAAATTCAAGAAACTTTATTCCTTTCAATTTGAAAACAGTTTTGTATGCCAATTATAATCTTATATTGTTGAAAATTTTGCAGCTTTGAAATTTTTGTAACTTTTGAGTACACTCTCTTTAATGTTAGTAAAATCTAAATATTACTTTTAGCTGAATTGCTATTTATTTCTGTATCTATAACTTACCTGCTAAAAAGTGCACATTCAATTTAAAAACTTTTTAAGATGGCTAGATAATTTCCTTCTCCACATACTACTCCTACACACATTTAATGGTGAAACATATTCAAAGGTGAAGTTGAACACTTTGCTAAAGAGGAAATTTAAATGTATGACAAACTCTAACAAACCAAAAATAATGTAATTTGTTTATCATTTATTAGAGTGCTAGTTGCCACTCAATATTCATTCCCTCTCTTTGCCTTTGAAAATTATTCCAATTTGGTAGCCAATAAAATTGCCCAATTAAAAGGAAATTTCCCAGAGTCCCTTGCCATTATTGATGGCTACATTACTAAATTTGGGACAAAAGAACTGTAAGTGAATGTATTATGTTGAGTATCAGAAAAGTTGCCTAAAGGGAGCGGATGTATGGACTAAAGTAGTTTCAGCCAACAGAATACTCTGAGTATATCCTGAGAATGGAACCTAGGCATGAGAGAGCTAAAATATGGCAGCTGCCCTAGATATGCAATGACTTATTGAGCAGCCATAACAGGAAAGGAATGCTTATATTCAGGTGTTGTTTCTTTTTATTTTAATTAGGACATAAAACCTTATATGTATGAGCCAACATAGTTAGGTCTTATGCTGTTGATACACTTCTGAGATTGCTACTTAGAATACCTGAACTGATTGCCTACTGTCATCCCTCACATGATGTATCTATTAGTTGAAAATAAAAGTTTTTATAGAATTACTAGTCACCAATGGATACCTTAATTTATTTTGTATATTTATTTATGCAAAACTGTCAATAATTTATCATGATAAAAAAGGCAAGTCTGAATTTTAAGAGACTTCAAATATCTCATGTAGCCTTTGATTCAATTCTAGATCTAGAACCTACACTCTGGATTTTTCAGTCCCAAGTAGCGTTCTTTGAGACTTTGCTGTTATTTTTAAAATATCTATATATCATGCTTTTTATTTTTTATTTTTTTTAATGTAAACTTTTATTTTTTAGGCCAGTTGTATGTGTCATTGAAATACATACTCAACAAAGAGCACAAACCATAGTGTAAAGCTCAGATTTTTCATAAGGTGACTACACCTGTATGACAGATCAAGACATGGAACATGTACAGAGGCCCCCTCATGCCCCTTACACTCACCACTCACTATTATCTTTCCTAACTTCTTTTTTTTTTCCCAGTTCCTGTTTTTTTTTTTTCTTTTATTATGGGTAAAAATCAAAATTCTCACAATACATACAAACATTTGTAAAATGATATATAAATATATATGCATATATGTGTATTTGCTTACAAAAATGTTATTTATATATATATATATGCATATATTTTAAGAGGTGCTTAGATTACCCAAAACACTACACGGAACCCACTGGGATTCCCATGTTGCCCACCTCCCACATATATCATGCTTAAAACACATAAGTCTATATTCATTACACAACTTGTGAGTCAAGAGAAAAAAATAAATGCTTATCAAAAACATAACTAGTTGCTAACAAAAAAAGAAGAATTGGTAAAGATATAGATTCCAGACAATATTGAGTTCAGTGCAACATAAAACCTTAATATAGTAATTTACATGGATACTATATATATATTAAAATTTTCATGTAAACTCAAGATGTAAAGGAAAATAATACACATTTTAATTATTTGAATAACTTAAACAGCAATGAAATTATGATAATTAATTTAAAAGTTAATCCTATATTAGAGATTGTAATTTAATCAAACATTTAAATAATCATTTAAGAAAATTAATATCTTTCTGCAAAGAAAATCTTACTATAAATTTAAAAACAAAAATCATTGAAGGGAAAATATATATCTAAAAACCACAGCTTAAGTTTAAATAAAAATAGTTAAACAGGAAAATAAAGAAAACATAATTTCTTAACTATGCTTTGAATAGCAGAGAAAATTAAAACTGAAATTCCAGCTTATGTAGAGATATTTTTAAAAGGAAATATTTACAATTTTTTATTAAAATTTATAGGATGTCACAAAATTTGTATTCATTATCTATTCTTACCTTTGCAATATTTCTCTATTAATATTCTTAAAAGAAATGTACAAGGAATTTAACAAAAATTATATCCTTTTAAAGAACATAAACATAGAAATCAGGAAAAAAGGAAATGTTTTTACTCAAACTAAAATTAACTAAAGAAATAGTAATTACTGGAGCTTGTTGATGTACCTCATAATGGTACATTTTTAAAATGCATTGCAGGGACCCACAAAAGAGGTATAACTGCATGCAGGTATTTAGCCTCAAGAATTTACAAAACTTCAAGGCTTAAAGCATTACAGGATGAGATTTTTGATTTTGTTCATGTACCAAGAAAACATTCATCTCCCAATTTTAAATAACATTGGAATTAACAAAATTTAAAATTTTTGAATGAAAAAAAAACACATTGTCAAATAGAAACAGAATATGACAAAAATTTTATATGTAATATAAAATTCATATATATATGTATGCATATACATGAGATTAGTCTAGAGGACCATGAATAGAAGTCTCAAAAGTGGTTTGGATATTTCCATTTTCTTTCATAACTTAAAATATTTTCTAACTTTACTTCAATGTTAACATATACTTTTTCTATAACTTTATTTTATCTCAATATTATACTTAGTTCTAAGAATACATATTTGCATTCTCTTGTTCCTTTTTAGATGTTTGTTTACTTATGGATAACATTAGCCTAAAATAGTTATAAAGGACCAGTGAACAATTTCATAACAATAACTATTGTGTATTTAAAACTTTGAAAGTATGTAAGCATTCTGATGCATATGATCAGTATTTATTAGTACAGCACTAACTTCTTTCTATTTATTATCTTACTTAATATTTAAACTAATTAATATTTAATCTATGGATTTAGAATTATTTCTCTTGTACACTTGAAGAGCCTAGATTTATACTGTCAGTTATTTACTGAGGGATATACTGGTAGAAGCCAGTAGATCTAGAACCCACACTCTGGATTCTTCAGTCCCAAGTAGTGTTCTTTGAGACTTTGCTGTTATTTTTTCTCATTAGGATAACTGATATCTAAAAACACTCATCTGAATATAGTTCTCTGAAATTGGAATATGCATGGGGGATTTATTTCTATGATACAACTTGAAGGATAATGCCAAATTCTTTTACAATAATTGGTCTTATAAAACACAATGGATGTGGCTCAAGTGATTGGGCTCCCATCTACCATATAGAAGGTCCAGTGTGACTCCAGGGCCTCCTGTTGAAAGGCAAGTGGGACCAGGCAGAGAGCTGGACCATGCAGAGTGCTGGCCCACACAGAGTGCTGACAGAGCAAGATGATGCAACAAAAAAGGACACAGAAAAGAGACAATAAGAGATGCAGCAGACCAGGGAGATGAGATGGTGCAAAAGATTGAGCACCTCTCTCCCACTCTCCAAGATTCCAGGATCTGTTCCCAGTGAACCTAAGGAGAAGACAAGCAGACACCGTAGAACACACAGAGAGCAGACAGTGAGAGTAAAACAATGGGAAGGATAAATAAATAAAAATAAATAAATAAACAAAATACTTTTTAAAAACACACATACATTTAAACCACAGGTTTAACGACTATTTCATGACTTCCAATTGCTATGTGGATTTAGAAAAAACCGTTATTGGAAATGTTCCAGATCATGTGTGTTCAAATAGAGGATGCCTAAACAGATATTTAAACTAATTAAAGGGTGTTACTGATTTTAGAGAGAGACCATGTAAATACCCAAATAGGAAAGAAACAAAAGATGCACTTAACGTTTAAGCATCATTTTCATTTCAATTGCCTGGAGCCCTCTCTCTTCTGCATGACCCTAATTAAAGAAGTTTTCATTTTTTTGTTCTGAAGACTATAAATGAGTGGATTCAGCATGGGGATCACCCATAGTTCAAAAAGAGACCACTTGATCTATTCCCAATGAGTAGGAGTTCTTTAGTTTTAAATAAGTAAAAATTGTTGTGATAAAAAGGTTGGTGACTCCCAGGATGTGGGAAGCACAAGCAGAGAAGACTTTGCACTTTCTTGAAATGGAATTAATTTTAAGGATAGTAGACAAAATGGGTCCATAGGACACAGAGATTGTGGTAAGAGACACCATTACATTTAAACTAGCAAGAATGAATAACATGATTTCAGTGTCACTAGTGTCATTGCAGGACAGAGATAAAATTGGGGTTAAGTTGTAGAAAAAGTGATAGATTACATTGGATTTTCAGAAATGCAAACTGTTCATGTAAAGAACAATGATTATGGATTCAGTAATTCAGTGATGAGGACACAGCAGTCTCATGAACATAACAACTGGATAGTTAAGAGGATTGCAGATAACTACATAGTCGTCATAGGCCATTGAAGAAAGAAAGAAAAATTCAGTGGCAGCCAGGAAGACAAGGAAATTCATCCCCATGAAGCAGCATATAAATGAAATATTCTTGTTGGAAGTCAGTTAAGTTCTCTAAGATTTTAGGAGTGAGGACCATTGAGTAACTGTGGTCAAGAACTGACAGGTGACTGAGGAAAAAGTGCATGGGGTTGTGAAGCTGGTTATCTAAGTGAATTATCAGTATCATCCTTGCTTTCCCCAGCACAGTAATCTGGTATATCAGGAGAAATAGCATAAATAGAACCCACTGGATGTCTTCAGAGTCTGTCAATCCATAAGGATCAAGTCAGGAACATTTGTGTTATACCTATTTTCCATAATGGAAAAGAACTGTTGTAAATCATTGAGAAATCAAATGGGATATTTAGCATGAATGACTTCAAAACAGTTTTTGTTTATAGAAATGGTGTGGTTTTTTAAAAAAATGTGTTTAGTGTTTCTAGAAAATCATATTAAAGAATAGTTTCCACAATTTGACTGAAAAAAATCTTAGCTTCACAGCCAAAAATATATTAGGTATAAATTAATATTTGAATATTATATAAGAAAAATTATAAATACTGCAAAATTAGAATGAACATAACACTGGTCTAAATACTTCCCTTCATTAGTCATTTATTAAGATAAAAATATTATACCATATGTATTACTATTGCATATATTACTTAATAATAAAAAGGCCACAGAAAGTTAAGGAAGGCAGAGTCACAATTAAATATAGTTGGCTCTGTGAGTCTACCAAAATTGATTAAATGCTAGATCAGGCTTATAACACTATATTCTTACCCATACTTATTATCAGAAAAACAAAAACAGGCTAGTTATATGTATTAAAAAAGAATAGTGTTTTAATATATCATTTACTATTCTTTTGTACCCACTATTGTTAAATACAAGTGACAAGCCAGAAATTAAAATCTTAGATTTATTAACATTATAGAACACACATTATTATTAATTTTCAGAAGATATGTTTTGGCAGACTATAAAATCAAAATTATTCCAAAAATTATATTTTCAATTTATGTTCAGTGCCTGATGACTGATTCCATCAATTCTATATTTCCATATCTACATGTCCTCAGTACTTAGATAAGGCCTGCATTATATATCTACATGCAAACTTTTAAAATAATATTCCTAATATTTAAAAATACACTAAAATGCTCTAACTTTTACATTAATACATAAATTTGTCAACTTGAAGTTTGTCCCACAAAAAGATGTGTAAACCATTTAAAGAGTCTGAAGTTTCTGCAATATAACATTATTTTTCCTTTGAAATAACTTATGTTTAACTATCATTTAGGACAAAATAAATCAACCTAAAATTTTTGTTCACATACTGGTCAAATAGTAAGTTCACCTGGAAATTATATCTCAAAAGTATACCACTGAGCTATACAAACTCAATCATAGCAGCGCATCACTTGCCTTTCAAACTTATAATGCAAAGCAATCTCTTATATTGAGGATTGCTGATAAAGCAATATTTGGTAATCTCTGGGACAAATTTCCAAAGAAAAATGATTGGCATGTTGACAAAGATAAAGTTTCAAAGGCTAATGCATCTATGTTAGGTTTGTAACAGAGATTTGCCTTCCTTTTAGAAGTCACCTAATGTTGAGCAACATTTTTTTTTTATATTATTTTGTGTTGTTTTAATTTATTACTGGGTAAAAGAGTAGATATATCTAGAGAAATACTTAATTACTTTGTGGTTTAACCGCCAGGTGTGGAATAACATATTTTTCCCAAGGAAATAATTTTATAATTAAAAGCATGATAGGATTAAATATTGTTCATTACCCAAAAATTATTAGACAAAATTCAAAGAAGAAAATGAAAATCTTTAATAAATGTTCTTATACTCTGTATTTAATTTCTGGAAAGTATTTTTCTTTGTACATATAAAGCTTCTTTTCATGTGTAGTTATGCTTTAATATAATTTTATTGCTAATTTTCTGTAATAATCTGTTTTGTATTAAGTATTTATAATAAAGCTTGACCTACATTATAATTTCATAAAACCTAAAATTTCATGTATTTTGCATTGATTATTGTAGTATAACTATTTTTTTTCTAGGATAGTCCTCTAGAGGATGAATGGGCATTTTTGAGGAATCACAAGGGAAACATGGTGGAATTTCTTAAGTCAGATTTGTGAGTGTCAACTAATTCATCAGCAGTTGTAATATGTTTAGCCACAAAAATGTTTGTGCAATTTGTTTTATTGTTTTAGTGTGTTGGTTTTTATTGTTTTAAAAGAAACATGACAGAAGAAATTAAAATTCAGTGCTAAGGTGAGTAAAGATTTTATATTTATGGCCAAAAGCTTACTTCCTCTACATACAAACAGGTGAAATGCATTCATGTGAATCTTTCATTAATTAAAGATAATGATATCAATCCTCATGTAAGATTTAGAAGCAACTTATACAAGAACTGCTGTTTAAACTGAAGAATTCCATAATATGTGATGGTATGAATCATAGAATTACAAAATATTATGTTACACAATTGAAGATGTTTTGAGTTCAATTATTGATTAATTGAATTCAATTCATCAATAAATCAGTGATACTGAGACAAGCTTAAGTGGAGATTTAAAATGCCACCATCAATTCATTTCAAAATGTGTCATCTTGGGGTAAAAGCTGGTCTAAGTCAATGCCACCTCAATAGAGTCTGGTTACTCTTTTACAAAATTACCATGAGGGAGTTTTTCTTCCAGTATTAAAATCAATTTTTATAGTCATTAAATGTAATTTCATATAATAAAATAGTCAAAGAAAGAATAATTAATGAAACTTTATGACTAGTCTTTTTTGGTGAATCTTTATTGTTGGGATTGAAATATAACAACTTTAGTAGTAAAATAATTTTAGCAGGAGATCAGAAGCAAGACACAAAAAGAAACATGAATTATTTGACCTATATTTCAACAAAATTTGCATTTTTCCTTGAAAGTTATTCAATTCCATTTAAAATTTTTTTCTATCATTTTAACTCTCAAATTTTAAAGAGGTTTGAATCTCAGTTTGGAAATTGTATACATTTCTTTAAATTTGGCTCCATTGTTATTTTATTCTGTCCTTCATTTCTATGGAATATAGAGTTTGACTTTTTCTACTAGTACTACTTTACACAGTTTTATTTATATGATTATATTTACAGGTATACATTTTTATATCCTATGACTATGCATCTATTTTTAAAATTTTTTTACTTCATTAGAGATGTTGTGGATTACAGAAAAATTATGCATAAAATACAGGATTCCCAAACTCTACCCCACGAACAAAACCTTTCATTAGTGTGGAACTTTTGTTACAATTGGTGACAGTACATTTATAATTATACAATTAAATAAAGTATATGGTTTATCTTATGATTCATAGTTTGTATAATGTAATTCCATGTTTTTTTTTAAATTTGTTCTGTTACCATATTTACATTCTAACATTTCTCCTTTCAATCATATTCAGATATATATTTCAGTGCTGTTAATTGCATTCCTGATATTATGCTACCTTCATCACTGTCCATTTTCAAAAGATTTCCATCATTCCAAATAAGAACTCTGTATATTTTAAGACTTAAATTTCTCATTCCCTATCCCCTTGCTGTCCTGTGGTTAACTATGTTCTAGACTCTGACTCTATGAGTTTGCTTATTCTAATTTTTTTCAAAACAGTGAGAACATATAACATTTGTCATTTTGAATGTGACTTATTTAACTCAATATTTTACTCTACTTGATGTATTCACATTTCTTCCATATTGCTGCATGAATCATACTTCATTCTTTTTTAAGACAAATAACAATCCATTGTACTGTTTGCATATATCACATTTTCTTTATCCATTCATTATTTGTTGGACCTTGGGGTTGCTTACATCTTTTGGCAATTGTGAATAATTCTGCTATGGCTATCAGAATGTGAAAATATGTTACAGACTCTCCTTTCAATTCTTTTGTGCATATATCAAGTAGTCATATTGAAAATCCATACGGTTGTCCTACACTTAGCTTTCTGAGGAACTGCCAAACTGACTTCCACAACAGCTGCACCATTTTATAGTGCCATCAGCAATGAATGAGTGTTTGTATTTCTCCACATTCTCTCCAACAATTGTTATTTTCCTTCTTTTTTAGTAACAGTTATTCTAATAGGTATAAAAGGGCACCTCCTTGTTGTTTTGATTTGTGTTTCTATGAAAGCTAATGACTTTGAGCATATTTTTATGTGCTTTCTGACAATCCATATATTTCTTTGGAGAGATGTTTATTCAAGTCTTTTGCCCATTTTTAATTTTATTGAAATATATCATTCATGCATGAACATACATAAATAAGTAATGTGTAGTAAAAGTTATGAACTTATGAAACAAATATGAATAACATCATAAAGGGGTCACATACATCAACCCACCACCAACACCCCACATTATTATGAGACACCTGCTACAAATTATGAAAGAATGTCATCAAAATCCTAGTAGTAACTATAGTCCATATTTCCCCAACCCACCCTATTGTTATTTATTTATTTATTTTTTTAAAGATTTTATTTATTTATTCATTTATCCCCCCCTTGCTGCTTGTGCTTGCTGGGTCAGCTAACCACGCCATGCGGGTGGGCTTGCCTTCACCAGGAGGCCCCGGGAACCAAACCCGGGGCCTCCCATATGGTAAACGGGAGCCCTACTGATTGAGCCACAGCCGCTTCCCTTTATTGTTATTTTTTAAAATATATTTTTATTACAGAAGTTGTAAACTGACAAAACAACCATGCACATATGTAGAATTCCCATACAATACCTCTTCAGCAGCACACAACACCATGGTGGAATATTTGTTACAAATTATAATATCAGACTTTTACAACGAACTATGGTCCATGGCATACATTTGCTTTGTCTATTTTTTAAATCAGTTTGTTTACCTTTTTGTTGTTAAATTGAAGGATTCTTTAAAAATTTTCCAAATTAAACCTTTGTTGGATATTTGGTTTCCAAATATTTTCTCCAAATATTTAGTTTGTCAACTAATTTTCATGATGCAGTCCTTTGAGGAACAAAAGTTTTTAATTATGATGAAGTTCCATTTATCCATATTTTTCATTTCTTTTTTTTTTTTAACCAATGGAGATCCAGTTTTGTCAGCATCATTTCTAAAAGAGATTAATATTTTCTAATTGAGTAGCTTTTCCAGCTTCTCAAAAATCAGTTGTCCATAAAGGTAAAAAATGATTTCTGAGCTCTCAATTCAAAACAATTTGCCTTGTGCCAGTGCCATGACTTTGTGATTACTGTGGCTTTGTAATAAGTTATAATATCTGAAAGAGTGAGTCCTCTAACTTCATTCTTCCATTTCAAGATAGCTTTGCTATTTAAGCCCCATATCTTCCATATAAATTTGATGATTGTCTTTCCATTTCTGTAAAGGATGTTGTTGAAATTTTGATTGAGATTGCTTTGAATCTATAAGTAGCTTTGGGTAAGATTGACCTTTTACACATATAAAGTCTTCCAACTCGTGAGCACAGAAAGTCCTTCCATTTGTTTAGGTCTCCTTTGGGTTCTTTAGCATTTTTTAAAAAAGTTTTCTGGGTACATAAATCTAACATATTTGGTTAGCTTTACTGCTAGATATTTGATTCTTTTAGTTGCTCTTGTGGATGGAAATTTTGTCTTCATTTCTTTTACAAATTGTACATTGTTTCTATATAGAAACATTACTGATCTTTTGGTGTTGATGTTAAATCACACCACATGGCTGAATTCATTCATTTGTTCTATGAATTTTGGGGTGGATTTCACAGTATTTTCCCTACAGAGGATCATATCATCTGCAAATGGGGAAAGTTGTACTTCTTCCTTTTCAGTCTAGATATTTTTTACTTATTTTTCTTTCCTAATTGCTCTGGCAAGAAATTCCAGCACACTATTGATTTACAGTGATTACAGTTGGCATCTTAGTCTTGTTTATGATCTTAGATTAAAAGCTTTCAGTCTTTCAACATTAAGTAGGATCTTTGCATGGACTTTACATATATGCTTTTTATAATGTTGAGTGGTTTTCTGTCTATTCCTGGTGTTCTAAGTGTTTTCATCAAGGTGGTGTGCTGGATTTTGTCAAATGCCTTTTCTGCCTCAGTTGAGATGATCATATGATATTTTCCTTCATTGTGCTAATGTGCTATATTATATTAATTGATTTTCTTATGTTGAAATAACTTACCATACCAGGGATAAAAAAAAAAACTTCATCATGTCTTATAATTTATTTAATATGCTGATACATTGGATATTTAAGAATTTTTGAGGATTTTTGCATCTCTATTAATAAGAGATGTTGGTTTGTGGGTTCTATTCTTGTGGTATCTTTATTTTGCTTTGGTATGAGAATGAATTTTGTCTTGTAAAAGCAAATTAGGGTGTGGTCTCACCTCTGCAATTTTGGAAATAGTTTGACTAGACTTGGAGTAAAGTCATGTCTGAATGTTTGGTAGAATCCTCCTGTGAAGCTATATGGTCTTGGGAATTTTTTAAGGAGGTTTTTTTGATTACTGATTCAAACTGTTTATTAACAATTGGCTTGATGAAATCTTCTAAATCTTCAGTCAATGTGAGAAGTTTGTGTGTTACTAAGAATTTCTCCATTTCATCTGGAATACCTAAATTATTGACATACAATTCTTTATAGTATCCACTTTTAGACATTTTATTTCAGCAGGCTCAGTAGTAATGTCTCCATTATCATTTCTGATTTCAGTTATTTGCAGCTTCTCTTTCTTTCCTCAGTCTAAAGATTTGTCCATTTAATTATTCTATTCAAAAAACCAAATTTTAGATTTGTTGATTCTTTCTATTGCATTGTTTTCTATTTCATTGATTTCCATTCTAATATTTGTTATTACCTTCCTTCTTCTTGCTGTGGATTGGTTTGCTCTTCTTTTCTCAGTTCTTGCAATTTTGAGGTTAATTTTTTGATTTGGCAATTTTCTTCTTTTTTAATGTATGCATTTATAGCTGTAAATTTCTATCTTAACACTGCCCTCACAGCATCCCATAAGCTTTGGAATTTTGCATTTTTATTTTCATTAGCTTCAATATATTTTCTAACTTCATTTCTGATTTCCTTTTTAACACAATGATTGTATAAGAATATGTTGTTTAATTTCCACATACTGTGAATTTTCCATTTCTTCCTCCATTTTTGATTTCTTGCTTCATTCTGTTGTGGTCAGAGAAGATACAATGCATGATTACAATAAATTTGAATTTATTGAGACATGTTTTTTTTCTCAACATATGTTTTGTTCTGGAGAATGATATATGTGTACTGAAAAAGAATGTGAATGGGAGAAGTGTTCTATATATGTCTCTTAAGTCTAGTACTTTTCAAATCCTGTGCTTTATTATTCATCTTCAGACTAGATGTTCTATCTATTAATGAGAGTGACATATTAAAATCTCTTATGATTCATGTAGAACCATCAATTTATCTATTCAAATCTGTCAGTATTTTCTTCATATATATTGGTTTTCTGCTGATAGGTGTATATATATTTATAATTTCTATATCTTTCAGTTGAAGTTTTACCTTTTATCAGTATAAAATGACAAGTTTTCCCTTGTAACTGTTTTTGGCACTAAAGTCTCTTTTATCTGATGTTAGTACAGCTACCCAGAATTACACTATATACTGATGAATAAGTCAACAAGATTTAACAGTCATAACTATATATACACGGGAACAGCAAAGACCCACAATAAGGAAGCAAATATTGAAACTTTTTGAAAGGAAATATAGATAGCTCGATTATCTAGTAATAGATTTCAATGTCCATTTTATAATGGATAAAACATCTAGAAAAGTGATTGATAAATAGATGACATGAGTCTTCTAATTATAAGAGATATATGTAGAACACTCCAATCAACAAGATCAGATTGCACATTCTTTAGTGGACATGGACCGTTATTCAAAATAGATCATATGTTAGATAACAATAAAAGGATTCTATTGTACAATTAACAATATTGAATTTATACAATGAATCATCTTTAATGATAATGAAAATCAATATCAGAAGGATAAGTGGAAAATTCACTGAAATGTGGAAATTAAAAAGTGCATGCTTAACAATCAATGTGTGAAAGAAAAAAATTACAAAGGCAGTTAGGAAATATCCAGAGGCAAATCAACAAAAACAAATCATATGAAATTTTGGATGCAGAAAATGCAGAGGTAGGAGGGAAATTAATAACTATGAATATTCACAACATAAAGTAGAAAATTGTCAAATATGGGACCCAACTTCACAGCATAAGGTATTAGAAATAGGTGAGCATAATAAATCCAAAAGAAAAACATGGCAATGATATTACAAAGATTATACTGACTGGGAAGCAGGTGTAGCTCAGAGTTTGAGCACCTGCTTTGCACATACCAAGTCCCAGGTTCAATCCCCAGTACCTTCTTTAAAAAACTTTAAAGTGGAGATAAATGAAATAAAGAATAAAAACACAATAGAGCCTTGCCACCTCTAACTCCCAAAGAAGCCCCTGTATTTCAACTGCTCATCCCCTCCCTACCCCAAAAGTGTCAAGTGGCCATTGGTTCCACCTCATTGTTATAATTTCTTTCATCGCTAGAATCACCATATGTGAACAAGAGAATACCATCAAGTCCACTCTAGTCCATAGTTCTTCCCCCAATCCTGAGGGGACTGGGATGGTGATGTCCACTCCACCTCCAAGTGAGAGAGGGCTTATATCCCATGGATATGGTGGGTGGGATGATCCTGCTTGCAGATGCAGACCATCTCCATTCCCTGGGATGGCCATTGCCCATTGTTGTCTCCTCACCAGGTGACTTGGATGAGTCCATTGAGCTGTAGGGTAGGAGTTGCAGCTCCACCGAGATTTCATGCACACCTGGCACATAGATGTTTGTGTGGGATGTGGTGGGAGGTGTGGGAGGTGGGCAACATGGGAATCCCAGTGGGTTCTGTGTAATATTTTGTGTAATCTAAGCATCTCTTAAAATATATGTATATATATATACATATAAATAACATTTTTGTAAGCAAATACACATATAGGCATATATATTTATATATCATTTTGCAAATGTTTGTATGTATTGTGAGAATTTTGATTTTTACCCACAATAAAAATAAATAAAAAATAAAAAAACACAATAGAGAAGTTCAATGAAATAAAAAAGCTGTTCTTTTGTGATTATTAATAAAATTGACAAAACTTTATTTAGTCTTATAAAGATAAAATGAGAGAGTACATATATAATTTTAAAAAATAAATGAATGGCTGGGACTTTACCATCCAACCTACAGTAATAAGATGGAGTAAAAGAGGATACTCTGAACCTTTCTGTTCCAACAAAATAGATAAACTAAAAGAAATGGGTAAATTCCTAGAAATATACAAACTGCTTATTCAGATACAAGAAGGAAGTGAAAATTTCAATAGATAACATCTATTAAATAAGTCAAATCAGTTATCAATACCTCCCAACAAATATAATCACATGACCAGAAGGAATTACAATTAAATTTCTCCAAGCCTTAAAAAACATCAATCCTACTCATATTCCTCCAAAAATTGAATTGAAGGGAATACTTCCTAAATAATCTTATGGGATGATTATTACTGAATCTAGATAAAGACACCACAACAATTATGGACCCATGTCACTTATGAATATTGATTCAAAAGTATTCAACAAAACTCTAGCAGACAAAATTCAAAAGCATGTTAAAATAATTATACACTATGATTAAGTGAGATCTGTCCCAAACATGTGTCAGTGGTTCAACATAAAAAAAATCAATTAATATAATACACAACTTTATTAAAATGAAGTAAAAAAGCAATAAAAATAAAATAAAAAAATAACCATCTAAATTGATACAGGAAAAACATTTGGAAATCCAACACCCTTCTTGTAAAAATATTAAACACTAGGAATATTAGGAAATTAGCTCAAAATGATAAAGGTCATATGAAAATCCCACAAAGCATCATATTCAAGGTCAAGACAAAGAGTCCCACTGTCACTAATATTATTCATCTTTATTGTGTCAGTTTTATCCAGAGTAACTAGACAAGAAAAGGAAATGAAAGTACTCCAATTAAAGGGAAGAAGTAAAACTTTCCTTGTGTGCAATGACATAATCCAATTTATAGAAAATTCTAATAAATCTAATCCAAACCCAAGAGCAAATGACTAAATCAGCAAAGTGAAGGGCACATTATCAATCTCAAAAGTCAGTTATATTTCTGTAGATTAGTTATTAACAATTTTAGGAGGAAATCAAGAATAAAATTCCATGTAATTTAGCGAACATAAAATATCAAATTGTCAGTATTAAATTTATGCAAGACTGTAAATGACTTATACAAAATTAATTGCAAAACATTTCTGAAAGTACTGAAAGAAGATCTAAATAAATGGAAGGACAATTCATGTTCATGACTTTGAAAACTTTTTTACATTGCTAAGGAGACAATTCAACCAAAAGTAATTTACAGATTCAATACAATCTCAATCAAATTTCACACCTACATATTAGAAGAAATGGAAAAGTCAATCAACAAATTTTTCTGGTAGGGTAAAGGAAGAATTAGCCAAAAACTTCCTGAAAACATAGGATTTTGGAGTCTTAACACATCTCAATTTTAAAATTTACTTAATATACATTAATTAAAACATGACAATGACACAAAGGCAGATATAGAGACCAATGGAATTTAAATGGGAATTCAGAAATATACTTCCATTTTTTTTTTTTAAAAAAGATGCCAAATTCACTTAATGGGGTCCCTGATAAGAAAAGTTGAGATGTGATTCTAAATTCTGCCAACTTTTAGTTGTGGAGGCTTGGAAATGTATGAACCCCCAGAAAATCGTGTTCTTACAACTAATTCATCCTGTGGATGTAAAGCTATTATATGTAGAACACTTTGATTTCATTACTTCAGTTAAAACATGGCCCTGAGTGTGTCTTAATCATCTTACTACAGTCTTTTTTAAATGGGATGAATAAGAGAAAGCCATGGAAGCATGAAGCTGAAAGGAATGAAACCTGAGAGAAGGGAGAGACCATCAGATGTTGCCATGTGCCCTGCCATGGCAGGGGAGTTCAAGATTGCCACCAGCCTGTATTCAGGGAGAAAGCTTCTGATGATGATGTCTTGATACATTTTTCTCAGCCTCAAAACTGTAAACTAATAAATTCTCACTGTTCAAAATCAACCCATTTATGAATAATAAATCAACCCATTTATGATATCTGTTTTTGGTAGCTTAGCAAACTAAAATGGATTTTTGTACTGGTTGAGTAAGATGCTGTGATGGTTAGGCTCAATTGCCCACTTGGACAAGTAATGGTGCCTAATTGTTTGGTCAAGTAAGCACTGGACAAATTTTATTGTGAGGATATTTCATGAACTTAAATCATTAGCAAGGTGATTGCATCTCTGGGTGATTACATCTACAATCAATTGAGGCAATTGCATTCAGCAATGAGAAGCATCTCATCCAATTAGTTGGAAGCTTTACAAGGAGAAGTGATTATTTCAGCAGTCAGGGGTGAGAATTCCAACTCTATTGCCAACCATCCACTTCTGGAGAATTCACCAAAAAACTTTCATTTGAGTTTGCAGCTTGAAGCCTGCCCTAGTGAATTTGGACTCATGTATCACCACAGTTGTGTGAGAAATTTTTTAAAAATCTCATAATATTTACAGATATCTCCTGTTGATTCAGTTTCTCTAGAGAAACCTGGTGAACACAGGTTATGCTACTGCAAATTAAAAAAAAAAAGAATTTTTAAAAAGCCTTTGTAATTGGGTAATGAATACAGGCAGGAAGAATTGTGAGATGCTTGGCAAAAAAGGCCTAGATTACTTTGAAAAGACTGTTGGTAGAAGTATGGATGATGAAAGTGTTTCTGAACAGGCTTTAGACAGAAATGATGAATGTGTCATTGAAAAGTGGGAGAAAGGCAATACTTATTTTTAGCGCCAAAAAAATTGACAAAACTAGCTTCTGATGTCAGATGGAAGGCAGAATTTGAAAATGATCACCTTGGATCTTTACCTGAAGACATTTTCAAACTAAATGTTGAGAGTGCTGTGTGAATTCTCCTTGTTTCTTACAGTAAAGTGTGAGAGGAAAGGAATAAGCAAAGAACTGTACTCCTGGGCACAAAGAAACCAGAAATGGATGGTTTGGAAAATTCTGAGCTTCTTGAAAATGAGTCCCCAGAGAATAGTGTTCCATGTGAGGATTTAACAGAAATGGAACCAGTCAGGCAGTTCAGTGCAATTCAGGGTTGGAATGCAGTTATCCATAAAGGATTTGTAAAAAGTTTTATGGTTTGATGGTTCAGACCTTACTGTTTTATATGTGAAACAAACAAGTGTTTTGTGAAATATATATGAACTGAAACACTGCCTGCCTGGACTAAAAGGAGCAGAAAAGGGACAGATTGAAGGAAAAATGACTTCAAAGGCAAAACCTTGGAAACAGATATCTTACTGAAAACATATTCTCGGGCCAAGAATGTATGCTCACCACATTTGTGGAAAGGGTTGTGTATGCCCCACTGTGTGGAGATAGCTGGCCTTCCATCCCATATTTCAGAAAGATTGTTACAACTTCTAGTTTCTCAAATGCCTTGGAGATGACAGAGAGGTTGACTGCCACGATAATGCTTGACAAACATGAAGCCTAGAGTGTTTGCCACACTTACTCTGGACAAGAGTGGAGACAAGAGCTTGGCCATAACCTCAATCCTTTTAAGCCTTCACCTCAGTATTTGGGAAGAGTGTGGTCACTGCACAAGCCCTTGGAAAGTGTGGTTCTGCCACTCCAACCTGGATCAAAGTAGAAAACATCATTCCATAAATGACCCTCAGACCTTGAAATCTAATGTAGTAAGCCCAGCAGGATTTCAGATTGTTTGGGACCCATGACTCCTGTTTTCCATCAATTTATTCTTATAGGAATGGGAATGTTTATTCTATGACAGCCCCTCTGTTTTATATCAAAACCAAATAACTTGTATTCTACATTTCCCATGTCCAAAAACTGAGGGCAGTTGTGCCCCAGGAGAGAACACACCTGTAACTGATTTTGATGAGACTCTGTACTTAGCATTGTAACTGAAAGGATTTAAGCCTTTTGGGATATTTTGATGGAATGATTGTATTTTGCATATGGAAAGAACATGTCTTTTTTGTATCCAGAGTTTGGAGTATGGTGGTTTGAAACTCTATGCACTCCCCAAAATCATGTACTTAAACCTAATCAATTCCTGTGTGTGTAAACCTATTGTCATTATAACTTTTTGAATAGGTTACTTTACATATGGCATGGCCTGGGATGGGACCTAATCCTATTAATGGAGTCCTTTACAAGCAGGATGAATTCAGAGAGAAAAAGAGAAAGCCACAAAAGCCAGAAGCTGGAAACAATGAAACTCAGAAGAGAAAGGAGAGATCAGCAGAAGTTGGCATGTGCTTTGCCATGTGATGGAGGAGTCCAGAATTGCCAGAATCCAGTCTATGGGAAAAACAAATAGCCTGATGATACCTTGATTTAGACATTTTTATGAGTCTCAGAAATGAAAGATTGTGAGGTAATATATTCCCACTGTTAAAAGGTGACACATATATGATATTTGCTTTCAGCAGATTAACAAACTAAATAGGTAGTCATCCGAAATCATTTTTAAATTACATAATTTTCACACTGTGCCTTCTTTAACTTTATTACAGTCTTGTGAAGTAAATGTGGTTGCTCTATTTTATAATTACAAACAACAAGGAAGACATTTTATGCATATTGCAGCAAATACAAGAATAGTACTCATATACGTGCTTTCCACTACCATATTTGTTGGATTTAAAATTCCCAATATTCATTTGTTCACATATTTTAAGATAATGTAATATGAGATGTAGAAAATTGATCAGAAATAAAGTGGAAATTTATACTTAGTTTGGCAGTTTCTATAAAGACTTTTTTAGCCAACAAATGAATTATTCCATTTTTTTCTTTAAGTTACTCAGGAAAATTCATCCACGTGGACCCAACTTCTTTCTCTTTGCTAATCACATCCATTTTATTGTCATTCATGCTTCAAAGAAACAAAGATGAGGATATAATTGTATGGACTGTATTTGGACATGACATTGCCTTGAGGAACAATAAATGGAAATACCTGGGTTGCCATCTGATTTGTATACCCACATGATTCCATTGAAGAATATGAAGTCACCATGTTTGTTTTTATGGGCCCCACAGATGATATTACTTGCAAGTTTTCTATTTTTATTATTTCTATCAATTTATTTCTTTACTCTGGTAAGCAATTTGGGGTTGGTTGTATTGGTCATTGTGAATCCCAGCTCCATGTAATATTTTCTGAGTGTTGTCATCCTTGGATGCCTGCCATTCTTCAGTTGTTATTCCCAAAATGTTGGTCAATTTCCTGGAAAAGAATAAATCCATCTCATTTCTTGGATGTGCAATGCAGATATTTATTTTTGTTATCTTTGGGACTACGAGTGTTTTCTCTTGGCTGCAATGATGTATGATTGCTATAAAGTAATCTATAACTCACTGCTTTATTCAGTTAACTTGTTACCCTGAGTGTATGTGCTACTTATCATTGTTTCTTATACTTATCTTTTACATGCTACATTACAAATCATGGCCACTATTAGCCTATCTTACTGTGCAATCATTTAAGTTAGATATGTGTTTTTTGACATACTTCCATTCCTCATTTTTTTCTTACATGCACACCAACCAGCTGCTACTCTTCTTTGTGTGCTTTGTTGAGATAATCACTATACTAATTGCCTTAAATTCCTATGTATACATTCTCTTAGCCATTCTGAAGATGATTTGCAAACTATAGACATAAAGTCTTTCTACTTGTGACTCTCACTTGACTGGTTGGTCAGTTTATCATAGCACAATTCTCTTCAGGTATATGTGGTCAAGTTCAAGCTACTCTTCATACCATGATAAGATAGTGTCTATATTTTAGACTAAAAGGTGATTCCCTTTCTGAATTTCATCATATACAGTTTAAGAAACAAAATGTAAAAATGGAAATAAAAATGATTGAGAAAAATTGGTTTATAAGCAAAGTACAATTTTAGCATTGATTAAAACTTAAAAAAACATTAGATATAAATCCATACAGCAATGATCATAAAATAAGGAAGAAAATGTCTTTTTAGTAAGTAGTGATTGCATATCTTAGAATATTTCCAAAGAAAGCATTAATCAGTCCTGCAATGAAGTGTTTTACATATATAGATAAAAATGCCATCTGTTTTTCTGTGATTATGTTCAAACTGATCCATATAAATATTCATTTATTAATGTATATTGCTCTTGTTGGTCTTTATATATTTTATTTTCACTTAACATAACTACAGGAAATGTTTTCAGGTGATGATGGCATGATATAACCTCACTTGGTTTATAATAAATCATCAGCACTCATTAGGAAGCTAACTTCCCATTTAGGAATCCCTGTGAATTAATCCCTAATGTTACCACACTTGATCCATGTGCCTTTACACCCTCATATTTATCCATGCCTCTGGACAGGCCTTTTGCATTCCTTGACTCAACACAATAAATATCTCTTTTTTTTTTTTTTTTTGTTCACAATATCCAGTTAAAGAAATGTATCAGATCTATTCTGAGACTCCCAAAGTTACATTGAGATGATATGGAAATATTTTTTGAGTATATAATTAAGGCTCAGGGAAAACAAAATAAAATACAAAGAGTAACTTACAATTGGCTACAAAGTACAGTTAGAACAAGATCAGAAAAGCTAGTTAGCCTACATATGGGAGTTTCTTTGATGCAGATTCCTACTCATTTCCTAGCTCAGCCTTTCTCCTCTATCTTTAAGAAAAGAACTTTCATTTGCCATTTTTTCAGTTTGCTAAATGTCGCCAATGCAAAATACCAGAAATGGGTTGGCTTTTATGATGGGAATTTATTACAGTAAAAGCTTATAATTCCAAGGATGTGAAAAATGCCCAAATCAAGACATCATCAGAGATGTTGTATCACTAGAGGTTGGCTGCTGGATCCTGGATGACTTGCACAAGGCAAGGCAAAATAGCAGGTCTGCCAATCTCTTTCTGCTTTCTCCTGCAGGCTCACTTTCTCCTTGACCTCAGCTGTAGGCAATCAGACACAATAGCTTGTCTCTCTTTTCTCTTTTGGATGTTGTCTCTCAACTCTCCATGATTCCAGCTGCTCTATGATTCCAGCCTCCAGCTTTCTCTCAGCCTCTTGTGGTTCTGTTTTTCTGCAGCTGTAGGTTATCCTGGAGTGATCTCTTACATGGCGGAATGAAATGGCACATGTCTATTCCATTTATAAAGGACTCTAGTAGAAGGATTAGGACAAACCTTGGGCCCCACCATCTAATAAAAGGCTCTTAACTAAAGTGAACTAATCAAAAGTGATATAATCATAAGATCCCTTAACTGAATCTAATGTAAATGTCCCATATAAAATAGGTTTTTATGTACTAAAATGGGTTAGGCTGAAATTAAATTTTCTAGGATCCACAGAAGACTTAAGCCAGCACATTACATCATCTTGATCCCCCAAATCCATGTTCTTTTTATATTCAAAATACATTCATTCCATCAAAATATTTCAAAAAGCCTTAAATCATTTTAGTAGCAATGTTAATTTAAATCTCATAAAAATCAGTGCTGGGAGTTCTGGGAATATGGCTTCAGAGTAAGAAGGCATGGCTCAGGTCAGTCACAATAACAGTGAAGAAAGGGTCAAAAGCTATGTGACAGACATGCTTTGGGTGTCAGCACACCAGGAGACTGCTGCAGAACCACCAGTAGACTGAGGGACAAAGAGATGAAAACACAAAACAACCAACAACCATGAGTTATTAACCCCCCATGGCATCTGGCAAGGTCATCCATCCCCAAAATCCAAGGTGTGCAGCCTGGATAAAACCAATGTCAAACTACTGTTGACTGAGAGGGGAACATATTCTTCCTCCATAGGAAAAGGGAGGTATGGCAGAGGGAGGAGAGAAGTTTCTTTTCAGTGAATTTGGCAAGCAAAGTCTGCTTTGGATCTTAGCTCTACCCAGACCAGAAACAATGGCAAGTGGAGGTTGAAAGAAATATCTCTGCAGAAAGGGTTACCAATGGGCACTATCTACTGGCTAGCTGGGGGGAAAAAGAGAAAAATCTACTTTTAATTCTTTTGACCCAAAAACCTAGGAGTCAATCTGTGCACTCTTTATGAGTACCTGACTCAATATTGATAATGTAAGTTGTACAATTTTAAAGACTCAGAATAAGTTTAACCAAATATTCATAGAATAGACATGAAAAGACTTGAATAGATGTCTCCAAAGAAAAAAATACAAATGGCCAAAAAGTACATGAAAAAATGCTCAACATCACTAGCTATTAAGGAAATGTAAATTAAAACAACAATGAGATCTTATCTCAAACTGCATAAAATTATCATTATTTTAAAAATACAGAAAACTAGTGCTGGAGAGGACATGGAGAAACAGGAACTCTTCTTCACTGTTCGTGGGAAGGTAGAATGGTGCAGACTGTGTAGAAGATGGTTTGGCAATACCTCAAGAAGCTGAATATAGAACAGCCATATGATCCAGAAATCCAGTTACTAGGGATATATTCAGATGAACAGAAAGGAAGAACATGAACTGACATTTACACACTGATAGTCATAGCAGCATTATTAACAATTGTTAAAATATGGTACCAGTGCAAGTGTCCATCAACTGAAGAATGGACAAACAAAATGTCATACATATACACACAATGGAATATTATTCAGCTGTAAGATGAAATAATTTGTTTTTCCCAACCCAATCACTTCATCTGATAAATCCCTTTATGCATTAGACATATCTATTTTCCTGAAATTAGAACTCTTCATGTATGTTTGAGAACACTTAGCATCTGTCTCCAACATTGCACTGTCCTCTATTAGCAGCTCTAATGAAGTCTGCCAGCAACGTAGCCCTCTCATCCTTGTATTTGTTAATACTTTTCAATATAATAAAGTAATAAGTTCTATGTTTTCACTCTGATAATAGTAGCATAATTTTGTTGAAAAAAATTACAAATGATAAAGTTGTGATTAAAGGATGTGAACTCTAAAGTCAGACTGGGTTCTAATTTGAGCTTGTCCTTTAACCTGTTGAGTGACCATGAACAAGCTATGAAACCACTCTGTGCCCCAGTTTCTACATTTTTAAAATTCAGCCATTCAAATACATTTGTTTTGGCATTCTTCAAGGTGTTGGGTATATAACGTAGACCATAATTGACAAAAGTCTTGTGTTCATTGAGGTTACAGTTTGGGGGAAAGTGAGTGTAAACAAAAGGCATGATCAAAATATATGGAATGATAAATATAAGTAACTGCTGTTGAAAACAAATGCAATGTTAATCAGGTGTATGTATGAAGATTTTAAAAGAATGGTAAGGGATGGCCTTATGAGGAAGAGAATGAGAAAAATCCATGCAATTATTTTGAGAAAAGGCATATCAGGAAGAAGTAACTAGAACATTCCAGGCAGAAACAGAACTAATGTGTATAGGGAAGGGTGAAGAGGTCAGTATGGGTGATCCAAATGGGTGTGATATATAAAATGATATAGCATGATTCATGTAACTAAAGAGTAGGGGCAAAAATTACATTGAACTTGTAGGACATGGAAACATTTTTATTTTTACTTAAATGTGAAAGGAAGCCTCTTAGGTTTTCTGAAGAAAAGTGAGAAGATACAACTTACATTTTAACAGTATCATCCATCCCAATATTCAGATTGGAATATAGGTCAGTAAGGATGAACAGAGGGAGAAAATATAGAAGCAGCCTATAAATGAAATACTTATTGGCAGTCAGTAAGTTTTCTAAGGTTTTAGGTGTGAGGACTGTTTGAGTAACTAAGATCAAAGAATGACAGGTGAATGAGGAAAAAATACATGGGGATATGAAGCTGGAGATCCAGGTGAATTATCAGTATCACCCCTGCATTCCCCTGCATGGCAATCATGTACATCAAGAGAAAAAGCATAAAGATGACCCATTGGATTGCTTCAGAGTCTGTCAGTCCCATAAGAATGAAGTCAGACACATTTGTGATATTCCTCCTTCCCATGATATCATTCAGTTGTTGTAAACTGTAGAAAAATTAGAGCATAATTATCATGAATGACCTAATAAC
This sequence comes from Tolypeutes matacus, assembly GCA_026826555.1. Classification (NCBI taxonomy): domain Eukaryota; kingdom Metazoa; phylum Chordata; class Mammalia; order Cingulata; family Chlamyphoridae; genus Tolypeutes; species Tolypeutes matacus. Next base: position 178,922 of record JAKSZT010031697.1, read on the forward strand.
TTTTTTCTATTGGAATGATCCAGCATTGATATATAGGAATGATGTAGTATTTAAAAAATTATTTTGGGATTCTAGAAATTCATATTAAGTATTTTCTAAAACATGAATAAAAATCTTGCTTTGTCTGCCAAAGAAAAATTAAGTATGAATCAACATTTGGATATTATATAATAGAATATAATATCTATATTTGTAGAATAAATGTGACAATGTTACAAATATTTGTCATAAATATTTTACTTCATTAACACATTTATGCAGATTAAAATATTTTATCATAGGTATTACCAGTTCATCCATTTATTATATGGTAAAAAGTGCAGAGAAATTTAATAACTTACAGTTCTAATTATTATGTATTGTTAGTTGTGTAACTCTAGCAAGATTGTATCCCAAGAGGATGCTCATAACATTTTATTTCTCTATATATTTAATTTCAGGAAAACCAAAAACATGTGTGTCATGTAAACAATTGTAGAAAGTTTTAATGCACCATTCACTGTTCTTTTGTATCCAATATAATTTAGAACCAATGACAGGCCATATATTAAAACCCTAGGTGTATTAATTTATAGAGCACACATTACTATTAATTTTAAGAAGATAGTTTTTTTAAAAAACAGGTGAATTAAATTTCTCCTAAAAAGTATATTTTCAGTATATGTACATTGCAAAATGACTCATAATCCATCTTTTCTATATTTCTATTTCTACAAATCCTGGAATTAGGTAAGGCATACATGATATGCCTATGTATAAGTGCAAACTTCTAATTATATCTCTATGTTTGCTTACATTAACTAAATTGCTCTAACATTCAGATTAATACTTACCAAGAGTCAAAGTGGGTGCTTCTACTTGCTTTAAATATCTAGAATGTTTTCAACCTCAAATTTTCCTGAAAAATAAACTACGTAAACCATTTAAGATTCTCATTAAGATAACATAAATTTAATTTTTATGCATTTAAAAAACTTTTTGAAGTAGAAAAATTCAACACATAAATTTTTTTCAGGTCCTGTTCAAATAGAAAATTCATCTGGAAATTATGTCTAACTAGGGAGCCATGGTGATCACAAGCAAGGAAAGTATCCCTTGCCCTTCACCCTAATAACACAGTGGTAGCTCTTACATTGAGGATTGCTGATTATACAACACGTGGTCATCTCTGGGACCAATTAACTAGGAAATTTTTTGGCATGATGTCAATGATACAAATCCAAGGACTACTGCATATACTTTAATTTGAAACAAAGAATTGCCCTTCCCTTAGGAGCCACATAATGTGAAGCAGCACTTTTGGTACTCTTTTGTGATGCTCTATTTCATGACTAGGTAAAAGAGGAAACATTTCTAGAGAAATAACTAAGTAATCTCTGGCTAAAAAGAAAGATTATTAACCACTAAAGATAGAATAGTGCATTTTTCACAATGAAACATTTTGTATACTTAAAAGTGTGATACTATCTTAGGATTAAACATTGTTTATTTCACAAAATTATTTTATAACAAAATACAAAGAAGAAAATGAAAATCATTTATACATGTTGTTATTCTTTAGATGTATTTTCTTCCAAGTATTCTCTTTTGTGCCTAAAAAGCTTATTTATAAGTGTACTAATTTTTTATTTAATTTTATCACACTGAATTTTCAATAATACACTGATTTATAGAAAATTTATAATAAACCTTGATCTATGCTATAATAGATTTTTTAAAACCCAGAGTCTCTTGTAGTTTGCATTAACTGGTGCGTTGTAACTAACTTCTTTCCGGGTGTGTGCACTGGATTATGAATAGGCTTTTTTGAAGCATCACAGGGAATATAGTGTGGTATTTTTCCTGACAGGTTCGGGAGTGTCAGTTAATTCAACACAGTAGTACTGTTATATTGAGCCACAACAATTTTTGTGCAAATTGTTTTACTCTTTTGTGTATTGGCTTTTATTATATCAATAGAAGTATGAGAGAAGAAACTAATAAAAAATGCTGAAATGAGTAAAGATTTTCTAATTATGTGAATAGCCAAAGGTAAATTCCTCTACATACAACCAGGTGAAATAGATATTTGTGAATCTTTAAAGTCAATTTCCATGTAGATTTAGAAGCAACTCCTACAAGAAAACTGTTTTATACTGCAGAATTCTGGAGAGAATTTCATGGCATGAGTCAAGGAATTGCAATGTAATATATTATATTTTTTGGATAATTTGAATGTACAATCTTTCAATTCATCAAAAATACAATGATACTGAGAAAACCTTCTTTGGATATTAGAAAGTCAGCATTAATTTATTTCACAACAGATGACCTTGGGGGTATAACATTTTCTATGTTAATTCCTTCTCAGTACTCTGCTTACTCCTTGAAAAATCACCATGAGAAAGTTTTTCTTCCTAGCACTGAAATCAGTTTTATATATATATTAAGTGTCATTTGAAATAATATTTATGACTATTATTTTTGCTGAATCTTTATTGCTGGGACTCCAATATATAATCTTTAAAACAAAATAAATTTGGCAGAAGATCAGTAGTAAGATATCGAAAGGAAACATGATTTATTTGTCCTACATTTCAAACAAAATTAGAAATTTATCCCTGACAATTATTCAATGTCATTTAAAAAAAAAATCTATTTCTGCTTTTAATTGTCTGTATTTTTAATGTGATTTGAAGACTGTTAAGATAATTTAAAATTTTCTGGAAATTTTACTGTATTACTATTTTACCCTCCCACTTACATCTCTCAAATATAAAGGACCTTCTTTCTAGTAATAGTAATTTGCAAAGTTGTATTTATGTGCTTATGTTTACATTTTTACAAACTTTTAGGATATGTCTATTTCTTATATACATCATAGAGTTGGGTCTTACTTTTTATTAGATTCAATTAAAAGGCCTTTAGTTGTAGTATTTAAACCACTTACATTTAAAGTCATTTTTATGTCCTATTTCATTTTATGTCCTATAATTTTGAAATTCTGTTTATTTTCTCTTGGTTTCATTTTCTTAATATAAAATTTAGTACTAAATTTAAGCCCTCCCCTTGGATTTGATAAACATACTTCATTTCATTATATTATTAATTTTTTTCCTGAGGGTTAAATTTGCATAATTAAATGTTTTTATTACATTATTATGACTTATAGGCAACCAAAATAGCACCATAAGACTCTCCAGGACATATTCACATAGATCATCTTTGAAAAACAATAACTAAAGGCCAAACCATGTTCCCCAAAACTCCAAAAAGGAATTAAATGATTGAAGTAACAGGGTGAATCCTGAATCTAGAAAATGTAAGTTAAAACTGGTAGCAAATGCTGGCCTCAACCCCAGCCTCTCCAGGCACAGTGTGCTGTGGACCTGAGCACTTATTGTTTGTCCCTGATTCCGTTTTGGAGGAATTAGGGTCACCCCTATGGGCATGCTGTAATGCATGTATATTGGTTCAAATGTATCCAGTGGCAGACTGAAAGCTTAACTTAGGGAGCCCATCTCTGTCTTGATTTTTCTAGAACTTGCCCTACAGGCAGAAACAAGTTGCAGATAGTTTAAGCAGTGTAAATAACAATTCAAAGTAGCCTGGAGGGATTCCTTTCTATAAGACAAAGAACAGAGCACCTTGGAGGAGGAAAATTCTATTTCATCGGGATAGGGAAGATATTCCAATTGCAATAAACAGGAAATTGATAAGGCCCTAAAATGAGCTCAGGATAACCCACAGTCTCAGAAAAATGGATGATACCACATTTTACCTCAGGCAGGCCTTCTTGATAGGAAAAGTAAACTCTTAAAGACAGACAAACCAATACAGAACCAATTTTCAAAGACAGAGAAAGATTTTGTGTACATTGATTTTTTTCTGTTTTGTTATCTCCTGATACTCAATGATATATTTGGTATATAATTAGCTGTACACAAACTTCAGATGCAGACAGCTCACAAACTAAATCCCATAGTTAAAACATTAAAATATTAAAGTATACATTGTGAAACAAAAATTAACAAGACAAAGAAAGACACAAGAAATTGTGACACAGCCAAAGGAATGAGATAGAATTTTAGAAATCTTCAAAGAAGATTGAGTATTAGATATACAAAAGGACTAATCAGTGCAATAAAGGCAGCACAATTAAAATGGTTCAGGTTGTACAGGAGAAAGAAAACAGATTTAGAAAGAAGAGAATAGAGCAGTAGAGTCTTGTGGGCCACCCTAAATAACCCTATAGTCATAACAGTAGAACATGAAGAAAAAAAGAGAGAAAGGGGCAGAAGAAATATTCAAGGAAATAATGGCAGAAAACCTCTCTAATTTAATGAAACACATGACCACGTTCAAATAGAGCAGGGGCAAAAAAAAAAAAGGATAAAATTGAGGAGAACCATGGACTGTAGTATAACTGTAGAAAGCAAGAACAATGGGAGTTTTCAGAAATCAACAATAGAAAAACAACATATTATATAAAAGGAAGTCCCTACAAAATTAATTGCTGATTGCTCAGCAAAAAAACATAGATGCACAAAGACAGTAGGTTGAAATATTTAAGTGATGAAAGAAAAATAATTCATAAAGAGCATTTTTATTCAGCAAGATTGTCTTAAAATCAGGAAGAGATTATCATTACCAGATAAAGGCTGAAGAAGATGTTCACTGCTAGAACTGTCATAATAGCAACACTACGGGGAGTTCTTCAGAGAAAGAAAGGACACTAGTCTGTGTATAGAAGCATCATAAAGAAATAAAGGTTTCTGTTAAAAGTAACCACAAGAGTATTTATAAACCTATGTATTTTATTGTATTATATTTTAAATGTAACTTCATATTTTATTTGTACAGATTCTAAAAATACATGCTTAAGAAGTAATTACAATTCTATGGTTTATTAGACTTAATGAGTATAAATATAATTTGTAACAAATAAAACAATGAAGTGGGGGAGATTGTGGGGTATAGGAACAATTAACATGTTATTGATGTTAAAATGGTATCAAATCAAATGAGATTTTTATAAATTCAGATTTTAAAAAAATACAATAGTAACCACAAAGAAAATATCTGAAAAAAAAAATTAAATAGAAGGAAATGAGAAGGGGCCCAAAGGCTACAATCCAAAATATCAAATAGATATGAAAATATTCCTTAATGGAAGAATTGTATAAAATATATAAAGTGAAAGAAGCTAAAATGGCAGTAGAAACTTCTGCATTATTAGTAACTACTTTAAATGGAAATGATCAAAATTCTCCATCAAAAGTCAGATATTGGAAAAATTTTAAGCTATATGCTTTTTATAAGAAACTCACCCAAAATTCAAAGACAAATTTGATTGAAATAAGCAGGGAAAAATGTTGATTGAAAGTGAAAGGATGGAAAAAATATTCCATGCAAGTATAAAAATAGTAACCAAAAGATAGCTAGAGTACCCATACTAATAATAACTAAAATAGTCTTCAAGTGCACAGCTTTAAAATGGACAAATGAGTACACTATATTTGGTGTATGTCAATTCAACAAGAAGACATGACAGCTATAAATATTTTTGCACTGAATCAGCAGAAACAAACAATAATCAAATATTGACACTTTTGAAAGAGAAATACATGGTTCTATAATCTAGTAATAAGCTTCAATATACAATTAATAATGGATAGAGCATCTAGATAGAAGATTGATAAGGAAATGGAAGACCTGAATGATATTAAAAGACAAATCAGTGACAAAGACAATAGGAGCTAACAAACATATGTACACCACTTTATACATAATGCCAATAAGGAGTCTTCTCTACTATACATGAGGCATTCTTCAATATAGAACATATGCTACATCACAAAACAAGACAGTATATTTAACAGGGTAGAAATCATACAGTGAATCTTCTCTAGCAACATTGAAATGATATTAGAAATCAATAAAGGAAGGACTAGTGGAAAAGTCACTGATACATGGAAATTATAAAGTACAATATTAAACAACCAGTGGTCAAAGAAGAAATCATAAAGGCAATTAGAAAATATCTTGAAGTAAATTAACAATACAAAACATATCAAATCTTCTAGATGTAGCTGGTGAAAGGGAAATTTATAACTCTGAATTCTTCCAACAAAATAAGACAAAAATCTCAAATATGAGACCTAATCTCACATCTTGTACTACAAACAGAAGAGCATAATAAATCCAAAGAAAGCAGTTGTAAAGAAACTATAAATATTACAATAGAGATAAATGAAATAGAGAATAAAAATACAGTAGAGAGGATCAATGAAACCAAAAGTTGTTTCATTGTAAAGATCAATAAAACCAACAAAACTTTAGCTAGGCTGAAAAAGAGAGAAAAACAGAAATAACTAAAATCAGAAATGAAAGTGGGACATTATCATAGACCACATAGTAATAAAATAGAGTATAAGAGGATACTATGAACAATTGTCTCCCCAAAAAACACATAAACTAGATAAAATGGGCAAATTCCTAAAAACATAGAAACTACCTACAGTGATGAAGAAGAAATAGATGTCAACAAACCAATAACAATTAAAGAGATCAAATTAATTACCCAAACCTCCTAACAAAGAAAATCACAGGACTGGGTAGGTTTACTGGTGAATTTTGCCAAACATTCCAAAAACACCAATAAAGCATATATTCCTGCAAAAGCAAAAATCAGAGGGAAAACCTCCTAACTCATTCTATGTGACGAGGATTACCCTAATAACAAAGTCGGATAAAGATATCACAATAATATTATGGGCCAATATCTCTTTTGAATATTGAAACAATAAAATTTGGAAGAATGGGAAATTAACTCAAAATGACAAAGGTCATAAATGAAAATCCCACAGCTAACATCATATTGAGGGTCAAGACAAGGATTCCCACTAACACCAGTATTTTTCACCAGTGTAATGTCAGTTCTAGTCAGAGTAATTAGGCAAGAAAAGGAAATAAAAGGTATACACATTATTAAGGAATAAGTTAAACTTTCCCTGGTTGCAGGTGACATATATAGAAAAATTCCCTATAGAGAGAAAATTCCCCAAAAATTCCACCACAGAGATAAGAGTTATCTAATTCCCCAAAATGGATGGTAGGATATCATTGCAAAAAAATCAGTGATGTTTCTATACATTAATAATGAAAAAGTTTAAGAAGAAATCAAGAATAAAATTAATTATAATAGATCAACTGTAAAAAAAACTACTCAAACTAGGATTAAATTTAGCCAAGGATGTAAATGACATATACAGAAAACTATAAAATTTTCTTGAAGTACTCAATAAAGCCCTAAATAAATGGAAGGATATTCTGTGTTCATGGATTTGAAGACTAAATATTCTTGTGATGTCAATTATACCAGAAGGGATTTCCAGATTCAATACAATCCAAATGAAAATTCCAACAGACATCTTAGCAGAAATGGAAAAGACAATGAACATATATGTCAGAAAATGTAAAAGCAGAAATATCAAATCATATCTTGAAAAATAAGAAGAATGTTGGAGTGCATACACTTCTAAATTTTAAAATTTATTAAAGGGTACTGTTCTCAAAATAACATGATATTTGCCACAGGGACGACAACTCAATAGCATGGAGATGGGAGTCAAAAATAAACCTTCATGCCTATGTCCAAGTGATTTTATTTTTGAAAGGAAGTACAAATTTTAATAGTGAATGCAAGTCCAGGTTAGATTTAATATAATCAATTATTAAAAATAGCACAGCAACAAACATTTATAAATGTAAATAATGTTTCAAATATAATAGAAATTATTTACAATGTCATTCTAATTTTTATATTACAGCTCTATCTACTGGACATAATAAATTCTATGAATGAAATAAATTATTGTTTTAGTTATTTAATTTCCATTTAGGCCATAATTCTTTCTAGATAATGAAATTCCTATTTCGGAATTCTTCACATCAAATTGGAATGAATTATAGAAGATAAAAATTTGCCAACTCATAATTTTATGAGGCAGAAGAACTCAAAATCTTGCTCAACAGTAGTCATGTTAAATCATTATTGATCGAGATAGATTATTTTAAGTAAAGTGTATGAATAAGAAAAGGTTAAAGAAAAATGAAGTATCCAAAAATATATCTCTTCTCTAGCCCTCTGCAATTAAAAGCAAGTGTTTATTTTGTATGAAAATAATTACAGACTACTGATCACAGGAACAATTATTGTTGTTCTGAGTAATTACTGTTGCACTGAGGAATTACTGTTCATAAACTATAATGTTATTTTAGATTTAGCCGGTCTACTCCAGCTCTATTTTGTTTACTATTTATATAGAATAGCTTTTTCCAAACTTTGTCTGTGAAGACATTGAACTCACCCTCATTTTTGAAGGACAGCTTTGCGGGATACAGTATTCTTGATTGACAATTTTTCTCTTTCAGTACATTATGTATATCATATTACTTTCTTGTCTCCTCCATGGTTTCTGATGAGACAGTGGCACTTAATCTTAAGTTGCCCTTGTATATGACGATTTGCTTTTATCTTGCTGCTTTCAGAATCCTCTTTTTGTCTCTGATATTTGTCATTCTGAATAGTAGCTTTCTCAGAGTAGGTCTATTTGTATTTACTTTGTTTGGGATGCATTGTCCTTCTTGGATATTGAAATTTATGTACATAAGGGTTGAGAAGTTTTCTGTCATTATTTCCTCAAGTATTCTTTCTGCCCTCTTTCCATTCTCTTCTCCTTATGGGACACCAGTAATACAAATGTCTGTGTGTTTTGCATTGGCATTCAATTCCCTGAGACTCTGTTCCATTTTTTACATTCTCTTCTCTTTTTGTTCTCCTGCCTTTTCTAGATTAGGTATTCTGTATTTGAAATCACTAATTATTTCCTTAAGCAATTCAAATCTGCTTTTATGTGCCTCTAATATATTTTTAATCTCATCCATCATGTCTTCCATTTCCTTAAGATCTGTTACTTTTTATAACAGTCATTCGAATTGTTCTTTATGTTCTCCCAGTTTCTTCTTAATGTCTGCTATTTCTTCAGTCATATTTTCTTTAAAATCTTTTAAGTGATTTAGGAGACTTGTGTGATTATCATTGATTAATTGTATTAAATCCTCTATCTCTTCAGGACATTTGATTTGTCCTTTTGGTAGGGTCATCACTTCCTGTTTCCAAATATGGCTTGTAATTTTTTGCTGATGTCTAGACATCTGAATATGTTGGTGAAATTATTCTGATGACTAATTTCTTTCTCTTGCCTATATATTTTTCAGAGCTCTTCTTTGATATTTGGTTCCACTTAGTCTTTAAAATTGTGCAGCTTAACTTTTCAAAATTGGGCCAGGGACTCATTAGTGGGGCACAGATTTTCTCCCAGGGGTTGGTTACAGAGGGTACAGAGAACAGTTTTGGTTCGTGCAATTTCCTGACCGGCCAGCAGATGGCTCTAGTCTGTGTACCTTACCAAAGAGGTGTTTCAGTCTCGGCTTTCCTGTGTTTCTGTGACAAATTTCTGGATTCAAAAAGTACTGTGTTGGATGAATTCACTGAAGAAAAATGCCCTGAACTCCCCTCCCTTTTCCCTTGAAACAGCTGACAGTTAAGAATATGTCTGTTCCCCTTTCATCCAGCTGCAGTGAGCTAGGTATTTCACCTCAGCTTAATATCTTGGGGGTGGAGGAAGGGAGTTCTTCCTGGCCACCATGGGGCCTTGGTTACTCATATTTGTCATTTTGGCTCCTTCATCTCTCTGTCCCTCAGCCTCCTAGGAGCAGTGTAGCACTATCCTGGTCTGCTGACCATCAAAGCAGGTCCCTTGGATAGCTTTTGGCTCTTTCTCCATTGTTTTTGTAAGAACATTCAGCTCTGTCTGTTAGTCCATAATCATCTTCCCTCCAAGTGATTTTTGAAAAGGGTACTGGATCCACACAGTGAGGAAAGAATTCTCTATTTTTTTTTTCATTTTAAAAACAATTTATTGAAATATAACATTCATATCTGAATATACATAAACAGTAAATGTATACTAAAAATGGTGAACATACAAAATAAACATGCATAACATCATACAGGGTTCCCATACATCACCCCACATGGCTTGCTTCACTCAACATACTGTCCTGCAGGTTGATGCATGTTGTGATATGCTTCACAACTTCATTTCATCTTACAGCTGCATAATATTCCATCATATGTATACAATACAATTTGTTGATCCATTCTTCAGTTCATGGACACCTGAGTTGTTTCCATCTTTTGAAAATTGTGAATTTCACTATGAACATAGTTGTGCAGATGTCTGTTCAAGTCACTGTTCTCAGTCCTTCTGGATATATACCTACTAGCACTATTAGTGAGTACTATGGTATTTCTCTATTTAACTTCCTTTAGAACTGCCAAAAAGATTTTCACAGTGTTTGTACCATTATACATTCTGGAGAGATCCTCTCCAACACATACAGTTTTCTGTTTTTTTAGTAGTGGGCATTCTAGAAGGTGTGAAATGGTATCTCATTGTAGCTTTGATTTGCATCTCCCTAATAGCCAATGATGTTGAATATTTTTCATGTAGTTTTTTTGCCATTTTTATTTCTTCTTTAGAGAACTGTCTATTAAGCTCTTTTGCCTATTTTTAATTGTTTTATTGTTGTTTGTAGTATCTCTTTATGTATTATGGATATTAGACCCTTGCCTGATGTTTGATTTCCAAATATTTTCTCCCATTAAGTAGGCTGCCATTTTACCCTCTTCACAAAGTCCTTTGAGGTGCAGAAGTGCAAAATTTTGAGGAGTTCCCATTTATCTATTTATTCTTTTATTGCTTGTGCTTTGGGTGTAAGTTTTAAGAAACCCCCACCTACTACAAGGTCTTGTAGATGTTTCCTTATGTTATCTTCTCAGAGGTTTATGGCCCTGGCTTCTATGTTTAGGTCTTTAATCCATTTTGAGGTAATTCTTGATTGGAAGGAATATAGGGATCCACTTTTACTCTTTTGATTATGGATATCCAGTTTTCCCAGCATCATTTGTTGAAAAGATTTTCTGTCCCAAAAAAGTGGGCTTGATAGGCTTATCAAAAATGACCATAATGATGAGATCTATTTCTGAACTCTTTAATCCTCTGTCTTCTCAGAAGTCCTCCAAGAATAGTCTCTTTAAAATATGCTGTTGGGAACCCTGGATATCTATATGGAAAAGAATGAAACTGGATTCTTACCTCTAATCATATACACAAATTAACTCAAAATTGACCAAATAACAAAATATAACACATAAAACTATAAAATCTGTTGGGGATTGAATTATACATCCTTTAGAGCATGTTTTTCATCTTAAACCATTCTTGTGGGTGTGAATCCATTTTATATAGATGCTTTTGTAGACACTATTTTTAATTAAGGCAGGAAATCTGTATAAATTTAACCTGTAATCTGATTACAGAGACCTTTATAAGTAAAATGAAATTCAGTGGGGACAATGCTACAGAAGAAGTTGGAAATCTATATGACCAGGAGTAGAAAAAAAGATGATATCACCATGTGCATTGCCACATGGCAGAAAAGCCAAGAATTAATGATCACTAGCATACAGACCTAACACTATTGTTTTTGGGGAGGAAAAAAATTGAGTTTATGACACCTTGATTTTGAACTTCTGACAGCCTCAAATCTGTGAATAAATAACTTGCCATTGATTTGGTAAAGCCAAACAATTTAATGGTATTTGCTTTAGCAGCCAGAAAAATAAGACAAATTTCTAGAGGGAAATATAGGGAAATTCTTTAGGATTTTCTGTTAGGCAATGCTTCCTTAACATTTACACCAAAGCCAGGAACAAAGAGGGAAAAATAGACAAATGGTACTTCATCAAAATTAAAAACTTTTCTTCATCAAAGTACATTATCATGAATGTGCAAAAATACGTACATTATGGTAGTAAATATTTGGAAATTATTTTTCAGATAATGTTCTATTATGCAGAATATAGAAAGGAAACCTTCAACTCGACAACAAAAAGACAACATTATGCAATTAAAAAGTGGGTAAAAATTATATTTTCTCCAAAAATATGTAAATGGTCTATAAACACATGAAAAGATGCACAAACATCAATACCCTTAAAGAAATGCAAATCAAAATTCCCATGAGATTTCATTTCACATTCACAATATCACCTAATACATAAAACAGAAAATAACCAATATTGGACATGATGTGAAGAAATGTGAACACCAGTCATTGTTAGTGGAATGTAAAATGGTGTTGGTACAGTTTTTGGTAAAACGTTTGGAGGTTTGTCATAAGTTTAGGTATAGAATTACCATATAACCTGGTAATCACACCTCTAGGTATATACCCTAAAGATTTGAAATCAGTAACTCAAACAAATATTTGCACACCAGTGCTCAAAGGGGTAATATTCACAATTGCTGAAAGATGGAAGCAACCTAAATGTGCATCATCACATAATTGGATAAGCAAAAGATGGTATATACAAAAAAAGGAATATTATTCTTCCATATAATGGAATTAAATTTTCATTCATTCTACATGCAAGAAGTTGAAGACATCATGTTGATTAAAATAAGCAAGACATGAAAGGACAAATATTGTGTGATCTCAATTATAAGAAAACATTAGAACATGCAAATTCATAGAATTTTAAACCGTAATGTAGGTTATCAGGGTCAGGTTTGGGTGTAGGGAATGGGAAGTTAATGTTCAATCACTACAAAGTTTCTCTTTAAGATGTTGGCAAATGAATGCTGGTGATGGTAGTACAAAAAGGCAATATTAACACCACTGAAGTCTATATTTGTAAAAGATTAATAAATATTATTTTATTTACTTTTAATTCAATGTTATTCTAGTTTTGTCTTTTTTTCCCACTTTTTAAGTTAAATTCCTTGGCTTTATTCTAGCACATAGAGATGATGAATTACATTTTTTACTTTTTTAAATCTCTTTAATAACACAGGAATTTAATATGTCCATTATTTACCTGATTGCCACCTTAACTTACATGCAGTGGAAAGTATTATTTATATTGACATCCATTATAGAAGTATTCTAGAGTCAAATATTTTAATTACTATTTGAACAAGAATAAATTAATGACATTTTTTAGTTTTATTTTTAATTTTCAAATTGAAAGTTCTTTCAGTTTCTGTCATTTGAATATTAACTTAAATATATATTTTATTTTTGTCATATAATTTAGCTCCAATAGTTAAAATTTTTTAATTTAATGGAATTTATGGATAGTTATTTTTTATAGATAACATATGCTGGGAAAGAAAGTGTCAAATATTGTTCTGCAAATTTCAAATGATCAAATATATTATTCAGTGTTTTACTATTGAATTAATTAAACAGTACATGTGTTTTTTTTCATTATGCCATTTCATTTAATTCATTCATCAGGACATATTTATGACTATCTGCAAGGTACCAGTTACTGTATGTACAATATTACAAACAATGAAAGATCTTTGTCTTCTTGAGTTCTATAGTCTAACTGGGATATACTGGAAAATATACCGAAGTATGAGATTTGACATGTTACAATATGAAAAGTAATATTAACAATAAAAGAAATGATAACACAGACTAGGGGGTGACTTTAGGGGGCAAAGGCATGATAAAGCAATGGGAGATACTCTGGTCAGGGTGGCCCTTAGTTAAAAGTTGACATTTGATAAAAGATTTGAAGAGGGATGAGTTAGTCATATGTATTCAAGTGTTTCCAAACAGGAACACCAGTGCAAAGGCCCAGGGCAGGGGGTGAGCAGTGCAGTTCGAGAAACTTGTAAGTGCTCCATCTAACAGGTTTGGCTTTCTATTTAGTGGAGATGATGGGCAATAATCAAAGAAGTCTATGTATATGGATGGTGATATCTATTATGGAGGAAACACTAAGTGGAAGAGGTTCATGGAGGCAGTAAGGCTTGATCACTTAAAAAATAATTTATAGAAAATTGCTTCTCACCACCCCACCCTTCTCCGGAAACCTCCAACTCGTACCCTCGTCTATATTTTTTTTCTCCGTAGTCCAAATTTCTTCCCTCTGTTTCTCTCATTTAAAATTTTGGCACTTCCAGTTTGTCCTAGGGCAAATTCCTCAAAGTCCTTTGCTTATTTAATTGCCCCCACATCCCCTCCTGCCTGCTATGCTCATTTTCTTTAAGTCTTTTTCCCAGTCTGCCCCTTTTCGATGTTTCCGCCTCTTACTACTCACCCGGGCAACAGTCCGGATCCACTTAAGTCATTTCCGCTCCTGGGCTTTGTATTCTTACTCTCTTCACACCCATCATCAAAAAAAAAAATTATAGAAAATTATTCAAGGGTAATGTCACCTTAGAGTAACCCAACAAAAGTGAAATAGAGAGTTAACAAATACCTGGAGGAATTGAGTTCAGAAAAAAATGCATTCATAAACAGAGCATTCTGAAATATTAGTTACTTTGTGCACTTTTATCTCAACATTTGCATCATTTTGTTTTCATAAAATTGTGTACCTAATATATTAAATTTTGTATTTTGACTCTGGTAATCTCTGTTATTTTATAGGAATTTATTCTGCATAATAAATATAAAATTAAAATTTTCTCTAATACATGAAATTTTATTATATTACTATTTCTAGTTTCCTTTTGCAAATGTATTTCCTTTCTTGTATCCTCTTACTTATTTTTTGTCTTTAGCTATTTTCTGATATTAGCTCTATTGCTCATCCAACTCTTTCAATATTTTAAAGACAAGTATCCTATGAAAATGTCTAACATATATTATGTGATATTTTCCAATATCCATAAACCCTTGGCTTCATTTTCGAGTGGGAGTCTAATCTTTGTGCATGTATATGAGTGACTTTGTCTACATGATATAAAAGTATGAATTTCATTCCATTAATTGAATATCTTGTTTTATAAAAAATTCATGAAATAATTATTGACCTAAAACATTATGAAAGATAATTTTGTTTTCCTTAAGTTTATATCAAAGGTATATTACAGGTAGCTAAAAAGAAAATAAATTCAAGGAATATGCATGTTTAACAGGAACATTGCCAGGACACAAAAAACTTAGACTGAACAAATATAACTATCATTATTTGAAAGCTGATATATTGAACACACTTTAAACTGAGTGTTTTTTATCAGCATATTTAAAATGAAAAGTTATCTGAAAAATTTTAGACACTAGGAGTTGATCATATCTTATGAGAGAGAGCAAGAGAATTGGAAGAATCAGACAGGGAGTATAACTGACGATCAGGCAAGGGAATTCATGGTTCATTTTGGAAATATTGGTATTATAGGGGCTTAAAATGTAAGGTGAAGAGTGAGAGGGTATACAAAAGAATGTTTGACCCATGAGACCCAAAAGAGCATACTGAGAAGATTTGAAATGGACATTAAAGCATAATTTTGTACAAATATATTATTGCTTCTTATCATGTGCAAGTGAAATGTGGCATGTTTTTGCTCCTACAGACAGAACAGCAAGAACATAGTAATGATTAAAACACAATTAAAAACTATTTTCATATTAAATAAGTTACCGTGCAATATACTTAATATACTGTATGTAAGAAGATACACTCAGTACAATTGAACAATCAAAATAACACTTTCAAATCTGAACAAAGATGAATATAAATAAGTTGTAAAACCCCTAATGTTTTGCATAATTTTAAAAATTAAGTATTATAGTTTCACTTAATGAATGAAAATCTCTGGTAGAGAAAGAAATGGATAAAATATAATCCACTTACAGAGTGACAATTAAAATGATGAAAAATTTTCAGGGCAAATAATCTTAATCACATACTGTGATTTGAAATAAAAACATATATAAGCTAAATAATAGTAAATAGTGTAACTATAATAATATTCTTTCCTCAGTTGTAAGAAATGACCACATGGATACATAGTTTTGCTAATGGGGTTATATGGGAACACTCGGCATTTTGCATGAGTGAATAGGTAGTCAATATCCTCAATATATCACAAAAATAATGCTGTATTAAATTTCATAAGTGGTTCCTCACATTATAAAATTTTCTAATATAAATTATTATTCTGTTAAATGAAGTTTGCTGGAATCAGAAACTTATAAAATAGGCAAGAAAGAAAAGAAAAATACAAAAATAAATGTATATATCTATATATATCTATATATAAACATACAGATATACACAGAGCTCATTATATGAGCAGAATTCAGTCATTTCATTTCCAAGACTGAAGAATCATTCTTTTTGTATGTTTATTTTTGATATAAGATATATGAGAGTAGAGTGGGTGTAGCTCAGTTGTTGGGTGCCTGCTTCCCACTTATGAGGTCCCAGGTTCCAAACCCAGTATCTTTTTTTAAAAAAAAGATGTAGATACATGAAAACTTCCTAACCAGTCAACTGTATTTAAATAATATGTACAAATGATAACTCTGTTTATATGTTTTCCTTTTTCTAACTATATAAAAATATATCATTTCAGAATTATACTAATATGTTTTGAATAGAAATATATTCGAGACTGTCCACATACTGAAGAAAGATATACTATGTGTGGAATAGCATTCCTGACCTTGATAAATCACCACTGTGCTTTCCCATGTATGCCAGTTTGAGATTATTTATGAATCCCTAAAGAAAGATTATGTTTGTAACCTCATCTATTCTGGGTGTGATATTCTTTGAATGCATTAGATTCAGCTGACATGTTTTGATTAAATTACCTTTGAAGATTTGGGGTTTGATCTGACCATATCAGTAGGGTGTGACTCAGGGTTGAATCCCTATCTCCCTGATGGGCTGATACAAAAGAGCACTCAATCAAGAAGAGAGAATTCCAGAGTCACAGAAGAGAGAGAACTCTGTCTGTTTTGACCCAACAGCCCTGGGGAGAGATAAACCATTTGCCTGATAGTTTGCAGGAGAAAAGAACAGAGCAGCTGAGCAGCAGATAAGGCCTGTAAAGAAATGTGCCCTATGCCAGACTGATACAGGAAGCCCTGAGAGAAGAGTCCTGTGCCAGCCTACAGCTGACACTGGACCCATGGAGCCTTAAAAGGAGGAAGGAAGGAGAGATGAGGCAGAGATCAACTGCCATCTCACTTCAACATGTGGTAGTTGACTTTGGTGAGAAAGCAGCCTTGAGTTGGACACTTTAGGGCCTTGTAACTGTTAGGTTTCCCCCCAAATAAATACCTTTTATAATGGCCAATGGATTTCTGGTACTTTGCATGAGCACCCCTTTGGCTGACTAATTCACCAAGTAAATACAAACAAGAGAAAATTATCAAAACCTAACATCTATGCCTAAATGCACGCATCTATGAATAAGTTGTTATATATTTGCCATGAATTTTTACTTGTATATTTTGTATCTGATACATTTTATAGAAACTATGAAGAACATAAATATGAATAAGCATACCCAAATGTTTACAGTCTACTTGGAAAGACATAAATATCACACACACAAGCACACAAATATACATATATTTTATTTTAAAAGAGCTTCATCTAAGTTACCTTAGGCTACCTTTAATATATATTGCAAATATGTTGACTCAACTCATTCCTTTGATTACTACTCAATGATTCATGCACATTTGAAACAGTACAGAGAGGCATCCTTTCTAATGAAAAGGTTGTAACAATGTTATGGAGATTTCATTCTTCTGAGTTTCCATTAAAGAATAATTATTCAGCCCTGCAATTCTCTCTTCAAGGGAAAAGATTATCTTTTTCATAATAAGTATCTTTATGCCTACAAATTGCTACTGGATTTATGTGTAGCTAATGGTTCACTAATCTACAAAAATACACCCATTTGTTTATTCAGCCTTTTTATTTAGTCACAATATAGCTATTTGGATATTAATCTCTGTTATTTTTAATGTAGACCATATTCTACTATTTAAACAAATCACTTTTCTATGTAGATCCAAATCTAAATAATATTTAATCACAGATGAAAGACAAAAATTTTAACTAGCATATTAAAATGGACATGCATTAACAAAATTACTCATTGGCACCATTAGTGCTTGTGTCTCAGTGAAATGACCCAACTTTTCACTGGGGATTATATTTACTTTTATTAGTTCTGCACCCTTTCCTGCTTTACTTTCAGGATATCAGCACCCACTCCTGTTCTTTAAATTTAGGAGTCCTCACAACTTAATCTCTTAAATTTCTACTCTTAATTTGCTAAAAGCTAAGAAAGTAGAGTATCTACCTGTATCAAGCATCAATTGAATATTTTCACAAGTTAATGTGTGATGCATGTTCACTCATTGTTGGTATGACACACATTTCAGGCACTGCTCAGATGCTTTTTTACTTACTTCCATACGTCTATGTTCTGAATATTTTATATGCCTAAATAATCTCCAAACAAGTAAAATAGTAACTCGTACCCCAAATTAGAATACTGTAAGTGATCAATTTGTGTTATGCCAGTTTATGTTACAATAATGATTTATCAGTTGCTAAAGAAATTGAATGTTAAAGCCTTCCAGGTTTGTTTTAGTCATAACAAGCATAAATTACTGCAGGAGATAATTTTCTATATAAGACTCTTATGGTAGCAATTTTCATATATTTCTCCTCAAACTATAGATCTATTCATTTGTATTAGAATGATAATGGGATAGAGTATGGAAACTACTTGTTCCTGTATCAGAGAGAGTGTCAGTCCATATATTTTAAGTTCATTGGTTTAATTCATGTCATTTCCAGATCATCATGTTGTTAGGGCCCAAAGCTCAACCTTTGGGGATAACTAGAGATGTAAAGAAAAACAAATTATCATGAGAGCTAGGCAGAACTTACATTTATGTCTACAGACAAGAGCCAATGTTGCCTAAAGCAACTCACACCTGACTCCTTGTGCTGCGGTTTTACTCTTGCTTAAATATCTAAGTTACTACTCAGCATTTGCTTTGGTTATGCATTAGCTTTTATGCATATGGATGAACATACATAGTTATGTAATTGTATGTCTAGTATGTTCAAGAAATCATGCTTGCACATACATTGCAGGATCAAAAAAGGGGCAGATAACTCCAGCCCTGGGTGGGAATTTTGCTGTGTTAATTAAGCAATTTGAAGTGAGGATAGCAATGGTCTTACGCACAGGTCCAGCCAACAGGTTGAAGATGGTTTTCATAATTCATTGCTTCAACAGGATATTCTCAACCACAAGAAATGGAATTTGGCAATAAGAGAGGTTTGCATCTCATCTTCTAATTTATATATAAATCTTTCCTTTGTATCCTAGCAACAGATAGAGAAACAAGTTACTTTCAGTTTTTTGGTCATCTTTCATACATCAATGTCAAATGATTAATTTACCACTGTATTCCATTAGTTCTTTTTATATTAAATCACACTCAAACAAAAAATGAACAGATAAAAGAAATTTCTTTCTCACATTCAAATACCTGAAATCCTGAAATAATACATCAGTGGACAGAACATTAACATAGAACAGCAGAAATATAGTTCTTTCAACAATTGTGGAAAATAATTTACTATTTACTTGTGGAATGAAGATATTAATATTTATCTGAGAAGATTGGAATACAGGCTGAAGAACAAACTATGTTAGTAAAATTTAAATTTTAAAAACTTTAAATATAGAATATCTGAATTAAGCTGGCCTTCAGAGTCACAGGTATTTAAAAATTTTATGTGCTAATTTCTAAAAACTATCCAGTTGCCATAGGTTTCTTTTAGCTCAATACACTTCAAAGACCAATTCCTGGAAAAGTTCTATAATTGACTGAGGTGATGACAGAACAACTCTCTGATGAAAGGAGAGCCATTGAGTGTACACTAACAATAGATTGAAGAAAAAAACATGAAAAAAAAAGTATAGCATAGGGAATCCAGTGGCAGAAGATGGGCTGTGGTTAACACAGCCAATGTGAAAATGTTCTTTCATGAGCTATAGCAAATCTATAACACTGATACAAGGTTTTGATGATTAGGTCACTAGGGGGAGAAAGCACACCAAATGTAAGGTATGGGTTATAGTTAGTAATATTTTGATGATGCAATTATTTCATAGTTTGTAACAAATGTTTCACAACAATGCAAGGTGTTAGAGGTGGGCTAATGTATGAGAGACTTGTATGATAATATGCATGTTTGTTTTGTAAGTTAACAACATTTACTATAGACTTATTGATTATGTATGTTTGTATACATGAAACACATCAATAAATTTTTATATAAAAAAAGAAAAAAATATGAAAAATTCCTGGGACACTGGAGATTCAAAATAGAAAGTATTTATTGCTAGTACATAACAAGGTGGTCAGGGACCTAACAGCCAAAATCTGTCTCCTCAAACTGCACTAATTCTGATAGTTTTATAATTTCCAGGTTTAGCATGTTTATGCTAATGAGGAATTGGAGGTGGGCCTTGACCAAGTTCTTTCATTAATAAACATAACTGGACTGTCTAGTGATCATAAGACTTTAATGTTTTTAAACAGAGTAGGGGATGGGTATAAAAATGGATTCAGTCACAATGTCTTTACAATAACAAGTTAGAGCTTATATAGGTTTACAGTCATTATCAGAGACCATAATATCTGGATTTTAGTACAGCAAGTTGAATACTTTCAGGTATTTACTTTTGCAATATACTATAAAGTAAAAATGCATCTATATAATGAATCAGTAATCATAATTATTGGCTAATTCTTAACCCTCAGTTAAGGAATTACAATTCCTCCCTTTTGTTTTATTAAGTTCCCTCAATTTTGAGGGGTATTACAAGGAAACATTTGCTCTAACTTCATCATGCTGAAAACGGGTGCCTACATTATGGAGAAAAGGAATGAAATTGTTTGTAATTCTTGAAGAGACTAGTACCTCTTGGTTTCCTGGAACACCTGGCATAGGAACAATCCAGAGGCTTTAAGTCTGTAAAAAATAAATTTATTAAATAAAGTTAAAATTGTATGTTTAACTAAAAGGAGTAGAACTATGTTACACTGAGGAACTAAATTTTTTAGATTCCAAAGGATAGAGCCTAGAGAATTCCTTAGTTTTCAGGAACATTTTTGCTTGAGGCTTTGCCTACTGGGGCAGTTAGTAATATCTTCATGCATCTTACATAAGAGTCACCTCCAGAATGAACTCCCACCTCTATTTGAAATCTTTTAGCCATTGAAAGTTTATTTTGTTTTATTTTCCCTGTTTTGGGGCTAATCCCATATTTCCAGAGCAGAGATCACCCCTGGGGGTTATGTCATGACCCACACTTCAAATGAAAATTTTATCCTGGAAATCATGTCTTGTCCTATTTAGGGGAGAAGGTAGTGAGCTTATTTGCAGAGTTTGGCTTATTCAGAGAGGCCATATTTGAGCAACAAAAGAGGTTTTCAGGAGTTTATTCTTAGGCATTAATTATAATTAGACTTAGCTTCATTATTTTCAAAATATGTTTCTTAAGTGCAAGCTTCAAGACCAAGGGCTTGACTTATTAGCATAGCATATTTCCTCATTTATTTCAGGGCTCATATATTTCAGAGTTTATTTTCACAGTTTTACCTTTCAGAGTTCTACAGTTTTTTATTTTTAAAAAATTTTTATATACAAGGAGTACCTATTGCTTGAGAGAATAAGAGGAATTCCCCAGTTGAGGAAGTTTCTTGGGGCTTTTTCCCCAGTCCCTTATGGGACTCTGCAGACACCTTTCTATCTTATGCCCAAACTTTTGAAATGCATCAGTGTATTACATCAATTCTGTACACAATATCACATTGACTCTTTTAGGTTACATGTTAGCTAGGATGTTCAAATAAAGTGACTAGACAAACTAAATTAGTGCACCACAGAAATTTAATATATATTAAAAATATAAAATATATACAAAATAAATTTCTCATTTCTGGTCTCCATGGAAATTAAAGTTTTAAAATACTGACAATATTCCTTTTTTCTTGTGTTCTGATTCACCTTAGGCTTTAACTAGATTAGCCCCATTTAACTTTGATTGAAGTCTGATTCTTTCTTTAGCTTCTTTAGTTATGGTGATCTTTTAGAATTAACACTTCTCCTTTAGCACCTTTAGAGCAGGGAAAATTAAGCTTTGCACCTCAAGTGTCATGCAAACATTCATAATTCTAAGGAGATTTTAGATTATACACAAAGAATAAAGTCTCTTATAATTTAGAAATAACAATTAAAGCCCAGGAGTAAATGTGAGTTGTACAAGAGCTTACAATCTAGGTTGTAATTTTATTAGTATTTTAAATTAAGCTTTTTATAGAGAAAAAAATTGACAATTAATTTATATTTAGGTCATTAACCACAAACAATAGCAAAGTTTTAATTTATTTTATTTTACACTTTACCAGTGTTATGTTAATCAAACATCAGAACATAACTTTTAGATTTGCCTTGCTTCTCTTTTAAAGTTCTGTTTTGTTGAAATCTGCATGATTTTTAGAAAAGCATCAGAGAAAAATTTTTGACTGACAAATAAATTTGGTGTTTATAACGTAATATTTTTCTAAGAATAGCTAAAACTCTAATCAATAATATCATACTATAGATCATTATTATGCAGTTCAGTGCATATTATAGACAGTGAGAATACTACCAAGCTTTTAAGAATTTTATGCACTCTCTAAATATATAAATCACTATAAATAACATTTTACTTATACATATATAACCAACAGAAAATTAGAAAATTTCTTCAATTTTATAACACTTCCAAAACTCTCTACATGCAACTCATAACATATTAAATGAAAATAACTATACTTTAAAGTTCTTGAAAATATTTTACTTCAGATTCAAAATTAACAGCTTCCACACTCTTCACTCTAAGTTCCACAGTATTCACCAATACAATGCTGGTCATGTAAAAAAATGTACATGCTTCAATTTTTCCTTCATATTTTTTTTTCTTTAGAAACATACTGTTTACCAAAATGAAACTTAAGCAGTACATAAGAAACTATTTTCCCAACAAATTTAGGAAAACCCAAGATTCCTAATGGAATCAAAGTTACCTTCCCACTACCACCATATTCATATAACCACATGTTTATTGGATCACTAATATTCACACCTTAGAGTATATTTACTTTCAACATTGATGGCTAATCTTTAAAAACAAAAACACTTCAGTTTGTTAAATGTTACAAGTGCTAAGTTTCTGAGATAGGCAGCTAATACTAGATTTAATATTATTTTATAAAAAACTGTTTCCTGAGCAATAAACATAATAAACATTCACAATAGTCTTAGGAAATAAATGTGATAAATTACAGGGATGGCATCAATTTTGGTCTCACATTAGCCCATATAAAGTTGCACTGTGTCTGTTAATAGTGTGATTGGTCTTCAAAGTTTCCTAAAAGCAGCTATTGTAGCACCTCATATTTTATAAGGTAAAAGAACAAATTCTTACAACAGTTTGAAATTAAACATCCTTTAAGGGTTTGATTTAGAAAATTAAAAATTGTCAGGTTTGAATTATGTTTAAACAGGCTCTATTTAACAAAGTGACAAAAATAGTAAAATAGTAAGGAAAATATTTAACTCCTAAAATAGTAAAGGCTTTGTGGTTCTTAAATCCCTAAGGACACGATAAGATTAACATGAGTTACAAAAAGGTATTACAATATTACACAGACATTTTGCCTTTTATATTGATTATTTAGGGGAAAAAAAGCTTATATTATCTTATTTTCTTTTTCTAAGAAAAAAACATAATTTAAGAAAACTTGGTTACTTTAAGAGAGATAAAATTGAATTTTAGTTTTGTAACATTATACAATTTGATGAATAAATTTATCATTCTTAGTATTGATAACAACAGTTAAAATTTGTTTTGACAAAGTTTCTTTGATTGTTTTTTTTTAGTTTTA
The DNA here is from genome assembly GCA_026826555.1 of Tolypeutes matacus. Taxonomy (NCBI): domain Eukaryota; kingdom Metazoa; phylum Chordata; class Mammalia; order Cingulata; family Chlamyphoridae; genus Tolypeutes; species Tolypeutes matacus. The sequence goes on from JAKSZT010031697.1 coordinate 202,820, forward strand.
GGAGGTGCCAGGGCTTGAACCTAGTACCTTGTACATGTGAGGCAGATGCACAACCACTGAACTATTATATTTACTGCTCAGGGAACAATTATTTATAAAATCAGTTTCTATTATTTCATTCCCCACATTTCTGTTTTACATTATGCAAAAAACAGTTATTTTACCTTCAGACAAAATTGCCTTTAAATAATCTTATTAATCTATAGTTACCATTGATTAAAACAATATTTACTTCCGAATCCCCTCTACAACCTTCTATATCTATTGAAGTCCAGACCTACGTATTTCTGCCTATCATTCTGTGAAAAACAGCCATTTTATCTTGGGGCAAAGCCACACTTCTTCAAACAAGCATATCAAATTTTAATCAGCATTGACTAAAGCATAATTTATTTTTACAAATGTACAACTTTTCATACTTACTCACATCTCAAAGCATATATTTCTACCTATCACTCTGTGAAAATCTAGCTATTTCACTTTAAAACAAAAATACATTAGTTTTTCAACAAAGCATACCCTGCAGACTTTATATCCCTGCATACTTGAAATTATCATAATTATCTTTGAACTGCCTTCACACATTTTATTTTTTTATAAAAGCATTTGTGAAAATAATAATTTCATTAAACACAGACACAACTTTCATCATCTTAAAGATCTAATGGATATAAAATTATCTTATTTTATCAATACCCATATCAACGTAGGGAGATGATACACAATCAGAATAAAATTGAAATATTGATAGTTCATGGGAAAAATGTTTTCTTTTTCTTTCCTCCATAGGAGTTTAAAAAAACTGATTCCATAGTATCTTAGAATTATAAATAACCTTAAAAGCAAACTGATTATTAGGCTCTGGTGAATATACTACAATTGTTTAATTTGTTTAAAGAAGAGTCTTAAAAATACTTTCCCTAACTTTGAAGGACATTTTCCTCTACTTTCTGAAATTTGGCATTTAGATTTTTTCAACTACTCACATCACAAGGTTGAAAAAATTCTAAATTGGGGAATTATAGGACAAGCTATGGATGACAACATTTATACTGTATTATTTTCTCTGTCCCCTATCATTCTTTTTGTTTTGTTTTGTTTTGTTTTGTTTTTGTTTGTTTGTTTGTTTTTCAGGGTATGAAAGTATATATATATATATATATTTGTTCTTGTTTTTTCTTTATTAGAGAAGTTGTGGGATTACAGAACAATCATGAATAAAATACAGGATTCCCATATACCACTATTTTTTTTCTCTGTTTCCACTTCTTTTATATATATATATATATATATATATTTTAAGAGGTGCTTAGATTACCAAAAATACTACACAGAACCCCCTGGGATTCCCATGTTGCCCACCCCCCACACCTCCCGCCACATCCCACACAAACATCTCCCACAAGTGTGGCCCACCACCCTCAATGGACTTACACATCCTGGGGCCTTGCCACCAACCCTAGACCACAGTTCACATTGTAGACCACACTCTCCCACACAGTTCTGAGTGGTGAGTGCTGATTTAAAATGGCCTATCATTCTTAGTCTCCAGTCCAAATAGAAAAAATTACAAGCCAAATCCACATTTCCCCCATCTATCTACACCCAGCATTTCCCTCATAGCTCCTCTAGCCACTTTGTCCTTTACAAGGTTAAAGATATTTCTTGAATTCAGTCAAGAATAGGAGAAGGCTCTGGGGGAATGGATAGGTAAGATAGAAGGAAGGAATCTAGGAAAAGTTCAAGTTTTATTTTGTATATTTACATTTTCACCTGACTTTCCCTACAAGTCCTGTAAAATTAATTGGCCAAGGTCAGAGTATCTTATTTGTATAAACTTATAAAATGCACAAGAGGATTATTTTTTTCTAAGTTTGGACTCCAGGAGTACATATATATATATATATATATCTTTATTTCATTTTCTATTTTTTAAAGATACTTAGATTACATAAATGATACATTAAAAATGTAGAGGATTCCCATATGCTGCACTCCCTACCACTCCCACACTTTCCCACATTAACAACATCCTTCATTAGTGTGGTACATTTCTTACAATTGATGAACACATATCGGAGTATTGCCAATAATCATGGATTATTGTTTACATTAGAGTTTAAACTCTCTCCCATGCAATTTTGTATATAATGGCCTGTATCTGTCATTGCTACATCATTCAGGACAATTCCAATGTCCCAAAAATGCCCCCACCTTACAACTATTTTTCCCCTCTCTCCCCTCAGAACCTCAAGTGGCGACTGCCTCCATATTAATGATAAAATTTATTCCACTGCTAGAATAACAATAAGTGTATAGTATAATAACAGTAAGTTTTCTCTAGTCCATCATTCATTCCTCAATCCTGAGGACTCTGGGATGGTTATGCCAACTCTGCTTCAAATTGAGAGGGAGCTTAGTTCCTATAGGGAAGATGGATGAGACTATCTTGCTTGCACTTGTAGACTCTCTCTGTTCCTTGGGATGGTCGATGTCCATCATCTCATTGTTAGTTATCCTGGGTGAGTCCAATGAACTGGAAAGTAGGTGTTTCAACTCTGTTGAGAGTCAGAATCCATCTGGCACAGGGACAGCCCAAAGATTTAAGTATCTTAGATGTACATCTATCCACTTGAGTACTAATTATAGGTTCAAATAGAAAGGGCAGAAGATCCATGTGTAGGGAAACCACAAATGAGTCCAACTATATCAGACTGGGAAGCATAAATATAAAATAAGTGTCCATTGATAGGGCACAAAACTACTGCGCTGTCTTCCATATAGTGTCTGGATGTCTCCAGAGCCACCAGGAGTCCTGCTATTTAAGGTAGTATTTACTTTGGCAGTCAATGATATCCTGCTGAGATGTGCATAAGCATAATATCTGGAATGACCTTCCCAACTGACTTTGAAGTCTCTTAGCCATATGAACTAATTTGTCTTTACCTTTTGGTCAATGTCTTTTTCCAGTTGCATTGCTAGTTGGTGATTGGTGGGAATCCCTCGATGCCAGGGAGGCTCATCCCCAGGAGTCATATCCCATGCTGGGGGAATGGTAATGTATTTATATGCTGTTTGGCTTAGAGAGAGACCACATTTGAGCAACAAGGAGGATCTCAGGAGGTAACTCTTAGACACCCTATAATACTAAGCTAAGTTTCAATTTCAAAAGTAAAGTTTCATAAGTACAGTCATCAATATCAAGGACCCATCAATGGTCCATCTTCTTTCACTAGTCACTGCCTCTGTACGCAGAATTCTTGCTATTCCTTTAGAGAATGTGGCAGAAATCCCCAGGATGGGAATTAGATATTCTTTCAGTTATTATTTGAATCTCCGCCCATTGTGACAATACCCCATGAGCACATTTATATGCCTTATAGTTATGCTCCAGGTGAATCTCCTCCCATGTATCCCTAATCATTGACAACCCACCCCAACTATGATCCTCCTCTGTCATAGTTGTAACCATTTTGTAATCCAAAACTTCTTCAAAAATGAAGCCAACAAAAAATAAGAAAGTGAAATAATAATGATAGTTTTAAAAATAAGTAATAAAATACAAAAAAAACAGAAAAAATTTTGAAATAAAAATAATAAAATATTTTTGTAAAATATTTTGACTTGTCCTTCATCACTGAAAGATATATTGTATGTACAGTTACATTTTCTTCCATTTATTCCCATGGTGTCTTATTTTTCTCATTTTTGTCTTCAAAGGAATTTTAGGTCACAGAAAAGCCACATAGAGAATATAAAGGGTTCCCATATACCTGACATCCTCCCCCTTTGCCCCTTTCCCCTATAAATAACATTTTATATGTGTATGGTACATTTGTTACAATTGATGTACAAATACTGAAACATTGCTACTAATCATGGTCAATGATTTACATTATGGTTTACATTTTGGACCATACATTTCTATAAATTTGATGAAATTTAACTTGACCTGTATCCATCATTGCAAGTGTATGTAGTACAATTCCATCATCCCCAAAATGTCCCATGTTCTATCTATTCTATTGCTCTCTCCCTCACACCTCAGGACCCATGGAAACCACCAAGCTTCTGTCCTTGAAGCATAAGATTCATAGTTACTTGCAACAACATTGAATGCTTGACATATTGGCCTGTCCTCCCCTATTAGGTACTGCCAATACTGTTGAGAGACTATTGCCCCTCTATTGAGGACATAACAGGACTCCAAGAATGGGAGTCCAACAACTCCCTGTGCATTATGTGGGTCGCCACCCACTGACATAACCCATTATAACTAGATGAAGACTCACACACTCCCTAGATGCCTGCCCCCAGGTGCACTCTGTCCCGCATGTCCTCCACATCCAAAACCCTAAACCAGTAACCCTTCCCTGCTGTATTTGTCAAAAGAATATTCCCAAAATTGTAGTTTCAACCATGTACTTGCAAATCCCCTGAGTTAACCTGCTTCCTTCCCAGTTACATGGACAGTCCAACCCACTTTCCCCACCGAACCACCCTCACATCCAGCACTGCCCAGCCCAAAAGCATTGCTGCACCACTGTCATGACCATCTATTGCACAACTATACATTTCCACCTTATCATAGATTTTGCCCATTTGGGCATTGGCTCACAACTTTCTTCTCCCTTTCTGTCTCCTGTAATCTTATCTTCCTGACTCTAACTCAGTGAGTCTGCTCAGTTTGCTTATTTCATATCAGTGATGTCATGTAATATTTGCCCATCAGTGCTGAGCTCACTTCACTCAACATAAAGTCTTCAAGATTCATCCATGTTATCCCGTGTGTTAAAACTACATTACTTCTTACAGCTGAGTAATATTAGGTTGTATGTATATACTACATTTTGTTTATCCCTTCAACTGTTGATGGACATTTGGGTTGTTTCCAAATTTTGACAATAATGAATAATGCCACTATGAATATTGATGTGCACATATCTGTTCATGGCCCTGCTTTCAATTCTTCTGGTTATATACCCAGCAGTGGGATTGCTGGGTCATATGGCAGTTCTAAAGCTTCCTGAGGAACCAACAAACTGTCTTCCACAAGGGCTTTACCATTCTACATTAACACCAGCAGTGATGAAGGTTCCCATTCCTCCACATCCTCTCCAACACTTATAGTCCTCTGTTTTTTTTAGGGCAATCTATGGGTGTAAGATGATATTTGATTGTGGTTTTGATTTGCTTTTCCCTAATAACTAGAGATGTTGAGCATATTTTCTTGTGGTTTTTAGCCATTTCCAATTCTTCTTTGGAGAAGTGTCTATTCAAATCACTTACCCATTTTTTAAATATGTTGATTGTCTTTTATTTTCAAGGTGTAGGATTTCTTTATATATGCTGGATAATAGATCAGATATGTGGTTACCAAATATTTTCTCCCATTGGGTAGGATGCCTTTTTACTTTCTTAACAAACTCTTTTGAGGTGCAAAATTTTTAATTTTCTGGAAGTCTCATTTCTCTTTTTATCTTTTTATTTATTATTACACACTTCTCCAATTCTCTCTCTCCTGTTTTTTCCTTTCAACCTGCAGAATATGCTTTAGTATTTTTTGACTGGCACGTTTCTTATTGTCAAACTCTCTTAATTTCTTTTTATCTGTGAATATTTTGAACTCTCATTTTTGAATGACAGCTTTGCTGGATAGAAAATTCTTCACTGAAAGTATTATTTTGCTTAGCACCTTAACTGTGTCATACCACTGCCTTCTTGCTTCGATGGTTTCAGATAAGAAATCAATGCTTAATCTTATTGAGCTTCCCTTGTATGTGATCAATCTCTTTTCTCTTGCTGCTTTCAGTATTCTCTCTTTTTCTTGAGCAATGGACAATTTGACAAGTATATGCCTTGGTGTAGGCCTGTAAGGATTTATAATGTTTGGGCAGGGTTGCAATTCTTGGGTTTTGTACGTCCATGTCCCTCAATAGAGTTTGGAATTTTTTTAGGCATTATTTCTCCCAACACTCCTTCTGTCTCATTTCCTTTCTCTTCTCTTCTGAGATGCTTGTAATTCATAAGTTCATCCATTTCATGTTGTCATTCAAATCCTTAACTCCATGCTGGCCTTCTATCTGTTCTACTTGCTGTCTGATTTCAGATGTTCTGTCTTCCACATTGATGATTCTTTCCTCTGCCTGTTTGAATCTGTGGTTATGTGCTTCCAGTGTATTTTTTATTTCTTTCATTGTGTGGTTCATCACTATCATGTCTTTTATCTTTTTATGTATGTTTTTATTTCCTCTGCATGTTCCCACAGCATCTTCTTAATATCCTTAATCTCTTCTTACAATTTATTAAGTTGATTCAAGATATTTGTTTGGATATCCTAGATTACCTGTTTCACAGTATGCATCTCCTCCTGTTTTTTCAGGTTTTCTTTTTTTGTTAGACTTAGCCATGTCTCCCTGTTTCTTAGTATGGGTTGTAGTTATTTGGTTGGTATCTGGGCATCTGTTTATCCTGATGATTATATTTGGTTGGTTAGCTTCTCTTTCTCCTGTAGGTTTTATTTTGCTATTTGTTTGTGGCTAGGTTAATTTTTGATACTTTGTTCCTCTTATTCTATATTCTTGCCATTGTCTGTGTTCCCTGAAAAAGAATATAAGTACCAGATAAAAGGAAAGAGATAAGAAGAGAAAAACTAATAATAGTAATAATAATACAAAAAACGTGCAAGAGGGACCATGCAAGAGCTAGAAAACTGAGTAATATAAGTAAGAAATTATAAAAAGTACAAAGAAATAAAAATAAAAAGGAGTGGATTAAAAAATATAACAAAGGACAAAATTGAGGGAAAAATAGAATGAATTAAAAGTCTGGACAGATGATTAGAGGAAAAATAAAATGAGCAACATAAATGAAAGGAAAAAGTAGAATGTACTAAAAGGCCTGAGAGATCAGAAGAGAATAGAAGGAAAGGGAAAAAAGGAGATAAAGAGAAAAAGAAAATATGAAGACCAAACAAGAAGTGATGGAATAAAATAAAAACAACAAAAGTCAGAAGACAGAAAAATGAGGGAATGAAGAGAAATAAAGTAGTTTAAAAAATTAAGCAAAAGAAAAAATAGTAAGAAAAAAATTGTTAAACAATAAGCAAAATATAAAACAGCAACAAAGAAGCAATCCAGGAAAACCAACCTTTCCTCTTAGGCTCCTAGACACCTTTTCAGTCTGCTGTTGCTCATCAATTAATCACCCTGCAACTCACCCTCCATAGGTGATATATCAAGTTTTAGCAAATAAAGTAAAGGAAAAAGAAAGAGAAAAAAATATTTAAAAAAACTGCAAAACAAAATAATAGAAACTCAATCTATATGTTCCTTATCATAAGATGTTAGCTATATGCCTTAACTCTCTCCAGATCCTTTCTCTTAGGAGGTATATGGGACTCAAACTGACAACCTTCTACATGCAAGGCAGGAATTCCCTCACTGCACTAAATCAGCTCTATAAACTAGGCTTTGGAAAGCTCATTGGGCTCTTCCTGCCCCTGTTTCCCTTAGGTGAGTTGGGTATTTAATAGGTTACTGCTGCCAGGCTAGTTAGTTGCCTGTCTTTGCCACTTCCCTGAGCATGTTCCTATCTCCCATGGTGGCTGAGTGTGGCAGCCTGGCTAAGCTGATTTCCCTCTCTCCCCAGGGCCACCTCAGTGCTGGCTGGTATCCTCCCCAAGATTCAAAGGGGGCTTAGGTGGCCAAAGCCATGGAAATGAAATAACTCTCCACCCTTCACCATAACCCTCTTCCTCCAATGGAATGCTCCTTCCCACTCTGCTGGCTGGCATGAGCCAGAGGGTACACCGAGGCTGCTTGCCTTGAGGGTTGGGCTTAGCCACCAATGGCCAGCCTTTCCAGCCACAGGAATGAACAACTCATGGTTTTCCATTGGGTTCTATATCACTTTGTCTAACTTCCTCCAGATTGATGCCCTCAAGCCTCCTGCTCTTTAGATTACCAAAATAGCTAACTTGGGTAGTCACCTTTTGCAAAAGAACTGTGTAGTGCCTATCTACAATGACAACATTTTCCCCAAAAATACATATTTTTAAATATTATCTAAGTATCATATATACATATATATTTACTTTGTATTCCTAAAGAAAAGTTATAGTAAGTATGACCAAATCAACATTAGCACACACTGAATGAAAACATAAGTTGTAAAGAGAAAGTATCTGTAATTTTTAAATAATTTAATAATTATAGGTAAGCTTTTAGAAATTAATTTAAAACTGGTAATATAAATAGCATTTTAATAGAAAGGAAAAATAAAAAACAACTCCAAATACTTAGGACTCATCATTGAAATTCAAAATATTTTGCAAACAGGCAGGAAATAATAAAAGCTATCATTTATTTAGTCCTTGCTGCAGGAATGGAATTTTGTGCACAGTACCTTATTTCATCTTTATATCAACTCTCACAGCTAATACATACCAGAGCTAAGAAACTCTCCAAGAGTTAGAGTAGCTCTATAATAGGAAAATATTTTAAGATATTCATAAGAAATCAAGAGTGATTCATTGAGCATGAAACTGGAAAAGTTGTCTTGACTTACTCCTAACCTATGTCTGTACTTCCTTTTGAAAGTCATAATACCCATACCATTTAAATATGAGGGAATTAAAGAATTACAATTAAATTCCACATAATATTAAAAGTGCAAAAGGACAAATGGAAATAAACAATATTCCAAAAATTAGAAATCAGAATGTAAAAAGGAAATATAGCAAACAAATAAATAATAAAATATCATAAAAATAGTAAGGAAGATTTAAAAACTGGAGTAAAACATGAGGAAAATTGCAAAAATGAGAAAATATGTAGAATAATATCAGGAAGGTAAGAAAGCATGAGTTCCAGAATTCAGCATCAACCAGAAATAAAACAAACAGAAATCTAGAATAATTTAGAAAATATGGGAGTGATTAGGATGTACAGTTAAGGAAAGATAAAAAGGAAGGATGGATATGAAGAATAATTGATTTGAACTGAGAGATTTAATAATTTAAGAGGAAATGACAGTACTAAAATGTAAAACTAATTTTCAAAATGTCAAAAACTTGGCTCATATGAATAAAAAAGTACATGGTAAAATATTGTATATAATTTTATTAAGTGGAGAATCAGTAAGAAGATGAGATTTTCAAAGAGCACTTAAATATCAGAGTTTCATAGAATTTCTTTCAAAAATGTACAACAAAATATTTTTTTTATTTTATACTTTTATTGAAAACATATACATACAGATAAGTATATAAAAGTGTAAATGAGCTTTCCCTTTCACTCTATTGTTTTGCTTGGGTGTAAGTAAAGTTTCTTGTAGAAAGCATATACATGCTGGGGCCAAGATGGCGTTAGTGTAGGAGGGCGAACACTGCAAGCTCCCAGAGCAAGGAGGATGGTGGACGGGGTCCTGCTGGGGGTCTGTGCTGTGCACGCGTGGAGTGAGAAGCTTGGGACATCTATCTGCGTGAATCGGCAGCGTGGACCAAACGGTGGAGATTCGTGAGTTTTGAGGGTGCCAGTGGAGGTTGGCACAGGCGGCTGAGCCCCGCGGTTAGGGAAAAAAAAATAAAACGGCCATTTGGAGCCGCGGGCGGGGCGAAAATTTTTATTTTCTGGGGATCTGGCTGCCTGGCGCCCCTTGGACCTTGTGTGAACAGAGCAAACGAGCTAATCAGCACCCGGTGAACTGGAGGGGGGATTTTGGTCAGGAAATGCAGCAGATTTCCCTAGCCACCCTGGGATAAGACACGGGCCGCTGCGGAGCCAGGAGGAAGGGACACTTCCCAAAAAAGGGAGGGTTCTCTTTGAAGAAAGGGAAGAGTATTTTATATTTTTAGACATCGATCTGGATGCCTGCACCGCCCCATAGCTTTGGGGAGCAGATAAGCTGACCTGAAGCAGCATTAGATTGAGAGCAGACGCGAATCTGCACTCAAACTGATTTACTGAGCAGTGCGGTGATGCTCGAGCTCGGTGCCAGAAGGGGTGGAATCCACCATCTTTAGCACTCCTCACTGACTAACATCAGAGCTTCAGCTAACCTGGGGAGTCCGGAAAGCGTGACTTACTTGATTAATTTCCACAGGCCCAGCTAGGGTCCCTTCTGTAAGGGGGTTGGTCTAGAGGAGGAATTATTTTGGGTCCTGCATTTGGCTAAAAAAATAAAAAATAAAAAAAAAAAGTGAGGTCACCTCAACAAATGAAAAATAAATTCTTTTTAATTTAGTTTAATAAATAAAAGCTGCTTCAGGACCTGCATATAGAACCCTGTGGGGAAATTTATTGATAAACACAAGTAGGCAGGAAGGATCCACGTGGACCCTAGGGGAATCACTGACCCCCCTTAGATCTATTTGACTGCTTGCCTGTGTGGATCTTTGGTTTCTCTCTGTTACTTTCTGGTCTATTGCTATTATTTCTTTTTTCCTCCCCCCTTCCTTTTTCCTTATATATATTTTTAAATAGGTGCTGCCTGCTTGTCGCTTCTTTGCTGGGTTTCTTATTCATTAATTTCCCACTTGCTGTATATATTGATTCTGTATTACAAACTATCGCTTATCCTTCCTGCATCTTTCTGCCTTCTGTTTTCTGTTGTGGCTCTTAGAGACAACATTTTTTCATAGGTCCACAACTTAAGGGTGTCAATTTCTATCCCAGCTATTTTGTTTTCTTCTTCTTCTTTTTTCTTTCTTTTTTATTAGTATTAACTTTTTCCTTTCAGACTTTTCTTTACTATTTCTCTCCCTCCTCACAATTCTAGCCTTCTAAATCACAATATATATATTCCTCCATTTGTTTTCCCAGTCCATTGTAGGAACTCCATATTTTTTCCTAGTACTCTACACTGCCTACACAAGAAAAATATTCATCTCCTTAAGTCTCATTTTGCCCCTCTTCTAACTTTTATCAATATTTCTATTATCCTTCTGCCTTCCTTACATCTTTTGATTCCTTTGGTCCTAACCTTTTGCCTTCAAGGGAACATAGAAAGAAACAAGGAAATAAAATAAGAAGAAAAACTGCCAAAGAGAAAACTTAACTCACACACAGAACCAACAGCTAAATAAAATTCTAGAGCATAGAGAATAGCTAATCAACTGAACAAACCCATCAAGATAATATGATGACCAGAGGGCAACAGAAAAATACAAATGACTATGAGAAATTGGAAAATATAGACCAGTCCAATGCACAAAATAAAAACCAGGAAGCAATGCAGTACATCGAACAACTAATCAAAGCTACCCAAACAAATATCATGGACCAAATTAAAGAACTGTAGGAAGAGATTAAGGATATAAAGAAGACAGTGGGAGAACATACTGAAGAAATAGCTAACACACCTAAAAAAGTAATGGATATGATCACAAACAAAGGCACAAGTCAAGAAATGAAAACGACGCTGGACTCACATGGCAGCAGATTTGAGCAGGCCGAGTAAAGAATTAGTGATATGGAAGACAATACATTTGAAATCAAAGAGATTGTAAAAAAGATAGACAAAAAGATAGAAAAAATCCATTATGGTCTCAAGGAATTAACCGAAAATGCAAGACGCACAAACATACGCATTATGGGCATCCCAGAAAGAGAAGAGAAGGGAAAGGGAACAGAATGAGTGTTGAAGGAAGTTATGGCTGAAAACTTCCCAACTCTATTGAGAGAGATGAATGTGCAGATCCAGGAAGCACAGCAACCCCAAATAGTATAAATCCCAACAGGCCAACTCCAAGACATATATTTGTCAAATTGTCAAATGCTCAAGACAAAGAGAAAATACTCAAGGCACCAAGAGAAAAGAGAACCAACACATATAAGGGAAGCACAATAAGATTAAGTGCTGATTTCTCAGCTGAAACCATGGAGGCAAGAAGACAGTGGTATGACATAGTCAAAACACTAAAAGAAAAAAATTTCCAGCCACGAATTCTCCATCCAGCAAAATTGGAATTCAAAAATGATGGAGAGTTCAAAATATTCACAGATAAAGATCAATTAATAGAGTATGTCAATAAGAAACCAGCACTTCAAGAAATACTAAAGGAATCTCTACAAGTTGAAAGGAAAAAACAAAGGAGAGAGAGTTGGAGGAGAGTTTAAAAACAACTGAAAAGTCAAAAAGAGAAACAAAACAAAATATGACATACATTAACCCAAATAAAAAATGACTGAAGTAAGAAATTCGTTATGAGTAATGACACTGAATGTTAATGGATTAAATTCACCAATCAAAAGACACAGAATGGCAGAATGGATAAGAAAATATGATCTCTCTATATGCTGTCTAGCAGAAACCCACCTTCAACCCAGGGATTCAAGGAGGCTGAAAGTGAATGGCTGGAAAACCATTTTACAAGCTAACAATAGCCAAAAAAGGGCAGGAGTAGCTATTCTAATATCAGACAAAATAGACTTTAAATGCAAAACTATTGTAAGAGACAAAGATGGACACTACATATTAGTAAAAGGAGTAATCTCTCAAGAAGAGAGAACAAACATCAACATTTACGCACCTAATCGAGGTGCCTCAAAATACGTGCGGCAAACTCTGGAAAAACTAAGAGGAGAAATAAATTCCTGTACAATTATAGCAGGGAATTTCAACAAACCACTATCATTATTAGACAGAACATGTGGACAGAGAATCAATAAAGAAACTAAGGCACTCAACAATACATTAGAAGATTTGGACTTAATAGACATATACAGAACACTACACCCAAATACAGCTGGATTTACATTCTTCTCCAGTGCACATGGAACATACTCCAAAATAGACCACATGCTAGGCCACAGAACGACACTCAGTTAATTCAGAAAGATTGAGATTATACAAAGTAATTTCTCTGACCACAACAGAATGAAGTTGGAAATCACTAAGGGCCAGAGAAACAGGTTAGGCACAAGGATATGGAAGTTAAACAATACACTCTTAGACAAACAGTGGTTCAAAGAGGAAATTTCAAAAGAAATCATGGGAAGCGGCTGTGACTCAATCAGTAGGGCTCAGGTTTACCTTGAAACTAATGAAAACAACAACACAACATATCAACAGCTATGGGATGCAGCGAAAGCAGTCCTGAGAGGGAAGTTTTTAGTCATAAATTCATATATTAAAAAAGAAGAAAGAGCTAAAATTGAAGACCTAAATGCACACTTGGAGGAATTGGAAAAACAACGACAAACTAAACCTATAGTAGAAAGCAGGAAATAACCAAGATTAGAGCAGAACTAAATGAAATAGAGAATAAGAAATCACTGGAAACAATAAATAAAACCAAAAGCTATTTCTTCGAGAATATCAACAAAATTGACAAACCCTTAGCCAGACTAACAAAGAAAAAGAGAGAACAGATGCAAATACATAAAATAAGGAATGAGCAAGGTGATATCACTCCTGACCCCACAGAAATAAAGAGTATCATAAGAGGATACTTTAAAAAATTATATGCCAACAAGAATGTCAATTTAGAGGAAATGGACAAGTTTCTAGAAACCCACAAACAGCCGACATTGATGAAAGAAGAAATAGATGAACTCAACAGCCCAATTACAAGTAAAGAGATAGACTCAGTCATTAAAAAACTCCCAACCAAGAAGAGACCAGGAGCAGATGGCTTCAGAGCTGAATTCTACCAAACATTCTGGAAAGAGCTAACACCAATTCTACTTAAGCTCTTCCAAAAAATAGAAGTAGAGGGAATATTACCTAACTCATTCTATGATGCCAACATTACCCTAATACCAAAACCAAATAAAGATACCACAAGAAAGGAAAATTACAGACCACTTTCTTTAATGAACCTAGATGCTAAAATCCTTAACAAAATACTTGCTAATCGCATTTAACAACATATCAAAGGATTGTACACCATCACCAAGTGGGTTTCATCCCAGGTATGCAAGGATGGTTCAATATAAGAAAATCAATCAATGTAATCAATACATAAACAACTGAAAGAAAAAAATCACATGATCATCTCTATAGATGCAGAAAAAACATTCGACAAAATACAGCACTCTTTCCTCATAAAAACACTACAAAAGATAGGAATAGATGGAAACTTTCTGAAAATGATAAAGGGTATATACGAAAAACCCAAAGCTAACATCATTTTCAACGGTGAAATCCTAAAAGCCTTCCCTCTGAGATCGGGAACAAGACAAGGATGTCCACTATCACCACTCCTTTTTAACATTGCCTTAGAAGTCCTTGCACGAGCACTGAGACAAGAAAAGGACATAAAAGGCATTCAGATTGGAAAAGAAGAAGTAAAAATTTCATTATTTGCAGATGACATGATCCTATACATAGAAAGCCCTGAGAAATCTACAACAAGGCTTCTAGAATTGATAAAGGAGTTCAGTAATATTGCAGGTTATAAGATCAATGCTCAAAAATCAGTAGCATTTCTGTACACCAATAACCAACAAACTGAGGAGGAAATCGGGAAAAAAATATCCTTGAAAATAGTAAATAACAGAATCAAATACCTAGGAGTAAATTTAACTAAAGATGTAAAGGTCTTATATACAGAAAACTACACAACACTGTTAAAGGAAATCAAAGAAGACTTAAATAAATGGAAAAATATTACCTGTTCATGGATGGGAAGACTAAACATCATCAAGACGTCTATACTACCCAAACTAATCTACAGATTTAATGCAATCCCAATAAAAGTCAACACTATATTTTTTAAGGAACTGGAAAAACTAACCACAAAATATATTTGGAGAAGCAAGAGGCCCCGAATTGCCAAAGATATATTGAAAAAGAAAAATGAAGTTGGAGGTATCACACTACCTGACTTTAAAACATACTACAAAGCTACAGTGATCAAAACTGCATGGTATTGGCACAAGGATAGACATACTGACCAATGGAACCTGATTGAGAGGTCTGATATAGATCCTCGCATATACAGTCATCTAATATTTGACAAGGCTACGAAGCCCACTCAGTTGGGATAGAGTGGCCTCTTTAACAAGTGGTGCTTGGAGAACTGGATATCCATATCCAAAAGAATGAGAGTAGAATACCATCTCACACATTATACAAAAATAAACTCAAGATGGAACAAAGATCTAAATATAAGAGCCAAAACCATAAAAACCTTGGAAGATAATTTAAGGAAGCATCTACAGGACCTTGTAATAGTAAATGGTTTCATGAACTTCACAGCCAAAGCATGAGCAGCAAGAGAAAAAATTGATAAATGAGATCTCCTCAAAATTAAAAACTTCTGCACCTCTAAGGATGTTATTAAGAAAATAAAAAGGCAGCCTACCCAATGGGAAAAAATATTCGGCAACCATATATCTGATAGCAGCCTAATATCCTGCATATATAAAGAAATCGTACCTCGAAAATAAAAGGACAAACAACGCATTTAAAAAATGGGCAAGGGACCTGAAAAGACACTTTTCCAAGGAAGAAATACAAATGGCTAAAAAGCACATGAAAAAATGCTCAACATCACTTGCTATCAGGGAAATGCAAATTAAAACTATAATGAGATACCATCTTACACCCATCAGAATGGCAGCTATTAAAAAACAGGAGACACTAAATGTTGGAGAGGATGTGGAGGAATAGGAACCCTCATCCACTGCTTGTGGGACTGCGGTATGGTCCAGCCACTGTGGAGGACAGTTTGGCGGTTCCTCAGAAAACTAGCAATAGATCTTCCGTATGATCCAGCAATTCCACTGCTGGGTATATACCCAGAAGAACTGAAAACAAAAATACAAACAGATATATGCACACCAATGTTCATAGCAGCATTGTTCACCATTGCCAAAAGTTGGAATCAGCCCAGGTGCCCATCAACAGATGAATGGATAAGCAAAATGTGGTACATACATACAATGGAATATTACTCAGCGGTAAGAAGGAACAAAGTGCTAACACATGGAATAACTTTGATGAATTTTGAAGTCCTTATGTTGAGTGAAGCAAGCCAGGCACTGAAGGATGAACAGCATATGACCTCACTGAACCGAACTGAGGAAAGTGAACAGTCTCTGAGAACCATTGTCTGAAAGATAGGTTAACAAAGGAGAGTAAGAGAAGAGCAGGCTTTGAGCCATCACCCATATGGACATAATCTATGGTAAAGGGATAGAGTGTGGTTGCATGTTGGGGGAGGGGCAGTTGAGTGGTTGTGTTCCTGGGTTTGGTGGTGCAGCACTGGGGGTGGGTGGATTAGGAAGTGCTGATTCAAATCCCCAGGGCATGTAAATGTGAATCTTGACATTCCATTGGTTGGGAGAGGGGGGTGTCATGGGCCCTGGGGGGCTGGGGAGAAAGGAACAGTCAAGATCTAATGGGTTGTTTGGTGGTCATGGGGAAGGTTTTTTATTACCTTACGATAATGGACACAAGACATGGTAAATATCATCAAAATTATTAAAGTGTATCATCTAAACTGGAAACTATACTGTAAATCACTGACAATGTTTAGTTGCTATATTTTGCTATCTGCATAACAGTTATAACAATGCTAATAACCAAAAAAAAAAAAATAGGGGGAGGGAGTTAATATGTGGTGGGGAAGGGGGAGTGGTTTGGTGTCTGGGAGTCTCCGGCACTCCATGTGTGACTTTGCTGTGACCTAAAACTTCTTTGAAAATTAATTGAAAAATTGGGAGACAATGTGGATTGAGAGGAGGAAGGTGTCATAACACACCAGACATCCGATAACACAGTGATAAAGGGAAGGAAAAAAAGGAAAAAAGAAAAGAGAAAGGAAAAAAAAATGAATATATATATATTTTAAAGGCATTTCCTTTGCTTTTCTGCCCATTTTTTGAATGTCCCAATCCACTAATTATATATTATTTTGTTTTGTTCTTTGTTTGATTATTTGTTTTTTTTTCTATTTTTTCCCCCCTGAGTTTCCTTATGTTTGTCTCTTGCATGTAAGCTTATCACACTTGTTTCTTTTTCCTAGTAAGTGTATTTGATTATTTTATGGACTAAATGTACATGGAGGATATGGATCACAGAAGGGTTACAATGGGTACTCCAGGGGATTATTGGGGGGGGGTGTCTGGGGGGGTTTCGTGGGGATTTGTTCATCTGAATATACATGAAAGATATTCAAAATCATTCAAAGGATCGGGGGATGGGGCATGGTCACAATGGTTGGATAATCACACAATAAATGAGGGAATCTTAATTCGTAGCCTGGAGAGCTCTGCCACAGTCTCCAAGGGAGCAGCAGTTGTCCTCTGAGTGTAGGGACAGTGCCTGTCTAAATAGGATGACCCACTGATGTTTTTTTTTTTTTAATTGATGACTACCCTTGTGAGTCTTTGCTCTTGTAAATGAGACTTAGCCTGCAGTTGTGGGGTGCCTAAGGGTTGCCATCTGAGAGCCTCCTTGTTGCTCAAATGTGGCCTCTCTCTAAGCCAAACTCAGCATATGATTGCATTATCTTCCCCCCAACGTGGGACATGACTCCCGGGGATGAGCCTCCCTGGAAATGAGGGATTAATACCAAGTGCCAACTGGCAACTCAACTGGAAAAAGACCTTGAATAAAAGGGGGAAATGTTAAAGACAAATGAGTTCAAGTGGCTAAGAGACTTCAAAGAGAGTCTGGAGGTCATCCCAGAGGTAACTCTTACGCACATCTCAGTAGGAGCTCATAAAACATCTAAGTGCCTATCACCCCACATAGAGGAGTTCCTGAGAGCTCTGGAGACACCCAGGTCCTATATAAGGGGGGATAGCCCCAGAGACTGATGCCTTATCAGTGAGTTCTATTTGGAATCTGTGCTCCTGAGAGTGACAGAATTAGACTCAAATAAGTCCTCCCTGCACATGGTTCACCAGTCCCTTCTATTCAAACCTATATGTGATGCTGGAGTTTTTAGGTATACTTCCAGAGACTGGAGCCTCCCGCCTACCTATGTGCCAGGTGTGCATGAAATCTAGGTGGAGCTGCAACTCCTACCCTACAGCTCAATGGACTCATCCAAGTCAACTGGTGAGGAGACAACGATGGGCAATGGCCATCCCAGGGAATGGAGAGGGCCTGCATCTGCAGGCAGGATCATCCCACCCACCATATCCATGGGATATAAGCCCTCTCTCACTTGGAGTTGGAGTGGACATCACCCTCCCAGTCCCCTCAGGATTGTGGGAAGAACTATGGTCTAGAGTGGACTTGATGGTATTCTCTTGTTCACATATGGTGATTCTAGCAATGCAAGAAATTATAACAATGAGGTGGAACCAGTGGCCACTTGACACTTTTGGGGTAGGGAGGGGATGAGCAGTTGAAATATAGGGGCTTCTTTGGGAGTTGGAGGTTGTCCTGAGTACTGTTGTGGTAACGGATGTAGGCCATTTTAAATCAGCACACACCACTCAGAACTGAGTGGGAGAGAGTGTGGTCTACGATGTGAACTGTGGTCTATGGTTGGTGGCAAGCCTCCAGGATGTGTAAGTTCATTGAGGGTGGTGGACCACATTTGTGGGACATGTTTGTGTGGATGTGGTGGGAGGTGTGGGAGGTGGGCAACATGGGAATCCCAGTGGGTTCCATGTAATTTTTTGGGTAATCTAAGCACCTCTTAAAATATATGTATATATATATATAAATAACATTTTTGTAAGCAAATACACGTATATGCATATATATTTATATATCATTTTGCAAATGTTTATATGTATTGTGAGAATTTTGATTTTTACCCACAATAAAAATAAATTTAAAAAAAAAGAATATATCTCAATAAAACTGCTTAAAAAAAAGGAAGCAAAAAAAATAAAAATAAAAAATAAAAGTATAAATGAACTTTTATGAAATGAAAATAATCCTGTAAACAAGACCAAGACTACGAAGCTGAATATTGTCAAATCACTCAAAAGGCTCCATTATTCTGTGTCCTAGTTATCATTGGAAATGTATTTTTCTAGGAAGAATTTATGGAAAAACCCTTTGTCTAACGGATTGGACCTCTTTAAAATTAATTTGAAGTTGAGAGTGTTTTTGAGTGTAGTGTATGAGCAGACACTCTGCCAAGTTATAAAGATAAAATGAATAAAATATGATATCCACGATAGAATCATGGAATAAGTGGTCTCTACTGAGGAGATCTCCTCGAGACCAAGGGGAAAGTTTTTCTCCTAAGTCTTTGATTAGGTCATGATTTTTGACCCAAAATTGGGAGCAGGTGGGCCTACTGATAAAATATTCAGTGAAAGTCCAGCTGCCACTCAAAAGCAAGTGTGTGTTTTGAACCTTAGGCTTAAAAAGACATTGACAATGTTCCAATTATTGGATAGGGTGGAGCTAAGGCCTTATTGTTTGCAGAGGGCAGGTCCACAGTCCAGGTGCTTGAAAGGAATAGGTCTGCTACAGAAGCAGGTTCCCAGGAGAAAACAATGATCTCCAGATGACTCTCAAAACTTGAAAGCTAATGTAGATTGCCTTGTTGGATTTCAAACTTGTTTAGGAAACTTGGTCTCTTTTCTTTCCAGTTCCTCTCCTCTGAATTGGGAATGTGTATGCTGTGCCTGTCCTCCTATAGAAATTTAGAAATAGGTAACATGTTTTCTAGGTTTCACAGATCCATAGACTAGAGAGAAATTTTTCACGAAGGTTGACCACACACATAAATGAATTTGATAAGACTGTATAATTAGAGTTGCTGGTAAAATGACATAAGGATTTTGGTATATTTGGAAGGCTGAATGTATTTAGAATGTGGGAAGACCATGTGTTTTTGTTCCCAAGGGAGGACTCTGGTAGATTGAAATACGTACCCCAAATTAGACATGGTCTTCCCACCCCATGCAAAATACATTCTATTAATTTGCATTTCTGTAAGTGTAAAACCTTTCATAAATAGCAAATCTTGAATATATTATTTTCATTCAAGGTATGGCCCAAATGAATGAAGTGGGTATTAATCAATATTATAGGGGTCTCGATGAAGAAAAGAAACTGGATGAAAGAGGTTGTAGATGGCCAATAAGAAGAATCCAGAAGTCCACAGAAACAAGAGCACATACAAGGAAAGAGAGATATCCATGTGATAGAAAGCAGAGACACAAGTTCATGAACTCCAAGGATTGCAGCAAGAGAGCACCCCTAAGCTGCAGACTTGGGGAGAAATCAGGACTTGCTGATAGCTTAAGTATAGGCTTCTTTTTTATATATTTTTAATTTTTATTGTTGGTAAAAATCAAATTTTTCACAATAGAGACCAATATTTGTAAAATGATATATAAATATATAAATATATATGCATATATGTGCATTTGCTTACATAAATGTTATATATATATATGTGTGTGTGTGTGTGTGTGTGTAT
>JAKSZT010031697.1:223269-260565 GCA_026826555.1 Tolypeutes matacus
TGTGTGTGTGTGTGTGTGTGTGTGTATATATATATATATATATATATATATATATATATATATATATATATATATATATTTTTTAAAGATGCTTAGATAACCTAAATGTTACACAGAAAGTACAGGAATTCCCATGTTCCCCACCACCCACACTTCACATAACATCCTAAATAAACATCTTTTGTTAGTATGGCATATCACCTGCAATGGATATACACATCCTGTGGCTTTGCCACTAAGCATAGACCACAGTTCACATCATAGACCACACTTTCTCCCACACAGTTCTGCATGGTATATGCTGATGTAAAATGGACTATATCCATCACTGCAACATCATTCAGGACAGACCCCAAGTCCTGAGAAAGCCCCTGAATTACAACTGCCCTTCACCTCCCTGCCCTGAAAGTGTCTGGTGGCCACTGGCTCCACCTCATTGTTATAATTTCTTCCATTGATTGAATCAAAATATGTCTATAACACAATACCATTAAGTCCATTCTAGTCCATAGCTCTTCCCCCAATCCTGAAGGGACTGGGATGGTGATGTCCACTCCACCTCCAAGTGACAGTGGGCTTATATCCCATGGATACAGTGGATGGTATTATCCTGCCTGAAGCTGCAGGCTCTCTCCATTCCCTGGGATAGCCGTTGTCCATCATCGTTTCCTCACCAAGTGACTTGGGTGAGTCCATTGAGCTGTAGAGTAGGAGTTGCAGCCCCACTGAGATTCCAGGCACAGCTGGCACATAGGTAGGCCAGAGGCTCCAGTCTATGGAAGTACACCTACAAACTCTAGCATCACATATAGTTTTGAATAGAAGGGAACAATGGATCATGTGCAGGAAGGACTTATTTGAGTACAACTCTGTCACTCTTAGGAGGACAGATTCCAAAGTAGAGCACACTGATAAGGCAACAATCTCTGGGGATATGTTCCCTTATATAGGACCTAGGTGTCTCCAGAGCCCTCAGGAGCCCCTCTGTGTGGGATGATATCCACTTTGGTGTTCTATGAGACCCTACTGAGTTGTGGGTAAGCATTACCTCTGAGATGATCTCCTGACTCTCTTTGAAGTCTCTTAGCCACATGAACTCATTTGTCTTTACATTTTCCCCCTTATATTCAAAGTCTTTTTCCAGTCGTGTTGCCAGTTGGCACTTGGTATTAATTACCCATTGTTAGGGAAGCTCATCACTGGTAGTCATGTCACACGTTGGGGGGAAGGTAATGCATTCATATGCTGAGTTTGGCTTAGAGAGAGGTCACATTTGAACAAGAAGGCTCTCAGGTGGCAATCCTTAGGCACCCCATAACAGCAGGCTAAGTTTCAATTACAAGTGCAAAGACTCATAAGGCTAGTCATCAATAATAAGAACCCATTAGTGGGCCATCCTCTTTTGCCAGGCACTGCCCCTGCACTCAGTGGACTGTTGCTGCTCCCTTTGGGGATGTGGCAGAGCTCTCTAGTTTGGGAATTCAGATTTCCTCATTTATTGAGTGATTGTCTACCCACTGTGACCATGCCTCATTCCTTGATCATTTGAACAATTTTATATAACTTTCATATATATTCAGATGAACTTCCTCCCATAAATCCCCCATCCCAGACACGGCCCACTAATGATCCTCTGCAGGCCCCATTGTAACCCTTCTGTGATCTAAATCTTCCTTGAAGATGAAGTCCATATAATAACCAAATACAATTAATAGGAAAATGAAATAATAATGATAAACTCAAATGCAAGAGATAAAATACAAGGAAGCTCAAAAGAAAAAAAAAACTAATAGTAAAATATAACTAGTGGATTGGGAAATTCAAAAAAAAAATGGGAAAAAACAAAAAAAACTTTTAAAAAAATTATTCTTTTTTTCTTTTATCACTGCATTATTGGATGTCCAGTGTACCGTGACACCTTCCCCCTCTCATTCCCCAGTGTCTCTGAAATTTTCATTTAATTTTCAAATAAGTTTTAGGTCACAGAAAAGTCACACATGGAATACTAGAGACTCCCACATACCCAACCTCCCTCCCCCTCCCCATCCTATAATAAAAACTTTTTATTAATGGATGTTAGCATTGTTATAACTGTTATACAGATAGTAAAATATAGCAAATAAACTTTGTCAATGGTTTACAATATGGCTTACAATTTAGAAGGTACAGTTTAATAATTTTTGATGATATTTACCAGGTCCTGGGTCCATTAATGTAAAGTAATGAAAAACATTTCCCATGACCACTAAATACCAATTTGATCTTTTCTTTTCCTTCCTCACCTTCCCCCTGGGGCATATGACACTCCCCTGTCTTGACTCATGAAATGACAAGATTCATAGTTACATGCCTGGATATCCTAATCTGCCCTTCCTAATCTAGTCACATGTCAACCCTGCACCTCCAATCCCAGCAATATCACTACCCATCAGTCCTATCCTTCAATGTGCAACTATACTCTATCATTTTACCATAGATTATGTCCATATGGATGATGGCTCACAACCTAATTTTCTCTCTCTCTCTCTTGTTAACGCATCTTTCAGACAGTGGTGTTCAGAGACTGCTCACTTTCCTCAATCAAATCAGTGAGGTTATATAATGTTCATCATTCAATGCCTGTCTTGCTTCACTCAACATAAGGTCTTCAAGATTCATCCACGTTATTCTATGTGTTAGCACTTTATTCCCTCTTACAGCTGAGTAATATTCCATTGTATGTATGTACCACATTTTGCTTGTCCATTCGTCTGCTGATGGGCAACGGGACTGATTCCAATATTTGGCAATTGTGAACAATGTTGCTATGAACTTTGGTGTGCATATATCTTTTCGTGTGTTTGCTTTCAATTCTTCTGGGCATATACCCAGCAGTGGATTCACTGGATAATATGGAAGATCTATTGTTAGTTTTCTGAGGAACCGTCAAACTGTCCTCCACAGTGGCTGGATCATTCCACAACCCCCCAGCAGTGTATGAGGGTTCTTTTTCCTCCACATCCTCTCCAATATTTATAGTCTACTGTTTTTTAATAGCTGCCATTCTGATGGGTGTAAGATGGTATCTCATTGTAGTGTTGATTTGCATTTCCCCAATAGCTAGCGATGTGGAGCATTTTTTTCATGTGCTTTTTAGCCATTTGTATTTCTTCCTTGGAGAAGTGTCTTTTAAGGTCACTGGCTCTTTTTTTAAATGGGTTGTTTGACTTTTATTTTCAAGGTGTAGGATTTCTTTATATATGCATGATATTAGGCTCTTATCAGACATATGGTTGCCAAACATTTTCTCCCATTGGGTAGGCTGCCTTTTTATTTTCTGAATAATATCCTTTGAGGTGCAGAAGTTTTTAATTTTGAGGAGATCCCATTTATCTATTTATTCTCTTGCTGCTTGTGATTTTGCTGTGAAGTTCATGAAACCATTTCCTATCACAAGGTACTGTATATGCTTCCTTACATTATTTTCCAAGGTCTTTATGGTTTCGGCTCTTATATTTAGATCTTTGATCCATCTTGAGTTGATTTTTGTGTAAGCTGTGAGATGGTATTCTTCTTTCATTCCTTTATTTATGGATATCCATTTCTCCAAGCACCACTTGTAAAGAGGCCATTATCTGCCAATTGAGAAGGCTTGGTGGCCTTGTCAAAAATCAGATTACTGTATATGCAAGGATCTATATCAGAACACATAATTCGGTTCCATTGGTCAGTAGGTCTATCCTGGTCTATTCTTGTGCCAATACCATGCAGTTTTGATCACTGTAGCTTTGTAGTATGTTTTAAAGTCAGGTAATGTGATATCTCCAACTTAATTTTTCTTTTTCAATATGTCTTTGGCAAATAAGGGCCTCTTAACTTTCCAAAAATATTTTGTTGTTAGTTTTTCCAGCTCCTTAAAAAATATAGTGTTGATTTTTATTGGGATTGCATTAAATCTGTAGATTAGTTTGGGTAGGATAGACATCTTTTTTTTTTTAATTCATTTTATTTTATTTTATTTTATTTTATTTTTATTTATTTATTTTTTATTATGGGTAAAAATCAAAATTCTCACAATACATACAAACAATTGCAAAATGATATATAAATATATATGCATATATGTGTATTTGCTTACAAAAATGTTGTTTATATATATATATATATATATATATATATATATATATATATATATATACATATACATATATTTTAAGAGGTGCTTAGATTACCCAAAATATTACACGAACCCACTGGGATTCCCATGTTGCCCACCTCCCACACCTCCCATCCCATCCCACACAAACATCTCCCACAGTGTGGCCCACCACCCTCAATGAACTTACTCATCCTGGAGCCTTGCCACCAACCATAGACCACAGTTCACACTGTAGACAACACTCTCTCCCACTCAGTTCTGAGTGGTGTGTGCTGATTTAAAATGGCCTACATCCGTTGCCACAACAATACTCAGGACAACCTCCAACTCCAAAAGAAGCTACTGTATTACAACTGCTCGTCCCCTCCCTACACCAAAGGTGTCAAGTGGCCACTGGCTCCACCTCATTGTTATAATTTCTTGCATTGCTAGAATCACCATATGTGAACAAGAGAATACCATCAAGTCCACTCTAGTCCATAGTTCTTCCCCCAATCCTGAGGGGACTGGGATGGTGATGTCCACTCCAACTCCAAGTGAGAGAGGGCTTATATACCATGGATATGGTGGGTGGGATGATCCTGCCTGCAGATGCAGGCCCTCTCCATTCCCTGGGATGGTCATTTCCCATCGTTGTCATCTCACCAGGTGACTTGGATGAGTCCATTGAGCTGTAGGGTAGGAGTTGCAGCTCCACCAAGATTTCATGCACACCTGACACATTGGTAGGCAGGAGGCTCCAGTCTCTGGAAGTATACCTAAAAACTCCAGCATCGCATATAGGTTTGAATAGAAGGGACTGGTGAACCATGTGCAGGGAGGACTTATTTGAGTCTAATTCTGTCACTCTCAGGAGCACAGATTCCAAAATAGAACCCACTGACAAGGCATCAGTCTCTGGGGCTATCCCCCCTTATATAGGACCAGGGTGTCTCCGGAGCTCTCAGGAACCCACTGAGTGGAGTGATAGGCACTTAGATGTTCTATGAGCTCCTACTGAGGTGTGCGTAAGAGTTACCTCGGGGATGACCTCCCGACTCTCTTTGTAGTCTCTTAGCCACTTGAAATCATTTGTCTTTACCATTTCCCCCTTTTATTCAAGGTCTTTTTCCAGTTGTGTTGCCAGTTGGCACTTGGGAAAAGATTTCAATTAGCAATAATCCTGACTCGGAAAAACCTCATTGGCTACGATACTGCCACTGTGCAAAGCTGCCAGTTGGCACTTGTTAATAATCCCTCGTTGCCAGGAAGGCTCATCCCCGGGAGTCATGTCCCAAGTTGGGTGGAAGGTAATGCAATCATATGCTGAGTTTGGCTTAGAGAGAGGCCACATTTGAGCAACAAGGAGGCTCTCAGGTGGCAACCCTTAGGCACCCCACAACTGCAGGCTAAGTCTCATTTACAAGAGCAAAGACTCACAAGGGTAGTCATCAATAAAAAAAAAAACAAAACATCAGTGGGTCATCCTATTTTGACAGGCACTGTCCCTATGCTCAGAGGACTATTGTTGCTCCCTTGGAGACTGTGACAGAGCTCTCCAGGCTAAGAATTCAGATTCCCTCATTTATTGTGTGATTATCCACCCATCGTGACCATGCCCCATCCCTCGATCCTTTGAATGATTTTGCATATCTTTCATGTATATTCGGATGAACCAATCCCCACGAAATCCAACCCCCCAATAATCCCCCGGAGTACCCATTGTAACCCTTCTGTGATCCAAATCCTCCATGAACATTTAGTCCATAAAATATTCAAAAATATACTTACTAGGAAAAAGTATCAAGTGCGATAAGCGTACATGCAAGAGAAAAACATAAGGAAACTCAGGGGAAAAAAAAGAGAGAAGGAAAAAAAACAAATAATCAAACAAAGAACAAAACAAATTATAATTAGTGGATTGGGACATTCAAAAAATGGGCAAAAAATCAAAGGAAATGCTTTTAAAATATATTTATATATATATTCATTTTTTTTCCTTTCTCTTTTCTTTTTTCCCTTTTTTCCTTCCCTTTATCACTGTGTTATCGGATGTCTGGTGTGCCATGACACCTTCCTCTTCTCAATCCCCATTGTCTCCCAATTTTTCATTTAATTTTCAAAGAAGTTTATGTCAAAGCAAAGTCACACACTGAGTACCGGAGACTCCCAGATACCAAACCACCTCCCCTTCCCCACCCCATATTAACTCCACCCCCTTTTTTTTTGGTTGTTAGCATTGTTATAACTGTTATGCAGATAGCAAAATATAGCAACTAAACATTGTCAGTGATTTACATTATAGTTTACAATTTAGATGATACAGTTTAGTAATTTTGATGATATTTACCATGTTCTGTGTCCATTACTGTAAGGTAATGAAAAACCTTCCCCATGACCACCAAACAACCCATTAGATCTTGACTGTTCCCTTCTCCCCAGCCCCCCAGGGCCCATGATACCCTCCTCTCCCAACCCATGGAATGTCAAGATTCACAGTTACATGCTCTGGGGATTTGAACCAGCCCTTCCTAATCCACCCACCCCCCAGTGCTGCACCACCAAACCCAGGCACACCACCACTCATCTGCCCCATTCCCCAACATGCAACCACACTCTATCCCTTTACCATAGATTATGTCCATATGGGTGATGGCTCAAAGCCTGCTCTTCTCTTACTCTCCTTTGTTAACCTATCTTTCAGACAATGGTTCTCAGAGACTGCTTACTTTCCTCAGTTCAGATCAGTGAGGTCATATACTGTTCATCCTTCTGTGCCTGGCTTGCTTCACTCAACATAAGGTCTTCAAGATTCATCCACGTTATTCCATGTGTTAGCACTTTGTTCCTTCTTACAGCTGAGTAATATTCCATTGTATGTATGTACCACATTTTGCTTATCCATTCGTCTGTTGATGGGCACCGGGGCTGATTCCAACTTTTGGCAATGGTGAACAATGCTGCTATGAACATTGGTGTGCATATATCTGCTTGTATTTTTGTTTTCAGTTCTTCTGGGTATATACCCAGCAGTGGATTTGCTGGATCATACTGAAGATCTATTGCTAGTTTTCTGAGGAACCGCCAAACTGTCCTCCACAGTGGCTGGACTATACCGCAGTCCCACCAGCAGTGGATGAGGGTTCCTATTCCTCCACATAGGATAGACATCTTAATGATGTTAATCTTCCTATCCATGAACAGGGATTATTTTTCCATTTATTTATGTCTTCTTTGATTTCCTTTAATAGTGTTGTGTAGTTTTTGGTATATAAATTCTTTACATCTTTAGTTAAATTTATTCCTAAGTATTTGATTATTTTAGTTACTATTGCAAATGATATTTTTTAAAATTTCCTCCTCAGATTGTTAATTATTGGTATACAGAAATGCTACTGATTTTTGTGCATTGATCTTATAGCCTGCAACATTACTGAAATCCTTTATAAGTTCTAGAAGCTTTGATGTAGATTCCTCTGGGCTTTCTAGGTATAGGATCATGTCATTTGCAAATAATGAAATTTTCACTTATTTTCCAATCTGGATGACTTTTATATACTCTTTTTGCCTCAGTGTTCAAGCAAGTATTTGTAAGACAATGTTAAATAGGAGTGGTGATAGTGGGCATCCTTGTCTTGCCCCTGATCTCAGGGGGAAGGCTTTTAGGATTTCACCATTGAAGATTATATTAGCTTTGGATTTTTCATATATACCCTTATTATATTCAGAACGTTTCCTTCTATTCCTATCTTTTGCAGTGTATTTATCAGGAAATAGTGCTGTATATCGTCAAATGCTTTTTCTGCATCTATAAAGATGATCATGTGGTTTTTTTCATTCAGGTTGTTCATGTGGTGTATTACTTTGATTGATTTTCTTATATTGAACTCTCCTTGCATACCCAGGAGGAAACCCACTTGGTCATGGTGTATAATCCTTTTGATATTTTGTTGCATGTGATTAGCAAGTATTTTGTTAGGATTTTAGCATCTAGGTTCTTTAGAGAAATTGGTCTGTAATTTTCCTTTCTTGTGGTATCTTTGTTTGGTTTTGGTATTAGGGTAATTTGGCATCATAGTATGAATTAGGCAATATTCCTTCTACTTCTAGTTTTTGGAAGAGCTTCAGCAGAATTGGTGTTAGCTCTTTCTGGAATGTTTGGTATAATTCAGTTGTGAAACCATCTAAACCTGGTCTCTTAGTTGTGAGGTTTTTGATGACTGAGTTTATCTCTTTATTTGTAATTGGACTGCTGAGTTCATCAATTTCTTCTTTCATCAATGTAGTCTGTTTGTTCGCTTCTAGAAACTTGTCCATTTCCTCTAAATTATTATTCTTGTTGGCATATAATTTTTCAAAGTATCCTCTTATGATACTCTTTATTTCTGAGGGGGCAGTAGTGATATCCCCTTGCTCATTCCTTACTTGGTGTATTTGCATCTGTTTTCTCTTTTTCTTTGTTAGTCTGTCTAAGTGTTTGTCAATTTTATTGATCTTGAAGTTGCAGCTTTTGGTTTTGTTTATTGTTTCTAGTGCTTTCTTATTCTCTATTTCATTTAGTTCTGCTGTTATCTTTGTTATTTCCTTCTTTCTACATCCTTTATGTCTAGTTTATTGTTGTTTTTCCAATTTGTCCAAGTGTGCAGTTAAGTCTTCAATTTTAGCTCTTTATTCTTTTTTAATATATGTACTTATGGCTGTGAATTCCCTCTCAGGACAACTTTGGCTGCATCCCATAGGTTTTGATATGTTGTGTTGTCATTTTCATTAGTTTCAAGATAGTTACTGATTTCTTTTTAAATTTCCTCTTTGACCCACTGTTTGTCTAAGAGTTTGTGGTTTAACTTCCATATCCTTGTGTCTAACCTGTTTCTCTGGCCCTTAGTGGTATCCAATTTCATTCCGTTGTGGTCAGAGAAATTACTTTGTATATCTCAACCTTTCTGAATTCATTGGTCGTTGTTCTGTGGCCTAGCATGTGGTCTATCTTGGAGTATGTTCCATGTGTACTCGAGAAGAATGTAAATCCTGTTGTATTATGTGTATTGTTTTGTATATGTCTATTAAGTCCAGTTCCTCTATTGTATTGTTGGGAGCCTTTGTTTCTTTACTGATTCTCTGTCTAGATGTTCTGTCTAATGATGATAATGGTGTATTAAGGTCCCCCACTATAATTGTAGAGGCATTTATTTCTCACTTAGTTTTTCCAGATTTTGCCTCATGTATTTTGAGGCACTCAAATTAGGTGCATAAATGTTTATGATTGTTCTCTCTTCTTGAGAGATTACCCCTTTTACTAATATATAGTATCCATCTTTGTTTCTTACATTAGTTTTGCTTTTAAAGTCTATTTTGTTTGATATTAAAATAGCTACTCCTGCCCTTTTTTTGGTTATTGATAGCTTGTAAAATTGGTTTCCAGCCATTCACTTTCAGCCTCCTTGAACCCCTAGGTCGAAGTTGGGTTTCTTGTAGACAGCATATAGATGGATCATATTTCCTTATCCATTCTGCCATCTGTGTCTCTTGAGTTGTGAATTTAATCCATTAACATTCAGTGTTATTACTTGCAATGAATTTCTTACTTCAGCCATATTTTGTTTGTGTTAATATATGTCATATGTTGTTTTCTTTCTGTTTTTTCTTTTTAAACTCTCCTTCAACTCTCTCTCCATTGCTTTATCCTTTCAACTTGTAGAACTTCCTTTAGTATTTCTTTAGTGCAGGTTTCTTATTGACATACTCTCTTAATTTCTGTTTATCTGTGAATATTTGAACTCTCCATCATTTTTGAATGCCAGTTTTGCTGGATAGAGATTTCATGGCTGGAATTTTTTTTCTTTTAGTACTTTGACTATGTCATACCACTGTCTTCTTGCCTCCATTTTTTGAGCTGAGAAATCAGCATTTAATCTTATTGTGATTCCCTTCTCTGTGAAGGTTTTCTTTTTTCTTGCTGCCTGAGTATTTTCTCTTTGTCTTGAGCTTTGGACATTTTGACAAGTATATGTTTTGGTGTTGGCCTGTTGGGATTTAAACTGTTTGGTGTGGGTTTTGCTTCCTGGATCTGCACAGCCATCTCTCTCAATAGGGTTGGGAAGTTTTCAGCTATTATATCCTTCAACACTCCTTCTGTTCCTTTTCCCTTCTCTTCTCCTTTTGGGATGCCCATAAAGCATATGTTTGTGCATTTTGTGTTTTCGATTAATTCCCTGAGCCCCTGCTGGATTTTTTCTATCTTTTTGTCTATCTTTTCTACTATCTGTTTGATTTCAGATATATTGTCTTCCACATCACTAATTCTTTCTTCTGCCTGTTCAAATCTGCTGTTATGTGAATCCAGCATCTTTTTGATTTCTTGGATTTTGCCATTGATCACCATCATATCCATTATCTTTTTGTGTTCTTTACAATTTCTTCAGTATGTTCTCCCAGTGTCTTCTTTATATCCTTACTCTCTTCCTTCACTTCATTAAGTTGGTCCATGATATTTGTTTGGAAAGCTTTGATTAGTTGTTTGATGTTCTGCATCTCTTCCTGGTTTTTAGTTGGTTCATTGGACTGGTCCATGTCTTCCTGTTTCTCAGTGTGGTTTGTAATTTTTTGTTGCCCTCTAATCATCATTTTATCTTAATGGGTTTATTCAGTTGATTAGCTTCTCTATATGCTCTAGAGTTTTGTTTAGCTGGTGTTTCTGAGTGTATGTTAAGTTTTCTCTTTGTCACTTTTTCTTCCTTGCTTCTTTCTATGTTACCTTGAAGGCAAAAGATTAGTGCCAGAGGAATCTAAAGATGTGAGAAAGGAAGAAGGATAATAGTAATATTGATCAAAGTTAGAAGAGGGGCAAAATAAGACTTAGTGAAATGAATATTTAACTCATGTAAGAAGTGTAGAGTAATAGGAAAAAAAGTGGAGTACCTACAATGGAATGGGAAAACAAATAGTGGAATATATATATATATATATATATATATATATATATATATATATATATAGTGACTTAGAAGGCTAGAATGATGAGAAAGGAGAGAGTGAGTAAAAAAGGGCTAAAAGGTAAAAGTTAATATTAATTAAAAAGAGAAGAAAACAAAATAGATAGAATAGAAATTGACAACCTTCAGTTGTGGGTTAATGAAAAAACATGGTGTCTAAAAACCACAACAGAAAGCAGAAGGAAGAAAGATGAAGGAAGTGTAAGTGATAGCTTGGAATAACAAAATCAATATAGACAGAGAATGGGAAATCACTGAAGAATAATCACAGCAGAGAAGAGGCAAGCTAGCTGCACCTAATTTTAAAAAATGAAGGAAAAAAGAAAGGGGTAGGAAAGAGGAATAAAAGCTAGAGACAGCAAATAAACAGAGAAAAACCAAACAACCACACAAGCAAGCAGTCAAATAAAGCTAAGGAGGAAGTGTTCCTTCTAGGGTCCTTGTGGATCCTCTCAGCCTGCTTGCGTTTATCAATCAATTTCACTGCAGGTTTTGAGGCAGATTTTAGGTATTAAACTAATTTAAAAAGAAAATTCATTTTTTAAAGTGACTGTCTTCTACTCTTTTTTTTTTTTTTTTTTTTTTTGGTGATATAAGTGACCCAAATGAAGTCCTCTGCTAGACCACCCCCTTCACCGAGGGGACCCTAAATAATCTTGAGGAAACTAATCAAGCATTTCACACTTTCAGGCCTCCCAAGGGGAGCTGAAGCTCTGATGCTTGTCAGTGCAGAGTGTTAAAGTTGGCTGACTCCACTCCCCCTGGAGCCAAGCCTCAGTGTTAGTGGGCTACTGGGTAAATCAGGTTTCTTCCACCGATTCGCCTCTCCCCTCAGCCTGGCTTTATTTAAGCTGGCTTATCTAGTCCTCAAAACTATGGAGGTGTCCAGGCAGCCAAATCCACAGAAGTTAAACCCCTCTCCACCTTCTTTCAGAACCCTCCCTCTCTCAGAGAATGCTCCCTCACACCAGGAGCAGGAGTTGCATGTATGAGATTCTTGGCTCAAACAAGCCTTCTTCCCTGTGGGTTGGGCTCAGCCCTCTGTGTTAACCACCACAGGCAGGCTTAAAACTCATGAATCTCTACAGATCACTTCACACCATCAATCTGCCTGCAGCTAGATGTCCCAAGCTTCTCGCTCTGTGCACCCACAGCATAGACACCCTGGCAGGACCCTGTCCACAATCGGCCATCCTCAGAGAGCTCATCAACAAGTGCACTTCTAAACTGATGCCATCTTGCCTCTCCATCTTAAGTATAGACTTCTAGCCTTCAAAACCATGAGCCAATAAATTGCTTTTGTTTAAGCCAACCCAATGTGTTGTATTTATCATAGATGTCTGACAAACTAGGAGGATTTTTGACAGAAGGACATGATATACTTTAAGATATTTGTTATAGAAATTGGCTCACAATGTGAGTGTGTGGTTTGCCAACTCTGAATTTTGTAGTGCATTGTATATATATAAATGTAGTTATGTGCATATATGCATTGGTATATATATATGTACATAAAATATAGATATAATTATTCATATCAAAACAAGGGAAAATACTCAACAATTATAAAAAAATATAAAAAATACTCTTTGTTTTTCCAGTTGGTCACATGGTCATAGGTAGTATTTATAACTACCTTCTTCTTACCCATTCCATATTCCCTTTACCCTCAGCAAGCATCTCAGAAGATCACAGTCCTGAAGAATCTAGACAATTATTAGTCCTGACTAGATTGTGGTGTTGTCATATTTCACTGACTTAAATTATAAGGCCTGGAAATTCTAAGGTATGCCCTAAATGTTCTGCTGTATTCCATACATAATCTTCCTTGCTTCCATTAGTAGTCCAATTTCCCCTTGGTAAGCAGGATCAATCACCCCAGGCAGTAAAATATCTCCCTTTTTGTCTATTGATTCAGAGACATGAGGCCACCAAAATGGCCAGCTGACAGCCTCATTTTCCAGTTTAAAGAATAACTGTTGTGTTTCCTGATAGAAACACTCCTCCTTTTGGAGATGTCAATGACAAGAGATCATAAGGTAGCAGGGAAAAGAAGCAAAATTTTGCTAGTGAAACATATGAGTAATAGTGATTGATGCCACTTGGATTTCCACCGTTGTGATTTCTGCACCCATGAATCATGGCTTTGAGATAAACAATGTCCTAGAGTAGACACTGATTTAGAACATACACAGCCTCCTGAAGAATACTTCCCCAGGCTTCAAATGCATTCCCACCCAGCTGATATTGCAATTAAGTCTTCAAAAATCCAGTATACAAGTCTATGAATCTAGCTGCTTCAGGATCATGGAGAAGCTGGTAAAGTCAATGAATTTCATGAGCATGGGCCTTATGACCACACATCATTTGCAGGGAAGTGACATCCTTGAGTAGAAGCAATGCTTGTGGAATACCATAATGGGGGAGTAGGTACTCTATAAACCCTCAGTTAGTAGTTTTGGCAGAAGTCTTGTGTGCAGAGAAGACAAATAATTCTCTAAAATAAGTGTCATTGGCAATAAGTACAAAATGCCATTCCCTCTGTGATTAATATGGTCCAATGTATTCAGCCTGCCACCAGGTATTATGGTGATCACCCTTGAGAATGGATATGTTGGGGACTGAGTATTAGTCTCTGCTGCTGACAGGTTGGGCACTCAGTAGTGCCTGAAGCAACATCAGCCTAGGTAAGGGGAAGTCCATCTTGCTGAGCCCATGCATAACCTCCATCCCTAAAAAACAAGGTCTGTTTTGTCATGAGCCTAATGGGCAATGACAGGTATGGCTGTTGAAAGAGGCTGACTAGTATCCATAAAATGGGTCAGCTTATTTACTTGGTTATGAAAGACACCATCTTTGAACATAAATACGTTCAAGATTTTCATTCAGAAATTTCTATCCACACACCTCTCTCCCAGACCATTTAGTAATGAATTTTCCTATAATATTCCTTCCAAATCCAGACCTTTGTGTGAAACCTTTATCCACAGCCCATGAATATGTATACAAATGCACCTTGGCCATTTATTCTTCCAAGCAAAATGAACAATCAGCTACACTGTTTTAAGTTCTACCCAGTGGGAAGATTTCCCCTCACCACTCTCCTTGAGGATGTCCCAGAAAGGGGCTATCGTGCTTTAGCTATGCACGTTTGGATTGTAACTGCACATTGTGAAAAACCATTTGTAAACAAGGCCTGGGTTTTTTTGTAAGGAACTCCCCGAAGCCAAAGCAATGAGCTGGGAGAAAAGATACAATGGTGGGAGTGGTTACCATGGGCATTTGAGCCACTAGTTCAGGTAACTTACTTGTGACTTCTGGGCCTGCTAGAGCCTGATCTACTATGAACTATTTCATTTGTTGATGGAGTAATAATTTGTGCCCAATTTAATGCCTTTTTGCTTTAGACAACACCTATTTTATGATGGGAAGCTCAGGTTTCATAGTAATTTTGGTCTGGTGTTGATAATTCAGTTTCTACTAAGTTGCAGTAGAAGGCCAAAAGCTGTTTCTCAGTGAGAGGGCAATTATCTGCAAAGGATGAAAACTTTGCTCCAAAATCTCATGTGTCTGTGCTGTGTATGACAAAGGCTCAAAATAACATCTTTATATTCCACTGATACTTTAAGCAACATTTGATATACGTGATCATTACAGCCTAAATGACAAAGCAACTTGCATGCCAGTCTAGACCTGTTGGAAAGATATCTCTTTTTCCAGTCCCCCTCAACAATAATAGCATTTGGGTTTCTTAGTAGTAATGGGCTGGTGTAACACACCAAATGAGAAATATGTTGAACCCAAAATGCTTAGAGGCAAACTAGAAATTCTGCCTCTTTTTTGGTTGTAGGCAGGGCCAGAGAAACAGCTTATCTTTTACCCTAAAAGGGATCTTTATATTTTCTTAACAACTGGGTGCCTAGAAATTTCAACTGTGGTGGAAGTATCCTGAATTTTTTCTCATCTTCTAAAATGCACATATTTTACAAATAAGTCTGAAGTACTTGCTACTAGGTTCATTAGGTTTGCATTAAAAAATGGAAATTTATTAGCTTACAATTTTGAGGCTGGGTAAATGTCCAAATGAAAGCTTCATAAACATGATGCTTTCTCCCCAAGTCTGTGGCATTCTGGGCCTGCTGTCTGTGGCCCATAGCCCTTAGTTTGTTGCATGGGAAGGGGCATGATTGTGTCTCCTGGTCTCTTATTCTCCTCCCAGTTCTATTATTTAAGCTTTTGTCTGCTACATCTGTGGCTTTCTATCGCTGTGTCTGAATTTCATTCCACTCATAATGACTCTATTAATTGGAATAATACCAATTCTGATTGAGGTGGGTCACACATTGATTGAAGTAGCCTCATCATGAGATCCTACTTACAATGGTTTCTCACCCACAGGAATGGATTAACTTGAAAAACATGTTTTTCTCAGGGTACAAACAGCTTCAAACCATCACACCCTACCCTCTGTATTAGTCAGGATTCTCTAGGGAGACAGAATCAACAGAAGATATATGCAATTATTATGACATTTTTATAAGAATTGTCTCATGTGACTATGGGGATGGGCAAGTCCAAATGCCATAGAGAATGCTGCAAACTTGGACTCCAATGAAGTATTTCCATGATTTTCCCAGGAGAAGCTGGCTGGCTGTAATAGAAATGGAAATTCTTTCTTCTGACTGTTGAAAGCATCAGTTCTCCTTTTAAAGACTTCATTTGATAGGATGAATCTTTTATCACTGTTGAAGGCAAGCTCCTTAGTTGATTGAAATTGTAATAAGCCATAGTTGAAATCAATTTACTGTTAATTCAATACACAGAATATCCTCACAGTAACAGTCAAGCCTGTGTTTTGCTTAAGCAAACAATTGAATGCAATAACCTTACAAATTTGGCACATGAACTTAACCATCACAGTCCACCTCTTCTCAACTACACACTCATGTACTTCTCCATTAACCATATTTAATCTCTAAGTACAAACAAACACATACATATTTCCACCTAATGATATTCAACCATCCTACAAAAATCCAGAAATACACTAACTCTCCCCAGGGTTAGGTGAAAATCCTTGGGTAAATGTCACTCATAAACTTAATATCCTATCACTTAAATGTTATGACATGAAACTAATACAACTTATGATAGATGAAAAGAGGATAATATATTTGCCTTATGTATATATATATATGGACATACTTATAACAAATCCAAGCAGACATATTTTTTGCCATTATCATTTCTGTAACTGGTCACATGATCTTAGCTCATATTTGTAACCAACTTCTTCCACTCTCCATTCCATATTCCATTTACCCTCAGAAAGCACCTTTGCAGTCTGTGATTCTTTGTCTAGTGATGTGACCCAAACCTTCATTCTTGAAGTTTCTGGGCCATTGGTAGTCTTCCCCAGATTGGGTTCTTGAAGTTTTCCACTAACTTTAATAACAGGGCATAGTATGACAAAAAGAAACCCTAGGGGATCTCCAGAATTCCATGTAAATTCATCTTTACTTCCATAGCACTGTGGTGCCATTTTCCCTTTAAAGTTAAGATCAATCACCCCAGACAGTACATTAATCCCTTCTCTGGCTGTTGATTCAGAGACTTGAGGAGCCTGAAGTGGCCAAGTGACAGTCTTAAACTTCAAGTTCAATGGAATCATTGTTGTGTCTCCTGGTGTAAGCACAC
The DNA here is from genome assembly GCA_026826555.1 of Tolypeutes matacus. Classification (NCBI taxonomy): domain Eukaryota; kingdom Metazoa; phylum Chordata; class Mammalia; order Cingulata; family Chlamyphoridae; genus Tolypeutes; species Tolypeutes matacus. The sequence continues at coordinate 240,076 of JAKSZT010031697.1, forward strand.
CTTCTTTTGTAACTGGCACCAGTAAAGAAGCAGAGCTTAAGGTAGCAAGATTTGTTCTAATGGATCACTAGAGGAAATAGTGAGTGGGGACACTCCACTCACATTTCCACACCTTGATTCCTGCACGCATGGATCCTCGCTAAGGGGGAAACAACTCCAAAGAATGAATACTGATTTAGAGCTTCCTGAAAAACACTGCCCTAGCTCTGCAAGGTATTGTCACTTAGTTGGTTGCATAATTGAGTCTTCAAGTGGCCATTCCACTTCTCTATCAACCAAGCTCTTTCAGGATGATAACGTATATTGTAAGACCAGTGAATTCCATGATCATGTCTATTGCCACATTTCATTTTCTGTGAAGTTGTTTCCTTCATCAGAAGCAATTCTATGTGGAATACCATGATGGTGAATATGGCATTCTGTAAGTCCATGGATGATAGTTGTGGCAGAAGCATTGCATGTTAGGAACATAAAGCTGTATCTGTATATTAAGCTTATTATGGTTAAAAAAAATTCTGCCCCCGAAGGAAGTTTTCCAATGTAATCAGCCTGCCACCATGTAGCAGGCTGTTTATCTTGGGGAATGGTGCCTTTTCAGAGACTGAGAGTTGATCTCTGCTACTGGCAGACTAGACACTTAGCAGTGTTTGTATCCAGGGCAGACTTGGTGATTAGAAGGCAATGATGCTTAGCCCATATATAACCTCCATCTTTACCATTATGGCCACTTTTTTCAGTAACTCCATTGCGCAATGACAGGAGAGGCATTAAAAAAAGGCTGACTTGTATTCACAGAATGGGTAATCTTATTCAAGTGATTATTAAAATTTTCCTCTGCTGAAATAAACCTTTGGTGAGCATTTACATGGGACACATGTTTTTTCCCACTCAGGTTATCTATCCATATATATATATATATTCCTAATATTTTATTGCCAATTACCCAATCATCTTCATTTCAATTGTGTGATCATCCAACCAAATTATGTATTGTTCCTCCTTTTGGAAGTAGGTGGTGTACTCCAGGAATGCAGTAATATCAAGGACTACTCATCTGGAAAAACAATAATAATAGTAAAACATGCTGCAGAGCTCCAAGTAGGCAATTTATTGATATGTAGTTTAAGAGAGTAAATTGATGTTAAAAAAAGATGTTCCTCACCTTATTTTGTAAAAAAGGTGTAGGTCTACCTCCAGAACAATTTCTGCTGCCCTGTTAACCATTACTCCTTAATGACTAATGAAACAACATCATTATCAGGAAAGAGAACAAAATCATTTTGTGTGAAGGTCTTCCCTGTAAGAAAAGTTGAAATGTGAGTCTAACTTATCCAAATTTGTAGTTGTCGTGTTTTGGAACTCTTTGTTCCTCAGAAAATCCTGTTCTTAAAGCTAATCCATTCTTGTGGGTGTAACGCTATTAAAAGTAGTACATTTTGATTGGGTTACTTCAGTTAAGGCATGGCCAAGGGTGGTCTTAATATTCTTATGGAAGACCTTTATAAATGAGATGAATACAGAAAAGGAAGAGAAAGCCATGGAAGGAAGCTGAAAACAATGAAGCCCAGAAGAGAAGGGAGAGAACAACAGATGCAGCCATGTAACTTGCCAAGGTACAAAGGAGCTCAGGATCACCAGCAGCCATGGGTTTTGGAGTAAAGGCATGTCCTGATGATACCTTGATTTGGACATTTTTCTTAGCCTTGAAAAGGTAAGATTGTAAGCTAATCAAATCCCACTATTAAAAGCCAAATCATTTTTATGGTATAAGTTTTCCCTAGCTTAGAAAACTGAAATAGTAGTCATCTGGGAACATTTTTAAATTACATAATTTTCACACCTGTTTCTTCTTTAAATTTAATAAAATCTATCTAGTAATGTGAATGTGGTTGCTCACCTTTATAATTACAACCAATAAGGTAAGGCATTTTATGCATATTGTAGCAAATATAGGACTAGTACTCAGATTTGTGCTTTAAAATTCTAATATTCTTTTGTGTTTTTAAATTTAAGATAATATAAAATGAGAACAGGTTGTAGAAGATTGATCAGAAACGAAGTGGAAATTAATACCTAACTTGGTAGATAATTTATAAGGCACATTTAGCTAACAAAAGAATGATACATTTTCTTCCTCTAGTATATACAAGTTAATTTACGTACTTCAGCCAAATTTCTTTATCATTGTTGATCACATCAATGGCATGGATTTCATCATACTCTTCCAAGAAACAAAGATAAGAACATAATTATATGGGCTGTATTTTCATATGATATTACCTTAAGTACCCAAAACTATAAACTAAAATGTTAGGGCTGCCATCCAGTTTTATACCTACAGGATACAGTTGAAGGATATGACTGAAATTAACATGTTTATGTTGATGAGTTTAATGGATGATTTTAAGTTACAAGTCTTCCTACTTTTATTACTTCTAGCAAGTGTTCTCTTTATTCTGGTAGGAAATTGGAACTGGTTGTATTGGTCATTGGGTTTTCCTGGCTTCACAATAACATTTACCATTTTTAGAGTGTGTTGTCATTCTTGGATTTCTGCTCTTCTTCAGTTGTCACCCTAAAGTGTTAGTCATTTTACTGGCAGAGAATAAAGCCATTTCATTTCTTGGATGTGCAACATAGATAATACTTATTCTTATGATTAGGAATACAGAATGCAATCCCTTAGCTGCAATGGCTTATGATCACTATATAGCAATCTATAACCCACTGCATTACACAGTTAATGTGTCACTCTGAGTCTGCATACTACTCATCATTGTTTCCTATATTAGTGGCATTTTGCATGTTACATTACAAACATTAGTTATTTTTGCTTAACCTTCTAAGAATCCAATGAAATTAAACATGTGTTGTGTGACATCCCTTCACTCCTTGCAACTTTTCTTTGGACACTCATGTCAGCCAGCTTCTGTGCTTCTGTTTGTGACCTTTATTGAGATAACAACTATATTAATTGTCTTGAATTCCTATGGTTTTATTTTTTTGGCCATTCTGAATATAAGTGGAATATCTTTTCCACCTGTCTATATTTTACACTATTGTGATTTCAAGACTGAATACCATCATCTAGTGTTTAAGGAACAAAGATGTTAAAGATGCAATAAAGAAATTGGTTGAGAGAAATTGGTTCATAAATAAAATACAATTTTAGCATTGAGTAAATCTTGATGGAATGTTAGATATCAATTCATATCTCTATGATCAGAAACTAGGGAAGAAAGTGTCTCATTTTTAGTTAGTAATATTAGCATTTCTTAGAATATTTCCAAAGAAAACATTAATCTGTTCTCCAAAGCTTCATTTTAGATATATAAGTAAATTGTGCCATCTATATGCTTATGAATTTGTTCAAACTGACCTTTATTAAGTAGTTACTGATTCATTTATATTTATATTATTATTTATATAATGTAATTTTCTGTTAATATAATTACAGGAGTTATACTTAAGAGATGATGTCTTGATATCACATGGTTTTTAGTAAATCTACAGCATTCATTATGAAGTTAATTTCCAATTTCACTTTTTTCCATGTGCTTTTACATGTTCAGATCTATCTAGCCCTCTGGATATACCTTTTACACTCTTTGATCAACACAATAAGTATTTAATCCAATTATTTCCTTCTCATTGTCCAACTGATGAAATTTATTAGATCCATTCTGAATTTCCCATCGGGTATATTTAGATTGTACAGAACTATTTACTGAATGTATATCAAGTCTCAAGGAAAACAAATATCGTTCGAAGAATAACTTAGAACTGGCCATTGTGTAAATTTGAAACAAGATCTGAAATGCTAGTTAGCTTATTTTTGGGAACTTCTTTGATGTAGATTCTTGCTCATTTGTTAGCTCTGCCTTTATACTCATCTTTAAGAAAAGAACTTTCATTCATAATTCTTCCTCAAACTTTACAATGAACAAAGCCAAGAAAAATGACCTCCCATTACTTCAATACACTCCGGTTACTGTCTTATTGATTCTGCTTTATTTTGTTCCCAATTTTGTTTATTTGAAACTAAATTAGGAGTGGAAATTTACTTTTATTCCAATAAAATGAACTATTTTCCCATCTGGAATGACCATCCTTTGAATCCATTGTATCTATCTCATGAAAAAAGACTTGATTATTAAGTCTGAATTTAAGATCCAATCCAATAATTTTCAGGGTCTCAGTTTAAAATCATTTATGCAAAGGAAACTCATATATCTCTATTGGAAGAAGCACATATTTGAAAGAGTGTGGTTTAAAATATACTCAAAAGTCCTTTTGACAAAAAAGAAATATACAAAGACAAAATACTGAGTATAATGTGGATATGATGTTGTCCTCCAAAGAAACTCATTTATTTGAAACAAAAGCATCTTAAAATTCACTTTTTCTGATCTTTAAAGTTTATTTTTTTGAATAAAGGAAAAAATGACTTAAAAAGTATTTTTGAATATCCATCTATTAAAAATTTAAAATATTTGCAATATTATGGGATCATTTTATAGCTCCCCCCACTCAAATTATGTTTTTAAAATATTAAGGCAAAAGTTTTATTCATGGTTGCAACCTAGTTTATCAGTTGAGTTCTTCTTTCAAATTAAAAAAATATAATATTTTTTATGAGGAAAAAATAATTTAGCTTTAAGAGTAAGGATGTACTCACTTTTGTCTATCAATTTCTGACCAATACTTGAGTCCACAAATTAGACAAATTGATAACAAGTTTAACTGCATTATAATTGCATTATCCCCTTTTCTCCTAATGAAGTAGAAATAAAATGTTGAGAATAAGAAAGTCCATGGTTTCATATACATCAGGCAAATATGGAAAAATGGTATATTAAATTCTCATTAATAACAATTTGCCCTTCATATCTCAGCTTATTTTTCTCTCAAGCATGAATTTTTTTACACCCACTTCTTTTAATTAGCAGTCTCATCATTTAATATTTCTTGATTTGAAAGCTTGATCACTAGCTATTATCTACCACTCCACAGACACTCTAACTTGAATAAAGGCAGGGTTTTGTCTGTCCACACAGTTGAAACCTCAGGGCAGGACTGGAATATTTAATTTAGTCAGAGCATAAGTTGTTTTTTTTTTTTTTTTTTTTGGAAGCCACATATCAGATAAAGTTTTAATAGAAAATGAAACAATTACAAATGTATATGCACTGAAACAGCAGAGAACCACAATAATGAAACAAATATTGAAAGTTTTGACAACAGAAATAAATGATTCTATGATCTGGTAATAGACTTCAATACACAATATTTAATAATGAATAGAACGGTTTGATAGAAGATTAATAAGGAAATGGAAGACATGAGCAATACAATAAACAATCTAGAGCTATCATATGTGCAGAATATTTCACCCAACAACATCAGAATACACATTCTTCTCTTGAGCACATGAGTCATTCTTCAAAATAGACCATGTGATAAGTCATAAAACAAGACTTAAAAATTTAACAAAATTGAACTCATACAATGAAATCTTCTCTGACAAAACTGAAATATACTAAAAATCAATAACAGTGATAATTGGAAAATATATTGATATATGGAAATTAAAACATACACTTTAAAATAAAACAGTGGGTCAAAGGAAAAATCACAAAGGCAATTATTAAATATCTTGAGGCAAGTGAGCAAAAACAAGACATACCAAATCTTATAGATGAAGAAAAGCAATGCTGAGAAGGAAATTTATACTTCTGAATAGTTACAACAACAAAAAAGAAAAATATCAAATATGAGGTCTAAACTCACCACTTGAACTAATAAAAATAGAAGAACATAATAAATCCAATAAGAATGAAGTTACAAAAATTATATTGGAGATAAATGAAATAGTGAACAAAACACAAATGAAAGGATCAATGAAATTGAAAGTTCTTTCTTTGTAAAGATCAATAAAATCATCATAAATTTAGCTATTCGACAAAGAAAAAATGAGGGAGGACATAAATAACTAAAATCAGAAATGAAAGGAGGGACATTTCCATCAACCCCACAGAAATAAAATGGAGCATAAGAGTACATTATGATCAACTTTGCTACAAAAAATAATCTAGATGAAATGGATAAATTTCTAGAAACATATAAAATACCTTCACTGACTCAAAAAGAAATAGAAGATCTCAACTGACTAAAAATATTTTATCTTTGGTCTCTAAAGAGACCTCACAGCAAAGAAAGTCACAGGACCAGATGGGTTCACTGGTGAATTTCACCTACATTCCAAAACCAACAATCCTACTTATATTCCTCCAAAAATTGAACAGAGTAAACACTTCCTAACTCATTGTATGTGGTTAGGATCACACTAATATCAAGGCCAGATAAAGATACCAAAATAAAATAAAATTTAAAAATCTACAGCAAACATCATTTTCAGGCATAAGACAAGGATGTTCACTGTCACAAATATTATTCAACATTGTAGTGTATGCTCTAGCAAGAGTGATGTGTGAAGAAAAATAAATAAATAAAAGACATGCAAATTGGAAAGGAAATGGTGAAACTTTCCAGACTGCAGATAATATAATCTTATCTATAAAGAATTCTGAAAAAACCTACTAGAAAGTTAAAAGCTAATAACTAATTCAGCAAACTGCAGGGTACAAACCAACATAAAAAATAAGTGTTGTTTTAATAGAGTAATAATGAACAATTTTAAGAGGAAATAAATAATAAAATTCCTTATATAAGAGCAACTGTAAAACAATGTTTTTTAAAAAATAAAAATTCTAGGATTAATATCAGCCAAGGTTGTAAAAGACTTATACACAGAAAACTGCAAAACATTGCTGATAGTATTTTCAAAAGCCCTAAATAAATATAAAAAATATTCCATGTTTCTGTATTTAAAGACTAAATATTGTTAAGTTGTCAATACTTCCCAAAGCAATTTACAGATTCAATGCAATCCAAATCAAAATTCCAAAAACCATTTTTGACATAAATGGAAAAACCAAATATCAAGTTTATCTGGAAGAATAAGAGGCCCCAAATAGCCAAAGATGTCTTTAAAAAGAACATAGTTGGCAGACACATCCTGACATTAAAGCATGTTACTTAACTATAGTGGTAAAAACAGCATGGGACTGGCATAAAGATAGACATATTGTCCAATGGAATATAACTAAGAATTCAGAAATAGGCTCTCACATCTATAGTCAAATGATTTTGACAAAGCTGTTAAGTCCAACCAGCTGGACCAGAACAGTCTATTCAACAAATGTTGCTTGGACAACCTGATATTCATAGTTAAAGAATGAGTACCCCTATCTCACACCTTATACAAAAAATAACACAAAATTGACCAAGGACAGAAATATAGAAACAAGAACCATAAAATCCCATGAAGAAGATATAGGGAAATATTTTAAAGATCTTGTGGTAGGTGGTAGTTTCTTAAATCTTATACTCAATGCTAAGGGTCAAAGATAAGAGGGGTACTAGATAGTATGGGATTTTTCCATTTGGAGTAATGAAAATGTTATAAAATTGACTGAGGTGATGACAGCACAACTCTGTAATGAAACTTAGAGCCGCTCAGTGCACACATTGGAAAGACTGCACCAGGCATAGGATTGTATAACACAGTGAACCCCATTTTACATTACTACCAACATTCTAGGAGTTTTCCAATTTTCTGCCTTTTTATAATTGGCCATTCTGCAAAGCAAGAAATGATATCTCATTTTAGTTTTGATCTGTGTTTCCTTAATAGCTAGTGATGTTGAGCATCTTTTAATATGCATTTTGGCCATTTGTTTGTCTTCTTTGGGAATATGTCTCTTCAAGTCTTTTGCCCATTTTTTGATTGGTTTGCCTTGTATTTTTATCATTGAGTTGCATGATCTCTTTATGGAGATCATGAAATCAAACCCTTATCAGATGTGGTTTCTAAAAATTTTCTTTCAATGAGTAGGCTGCCTTTTCACCTTCTTATCAAAGTCATTTGAAGTGCAAGTGTTTAGTTTTGAGGAAGTGTCATTTATCTATGAAACTAAAGCACTCTAACTTTGAGAATAATACTTTTTCTACCACCATTATCTCTTTACAAATATGTCAAGCTTGAGATTTTATCACAAATAAAATATATAAACCATTTAAGAAGCCTGAAATTTCTGTGATATAATATTTGTTTCCTTGAAATAACTTATGCTTAATTTTTCATACATGCATTTTTGTTTTGTTTGGAGGTAAAGTTAATCAAAGTAAAATTTTTGTTCAAGTCATGTTCAAATGGAAATTTCACCTTGCAAGTATACCAGGGAGCTACTGTGATCATGAGAGCAGGAAAATCACTTGCTGTTCACCCTGATAAGGCCACAGTACTTCTTACAATGAGGATTGCTGATAATGTGCCTTTCCATCATTTCTGGGACTAATTTCCAAAGAAGATAGCTTGGCATGTTCCAAGAACTAAAGTATCCATGTTAAGCTTGTACCAGAGAGTTCCTTATTTCTTAGGAGCCACATAATTTTGTACATCATTTTTTGGTATTCCTCTGTGATGCTCTAATTGATGATTAGTTTAAAAAGATGGTATTTCTACACAAATAGTTAATTTGTGGCTTACAGGTTAGAAAATTAACAATGAGATGAAATAGCACATTTTTTCACAATGAAACATTTTTCTATTCAAAAATATGGCACTATCACAAACATAAACATTGTTCATTGCACAAAGAAAATGAGTACAACAAAATCCAAAGAAGAAAATGAAAATCATTCATAAGTGTTGTTAATCTTTAAATGCATTTTTGCTTATAATGCTTATTGTATATGTACTGATGTTTGCATAATTTTTCTTGCATTGTATTTTCAGAACCATATTGAATTTATTATTAAATATTTATAATTCACAATATTCTATGTTATATTAAACATTTCTAAAATAAAAATTTAATGTATTTTGCATTGGCTATTGCAATGCAAATTTCTTTCTAGCAATGTGCACAAGTTGATAGATGGGCAATTTTGAGAGGAAAACGTGGTAGAATTTCCCCAGTAAATTTAGCAGTGTCATCTAATTCATCTACACAGTAAATATATTGTTGTATTCAGACACAATAATGTTTGTATGACCCATTTTATTATTTTAATATATTAGTTTATTATATTAAAAGAAACATGAAAGAAGGTAAACAACAGTGCAGAATCAGTAAATATTTTATAATTAATTTAATTGCCAATATATAACCAAGTGAATTTTTTTCTTGTGAATTTTACACTAATTAACAGTAATTAAATAATATTTATTTATATTTAGAAGCAAGTCCTTTTACAATAGAAGCTAATTAAACAAACTCTAGAATAGCAGGAGAGAATTTTATGGTATGTATCAAGGAGTTAAAAATAATATGTTTGATGAATTTTTAAAGCACAATTCTTCTCTTCATAAAAAATTCCATTCACAGCTGTGCTAGAGGCAAAGCCTAGAGAGCCTTATAGTCTACAGCTAATCTTGTGAAGGAAACAAAAGAGTTATACTGAGATAAACTTAATTAGAGATTAAAAAGCCAGCATCAATTTATTTCACAATTGGTGACCTCAGGGTTTAAGCCACATGAGAAAATGATGGAGATTTTTTTTATATCAATGCCAACTCAATAGGTTATGCTTACCCCTTGAAAGATCACCAAGAGCAAGTATTTCCACATAGAATTGAAATTAGTTTTTTATAGTCATAAATGTACTTTCAATTAATATAAGTAAAAGTTGAAGACAGAATAATTTACAAACTAATTCTATGACTACTTTTTTTGCTGAATCTCTTTTCCTGGGATTCCAATATATCATCTCTAATAATAAAATAATTTTGGCAGTAATTAGGAGTGAGAAACAAAAAGATGCATGAGTTCTTTGTCCTACATTTGAATAAAATTAAAACTTTATACCTGACAATTACTCAGTCATTTTTTAAAAATTCTATTCTTCTTTTTAATTTTAGAAAATTCTGATTTATGTGTTTTGAAGTTTTGTTATGATTTTTTTTTACTTTTCCAAAAAACTTGGTCTGTGGGTATTTTATACTGTCCTTCATATCTTTGGAATATTGAGGTCTAATTTTTCCAGTAATACTATGTTGAACAGTAGTATTTCTATACCTCTATTTACAGATATGTGTTTATGTGTTCTTTTACTATTCACCTATTATACATACCACATAGTTGGCTTTACTTTTTCAAACAGTCAATTACTGTGAAAAAGCATTAAATATATGTATAGAGTAATTTTAAAATCCATGGAAGTTATCTCAAAATTGGGTTTATCTTGAAATCTGTTTGTATTAACTTTTTTACATTAATATGGTTCATATTTTCTTGCTTTGTGTTTGGTTTGGTAGTTTATTTTTGTAACTACTGTACTGTAAAAATGATATGTTGGAAGGAGTACAGATCATTTTATCTTTCAATATGGGGTGATTAATTCTGATTGACAATAATTATGACAATGCCTTTATTTATTTTTTTATTTTTTATTGTGGGTAAAAATCAAAATTTTCACAATACATACCACTATTTGTAAAATGATATATAAATATATATGCATATATGTGCATTTGCTTACAAAAATGTTATTTATATATATATATAAATATATTTTAAGAGGTACTTAGATTACCGAAAATATTACACAAAACCCCCTGGGATTCCCATGTTACCCACCTCCCACACCTCCCACCACATCCCACACAAACATCTCCCACAAGTGTGGCCCACCACCTTCAATGGACTTACACATCCTGGAGCCTTGCCACCAACCATAGACCACAGTTCACATTGTAGACCACACTCTCTCCCACACAGTTCTGAGTGGTGTGTGCTGATTTAATATGTCCTACATCCGTTGCCACAACGGTACTCAGGACAACCTCCAAATCTCAAAGAAGCCCCTGTATTTCAACTACTTGTCCCCTCCCTGCCCCAAAAGTGTCAAGTGGCCACTAGCTCCACCTCATTGTTATAATTTCTTCCATTGCTAGAATCACCATATGTGTACAACAGAATACGACAATGCCTTTTGAAACGCTCAGGCTTCATAATATTTTTTGTTAAGTGGATCTCTTTGGTGTCATCTTCAAGCTTAAGGTAAACTATTTACTAAAGGGACAGGGTCTTTACAGTTCTAATGCCTGTGTGTTTAACTTCATGCTTGCATTTAATCAAATATGTTTGCTATACTGGCTGGACCATAAATCCAGCTTCTCCCAGTCATTGGTGAACTCTGGTATTTATATTCTTCCTAGGTCTGGTGATAATCCATCTGCACATATACAGCTCAACATAGAGCTAAGTACTCAGAGGGAATCCCAATACTGATCTTCAGGACATGTCCTTTTCATAGCCCAACTTTACTCTTACTCCTTTACAGCAATTTGGCAGTTTGATATAGTTATGAATTCCTAAAATTGATATTCGATTATGCTTGTAAACTAGTCTGTTCATCTGGGCATGATTAAGTTATGATTAGGGCTTTGATTGGGCCACATCAGTAGGGTTTTGAGCCCTGCCCTTTGGTGGGTGGGTTCTCAAGGATAAAAGAAATGGCAAAGGACAGAGTTAGGATTTATGAGTTAGAGTTCTGAAGCTGAGTTTTAGTGCTGGAGCCCGGGGAAGCAACCACACAGAGGTACTTGGTCATTGGGGAGGAGAGAAGGCTCTGGGAAAAGATGAGCCATTCATCTGAGAGTTCACAGCTGGCCTAGAGGCAAAGCCTAGAGAGCCTTATAGTCTACAGCTAACCTTGTGAAGGAAAGAAAGGAGCTGAGTCTGTAGAGAAATGGAGTCCCGGGAAGAGAGCAACTCCAGAAGCCTGAACCCTGGCAAATATTGGCAGCTGTTTTGCTCCAACATGTGGCCACAGACTTTGGTTAGGGAAATAATTTATTCCTCATGGCCTGGCAACTGTAAGCTTCTACTCCAAATAAATGACCTTTATGAAAACTAACCGATTTCTGGTATTTTGCATCAGCACCCCTTTGGCTGACTAATACATCCTTCAACTGGAGGAAATGCCAATGCCTGCCTCTTTAGCTATTCAAGAACTTTATGTTCTGCTGGTACTCTGTATGTCCTTCACCAGCAAGCAATACCAAAGGTCAGGATAAACTTGTTTCCCTTCTCATATATTTCCATTATATCATGGGTAACTGACCTGTTATGCCTATTGTCCAATGCTTGAAACAGTTTTAAGTGTATTTTATTCAAGTTTAGAGTAGTTTATCATGTAGGGGGATTCTTGTACCACTCACAGTATCATGGCAGAAGCCAAAATCTGACCAACATTTTATATCTCTTCTGATTTAATTGATGATATATTTTGATTGAAAGGTCATTATGTTTTTTGCTATGTTACTCAATATTATTTCCTCTCCTGGATTATCACCGTTTTTCCTTTATATATATATATCATATAAAACAGTGACTCTGAATCTTTTATACATTTTGATGTTTTAAGTTGGGAAATATTCAGCTTCTAATATCATAGTGGGGGACTTAATAAACCATTAGATAGAGCATCTTGACAGAAGGTTAATAAAGAAACAGAGACTTTGAATAATATATTAGAGGAACTTGATCTAATAGACAGATACAGACACAACATCCAAATACAGTAGGATATACCTTCTTCTCAAATAAACCTGGATCATTCTCCAGACCATATGCTAGGTGACAGAACAAGTCTCAACTAATTACAAAAGATTGAAATTATATGAAGTAGTTTCTCTGACCACAATGTAAAGAAGCTGGAAATTTATAAGGGGCAGAGAACTAGAATAGATGCAAATATGTGGAAGTTAAACAGCACACTCTTAGATAATCAGTGGATCGAGAAGAAATTACTTCGATGAAATGGACAAATTTTTATAAACACACAAGCCACCTATAATGATGAAAGGAGAAATAGAACACTACAGTTCAATCACAAGTATTGAGATTGAATTAGTCATCAAAATCCTCCCAAGCAAGGAAAGCCCTGGGCCAGATGGCTTCATGTGTGAATTCTACCAATCATTCTGGAAAGAACTAACATCAGTCTTGCTTAAATTCTTACAAAAAATAGAAGTGGAAAAAACATTACCTAACTCATTCTATGATGACAACATCAACACCAAAGCCAAATAAAGATACCATAGGAAAAGAAAACTACAGACCAATCTCTCTAAAGAACTTAGATGCTAAAATCCTCAACAAAATATTTGTTAATAGTATTCAACAACACATCAAATGAATTTTACACTATGATCAAGTGGGTTGTATTCCAGGTATGAAAGGGTGGTTCAAAATAAAAAAAAAAAATCAGTCAGTGTAATACACCACAGATCAAAAGAAAAAAAAAAAAAAACATAATCATCTCTATTGATGCAGAAAAATCATTTGACAAGATACAGCATCCTTTCTCGATAAAAATTCTTTGAGGCTTAGGAACAGGAGGAAACTTCCTCAACATGATAAAGAGTATATATGAAAACCTCACAGCTAAAAACATACTCAGTGGTGAAATGCTAAAGTCTTTCCTTCTAAGATCTGGAACAAAACAAAGATGACCATTATCACTACTCTTATTTAACATTGTATTAGAAATACTTGGTGAAGCACTTAGGCAAAACAAACCAACAAATAAATCCAAATTAGAAAGGAAGAAGTAAAACTTTCACTATTTACTGAGCACATGATAGTATACATAGAAAGCCCTAAAAAATCTACAAAAAAGATTCTAGTGCTGATAAACAAGTTCAGTAATGTGGTAGGATATAAAATTATCACACAAAAATTGGTAGCAATTCTGTACATTAATAATGAGCAATCTGAGGACAAAATCAAGGAAAAAAATCCATTTCAAATAGCAGTTAAAAAAATCAAATACCTAGGAATAAACTTAACTAACCATGTAAAGGACTTGTACACATAAAACTAAACAACACTGTTAAAGGAAATCAAAGAAGACCTAATTAAATTGAAGAATATTACATGTTCATGGATTGGAAGACTAACTATCATTAAGATGCCTACCCTATCCAAATGGATTTACAGATTTAATACAATCCCTGTAAAAACCGCTACAGCACTTTTACTGAATTGGAAAAGGCAATGATAAAATATATATGTCCTGAATAGCCAAAACAGTATTGAAAAAGAAAAACAAAATCGGAGGAAACAAGCTACCTCACTTTAAATCATACTATAAAGCTATTGTGGTCAAAACTGCAAGGATAGACATGCTGATCAATGGAACTGAATTGAGAGTTCTGATATAGATCTGCACATATATGACTAACTGATATTTAACAAAGTCACCAAGCTCACTCTACTGGGACAAAATAACCTCTTCAACAAATGGTGCTGGGAGAAAAGGATATCCATATGCAAAAATAATGAGAAAGAATCATCATTTCATGCCCTATACAAAGTGAATAATAACTATTTCTTACACATTACTTCCTAAAAACCTTCTTGCTACTTAAAAGTGCCCTCTCTCTAAACCAAACTCAGCATGACTTAAATCTTATATCTGTTCATATGCTGGTTGAGCTCTGAATCTCAGAGGAGTTATGGCCAACACCTACTCTCCAGTTCATTGGACTCACCCAGAATAACTAACAAATTATGATTATGGACAATCCTTATCCACAAAAAACAGAGAATATCTACAACTGCAAGCAAAACACATTGATATAAAGATAGTAGTCACCAGAGTTTCTGAAGAAAGGGTAAGGAATAATTGGATCATAGGGCAATTTAGGTCATTGGAATTAAGTGTAAGACACAATGTAAGCTATAGACCTTGGTTAGTAGCAATGTTTCAATATTTATTCATCAATTGTAACAAATGTACCACACAATTGTAAGATGTTAATAATAAGGGAAAATATGGGATTGGGAGGGGGTGTGATATATGGGAACCCCTTATACTTTCATGTAATTTTCTGTTATCTAAAACCTCTTTAAAAATAAAGTTTATTATATTAAATAAAGAAAAAAGGTGTTCATGGAAGGAAAAACCTGGCATTTGATCAAAGACTAGAAGGTAGGAAGAGTTAGTTGCCAAAGCCCTGTGAAGGGGGTGGAGAACATACAGTATTAGAAATAGCAGAAGGCCTACCTAAAAGGAATGTCATTCTGTTGAGCAGGGTGGGGAGGTATAAATCAAACAAGGTCATGTGATTTGGTGATGATGAGTGGTATGGAGCAAAACTAAATGGACAGGCTGTATAGAGACATTTGGGCTTGTTCTTAAAATAAGGGTTTCAGGTTAGTTTCAGGGGAAGGGTCACATTTGAACAACATAAAAGACTTGAATACAAAAACCTGGAGGAAATGAGGTTCAGGCAAAAGGAATTGTAAAAACAAGTTTCCTCAGAATTAGGTACTTTATATCCTTTCATGATATTCTTTTTCATCATTTATTTTATTAAAAGTTATGTAAAAATGCAATATTTTAGACTTACTATTTTAACTCACACTGATAATCCTTATCATTTTTAGGATTCATTCTGCATAATAAAAATAAAATTAATAATTTCTCTAATATATGAAATTTCATTATATTACTGTTTCTAATTTCCTTTTTAAATTTTCTTTCTTGTGCTCTCTTTTTATTTGTTTTTTTTTTCCAGTCATTTACAGATAATTGCTCTACTGCCCTCTCACCCCCTCTCTATATTTTGAAGGGGAAATACCTTATGTTATCTACCTTATACTATGGTCTCCAAATATCTACAAAATTCTTGACTTCATTTTTGAATGAAACTCCAACCTTCAAGTGTGGATACAAGAAACAGTTGGAATCTACATGGTTCAAAGCATCAATTTCTTCCCTTTGAATACACTAGACTTTTTCAAGAATGACTGAAATACCTCTTACATAAAATTAGTTAAGAAAAATAATTTTTATGTTGATATAAAGGTATCTTATAGTTAGCTAAATAGAAAATAAACTCAAGGAAAACAAATGATTAACAGATATATTGCCAGGGCACACAAGTCTTAACAGAATGAAAATAAAGGTAACATTACTGTGAATCCTGATATATATACATATATATGTATATATGTACATTTAAATTGAGCATTTTTATCAGAATATTTTAAAGGACATGGTATCTGTCAAATTTCAAACTATGGAGTTGATCACATAGTATGGGAGAGAATACGAGCATTAAGCAAGTCAGGCAGAGGGAAAGAATGAAAAAGAGCCCAAAATGCATGGTTCATTTTAGAATGTTCAGTATTACAAGGGAGATTTAGGGAAGGTCCAGAAAATGAGACTAAAGAAAGATTGGGAGGTTGTAGTGCCAAATATGAAGAGCACAATGAAAATAGTTAATATGGGTATTTAATCATCATTTTATGCAAATAAAATATTTTACTGTTTGTATGATCAATTGACAAGTAAAGTGTACCATGAATTTGCTCCTACAGACTGAATAGGTGGAAAATATAAATAAATTTAAAAGAAAAATTAGGTAATGCTTTAAAAATATTAAATAAATAACCATGGAAGCTACTTAAATTTTCTATATAAAAATACATATTCAGGGCAATTGCAAAAGGAAAATAGTACATGCAAATTAGAACCGGGATAACTATAAATAAGGAGTGAGTGTCATGATATTTCTCAAAATTATTAAAAACCAAGCATGATATTTAAAATAAATGAATAAAAAGCTGCAGTAAAAATAGAAATGAATAAAAATTAATCAGTTTAGCCCAAAGATTTGAGTCTTTTGGATGTACACCTACAAACTCCAGCACTAAGTGTAGGTTTAAATAGAAGGGACAGATGAACCATGTGTAGGGAAGACACAATTGAGTCCAACTCTGACACTCTCAAAATCACGTACTCCAGAGAAGTACCCACTGGCAAGGCATCAAACTCTGGAGCTATCTGCCCTGACCATAGGACCTTGATGTCTCCAGAGCCCTCAGGAGCCCCACTATTTAGGGTAGTATTCAGTTTGACAGTCTATGAGATCCTGCAGGGGTGTGCATAAACATTATCTCTGGTTTCGGATGTCCATGAGCCAGATAGGCCCAGAACATTAGTGGGGTTGCAAAACCTACCCTACAGATCACTGGACTCACCAAAGACAACTAACAAGGAGATGATGTTGGACAATGACTATCCCAAGGAACAGAGAGAGTCTTCAACTGCAAGCAAGATAGACCCATCCATCTTCCCCATTGGATATAAGTCCCCTTTCAATTTGAGGTGGAGAGGACATCACCATTGCAGAATCTTCAGGATTAGAGAAAGAACTATAGACTAGAGTGGACTAACTGGTATTCTATTATAGACATATTGTGATTCTAGCAATGGAAGAAATTACAACACTGATGTGGAGTCAGTGGTCGCGGGAGACTGTGGGGACAGGGATAGGGAAAAAATGTAATACAGAAGCTTTTTCAGGACTTGGGAATCATCCTGAATGGCATTGCAATGACAGATATAGGCCATTTTGTATCATCACATAACATGCAGAACTATGTGGGAGAGAGTGTAGACTACAATGTTAACTATGGTCTAGGCTTAGTGGCAAAGCCCCAGGATGTATATGTCAATTGCAATGAATGTGCCACACTAATGAAGGATGTTTATGTGGGAGGGAGTGGGAGATGTGGGGAGTGGGGCATAGGGAATCCCTATACTTCTTATGTAATATTTATGTAATCTGTCTTTTAAAAAATAAAAAAATATATATATATAAAAGAAAATAATAATCAGTTTGATAAGTCTCAGTGATGAGAAGGAAAAATCTTCAGAACAACCAACCTTAATTAGATTCTGTGATTGGAATGAAAAATCTTATATAAGCTAAATAAAGAGTGAGTGTATAGAAAGATAGTAGCCTCAATATATCTCTACAATAATGCATTATTAATGTTTAGTTTTTCCTCCTTTATAACATTCACTATTATATATTATTATATTTTAAAGTGATATGTGCTGTAGTCAGATCCGTATCAAGTAGATAAGAGAAGAAAATAAAACCTAAAATCAAATGTATCATATGTATACATATACATACATACACAAATATCTCATCGCATGAGCTGTCTTCAGTCACTCCCAAGACCAAAGACTGAGATTTCCAATGAGATGAATGCTCTTGTCAGACTGCTAACCAAACAACCTTTCTTTAGCACATGAAAAAAGCAGTGGGTTACAGAAAAAAGAATTGCAAGACTGACCCAATTAAAGAATGTGTCTCTAATGAAACCCCAAGAAAACAGTCAACAAAACCAAGAACACCAAAAGAAGCTTTGCTTTGAAACTTACAGCTGCAGGAAACAGTAAACGCAGCCATACTCTGTACCAGATAAGCCTAAGATTTCAAGCTAAATTTGATTTACTTCAGTTTCTTCTAGCTGATACAGCATGCCTGGCTTTCAACAATAAATCATAACAAAAACTAAAAGGTAAAACACAGTCTAAAGAGCAGGGTAAGTGTCAGAACTCAATGCAGAGATGACAGAGATGTTGGAAATATCAGATAAAGAATTTAAAGGGACTATGATTGAAAAGCTAAGGACTAATGGAAAATGAAAGCAAGCACCTAATTTGAAGCACACTGATTGATTGCTACAAACATTACATTTTATTTTTCTATGTTGTTTTCCAGTAAGTGTGAATTGCCATTCTTATATAGAACTCTACATAAATCAGGTCTTCCTGGACCGTTTCTAGTTGTCTATGCAATAGGCAAGAACTCAAGGGTTTAGCAGGGATTTCATAGCATATTAGAACTTAATATTTTATATTCTATATCCTTAAATAATCTGCAAATTATCTGAAAATTCTGCTTACTTGTGGAACAGCAGTCAGATGTAGTTTATACTATGAATATGCCACTTTACTATTTATAGATTGTTTATATCCACTTAACTGATAAAAGCCACAGGAGATGCCCCAAGGGGCATATGTTCCAATTATCTTCTGGTCCAACACAACACTAAGAGGATTTTATCAATACAAAAAAATGTTTTTAAAAATGATATACTACATATTGACATTAGTTCAATGAATAAAATTCTTTGCTCTGTCACTTAAAATATCTTAGGAAATACATACAGACCTGTTTTAACATTATATAAGAAATCTAATTATATGAGATATAAATGTATATGATAAGCTCTGGCATGGGTTAGCCCTTAATTTCTCTGAAGCCCAATTTATCCTCCTGGCAGAGTCACCCATATTTTATTTCACCAAATTAATAAATATGATAAACTTTAATAATGTTAGATCACAGTATATCACATGCAGAATCTAGCAGATACATTTAAAGTTATCCAAATTCAGTACCCTTCTATTTTAAATTTTGAAGTGCTATGTTTGGAGTGTTTAAGCTATACCCTTTAAGGTAACTCAAAGAATATTGTTCCAAATGTTAACAAAATGACAAAATGATATTGGCATGTAGAGATTAGGACATCAAATATGTAAAGCTTTGGAGTATTGTAAACTTGTGAATTTAGAATACTAATGTATAGTTACACAGATGATTTAGTGCACACACACTTACAGGCCCAAACAGAGACATTTAAAATTGATAGACAAGAGAGACCTACAGAATTTCTCCTTTTAAATTCTCTAGATGCTACTGGTAGGTTATTTCTCCATAATACTTTTGAGGACCTATCTGTAGGCATGAAACATAACAAAAATGCTGTGGACTGGAAATATCATGAGAAGCAAAGCCAAGAAAATGTATAACAAGAAAATGGCTTTGTGGTGTTGGAGATCTTACACATTTCAGAGAGAGTGCAAATTGGACCTCCATGATGAAGTGACATTGGAACCAAAATCTGAAACAAGGGATGAAACATGACACTAAGAATTCCTTTCAGGAATGGATGTGGCTCAAGCAATTGGGCATCCACCTCCCACATGGGTGGTACCAGGTTCAGTTCCTGATGCCTCCTAAAGAAGATGAGCAGATGCCACAAAGAATACATGCCACAACCAGCAGATGGCCACAACTGGCAAGACACCACCACCAGCAGATGCCACAGTGAGGAGATGCCACAGATGCCATAATAAGCAGATGCTACACTAAGCAGATGCAAAAACTTGCAAACACCACAAAAAGCAGTCACAGTAACCAGCAGATGCTACAATCAGCAATGCTGCAACCACTACAGTGAGGAGACACCACAACCAGCAGATGCTGCAACTGCTGCAATGAGCACAGGCTGCAACTAGCAGATCCTGCAACCATCAGATGATACAACCAGCAGACAATGCAACAAGCAGGGAGTGGAAGTGGCTTAAGGGGTTGTACACTCACCTCCCACATGGAGGTTCCAGGTTCAGTTCCCAGTGCCTCCTAAAGAAGACAAGCAGACAACAAGTAGACAGATGAGGGAGCAATGTTGAGAGGTGGGGAAGGGAATAAACAAATAATAAATAAATAAATAAATAAATAAATAAATAAATAAATAAATAAAT
>JAKSZT010031697.1:260575-373119 GCA_026826555.1 Tolypeutes matacus
AATAAATAAATAAATAAATAAATAAATAAATAAATAAATAAATAAATATTTTAAAAATAAGAATTCCTTTCAGTGACCCACTTTAAAAGGTGACCAGATAATAAAGATTACTGTATATTTGAGTAAACACTGTATTTGGGAGAGAGAAAAGAAATAAATTCTAAAAAAAAAGTTGAATGAAACTAAGGCAAAGTAGGCAGAAGAAAATTGATAAGGAAAGAAACTCTGGAAGGAAAGCTTCAAATAAGGGAGTGAGTTCTGGGGGATATATGTCTCAAGGTACCGTTACAGGAGCATATGATATCTAAAGTGCAGAGCAGCACTTAGGAAAGTAAGACTTGTATAGCAATGGGAATCAAAGAACTCAGTGTAGAAAGTGCTCATGAATCAAGCATAAGGCTGAGGGTTAAAGTAGCTCAAAATAAGAAAATATGTTAAGGCCATCATAATAATACAAGAGTGATTTCTGAGCATGAAACTGTATAAATTACTTTGACTAATCCCTCTTTCTGATAGTCAAAATAGGTATCATATTTAGCATGGGAGAATAGAACAACTACAATTAACTCCATATAATGGTGTTTAATGTGCAAAATGACGAAAAGAAGAAAGAATATTCCTAAAGTTACAAGCATTAAAGCATAAAATACAACCTTATAGCAGGAAAATGAATATATTCATTTATTATATTAAAATAGTAGAAAAATTATATTTATGTGATATGAGATGGATACATCTTGAGGACTTGAAAACATGATTCAAAGAACTTAGAAATTAACTATATAAAAAGGAAGTAAAAAAATTCAGTAAATTACACTATACCAAGCACTGTTAAAGAACAAAAAATTGCAAAGGACTGATAGAAAAAAATCTCAACTTGAAATAAGAAAGACTACTTTGAGAAAAACCGAAAGACTTAAAAAGTGCTAACCTATAATTGTCAAAATGTGAAAAACTTAACTCTTACAAACATGAAATGAATGCATGGAGAAAATTCATTCACTATTTCATTAATAGAAGAATCAGTAAGTTGATAACACTGATTCAAAGAACACATAAGTAACAGGAGTTTATGGAATTTCAATAGAAAAGGAACAAAATAATCATTTCTCTACATTTAATTTTTTATTGTGCCCCAAAAATAACTGAAATCAGGGATTCAGACAGCTTTTTATAATGCAATGTACATCTCAGCATTCTAATCAAGAACCAAAAGGCAGAAGCAATCCTAGTGTCCAACAACAGATGAATGGATCCACAAAATGTTATCTATACACACTATGGAATATTGTTGAGCCATAAAAACAAGTGAAGAACTGGTACATGCTACAAGATAGATGAACCTTGAAGACATCATGTTGTGTGAAATAAGCCAGACACAAAAGGATAAATATTGTGTGATTTCTTTTATGTTAAATAATTAGAATAAACAAATTCATAGAGAAAAAAAGCAGAATAGTGGTTACCAGGGGTGAGGGCAGATTGGAATGAGGAGTTATTGCTAAATGATTAGAAGTTCTGGTTTGGAGTGATTAAAATAATCTAGAAATAGAACATATTGAAAGTGTGAGTATTGTCAATATACTTAATGTCAAAAAATTGTCCACTTAAAATGTTTAGAATGGTTTTTGTGTTGCATAACTTTCACCACAAATAAAAATAAATATAGATTTTTGAAAGAGTGGATTTGATGTGGCCAAAAATTATTGAGAATCATAAGCACATAGTCAAGTCCAGATATCATTAGTGTAAAGCTTACTGAATTTTCATGACCTGAATATGACACTGTAAAGAGATCCAAGTTTAGGAAACAGAACATTGCCAAGACCACAGAACACTCCCTTATGTTGTCTTGTTGTCACTATCTTCCCTGTAAAGATTACTCCCCTTCTGTAGTATGTTGTTTTAAAGTTGGGTTATTTTATTATAAATACATATAAACCCAGATTTCAATGTGCTAGTTATATGAATTTTACAAATGCCTACAATTGCATAACTAAAAAAAGTTACAATTTTAAAAATTGGCCTGCATATTTTTACTTCCTTTCACTGTGCTTGGTATCTTCCTAATTCCTGTTTTGCCTTTAACACTCTCCAGTAGATATTTTTGAATGTGTTCTATAGACTCTTGTAAAGAGACAATGTTGAGGTTCTCAAAGACCGAGAGAAAAAGAATGCGAGAGCAAAGATGGGGTAGCAAGAAAAGGAATGAGGAATGTTTTTGTAACACAAATATAATTGTGTTATCACAAAATATGTTATTATATATTTGTATTATTAACTGATACTTTATAGGCAATCAAACTAAATTAGAAATAATTATAAAATTAATTTTGTGCATGAATGCTTTTACAAGACCTAGGCAAATTATTTGAATTTACCTCCCTGAATGAATACCACATAAGTTCTGATCCTGCAGCTATATTTTGTTCACTTTGAGAAAGAAACATTAGAAGGCATTCCTTCATTAGCTGTGACTAAGCAATAATATGTCTGAAAATATGGGTTTAATTTCCTAGTTATAAATTAATAGCATAATCTAAGAAATTAAAAATATTAAAATGAATTTATTAATATACTGTGATGGTTAGGCTAATGTGTCAACTCGGCCAGGTAATTGTGTCCAGGTGTTTGTTCCAGCAAGCACTGGGCTAATTGTAATACAAGAGCATTTACGGACTTCAATCATCAGTGAGTTTACTGCGTGGATGGCTGATTACATCTGCATCAATCAGGGAGATTACATCATCAATGGGTGGCGCTTTTATCCAATCAGTTGAATGACTTAAAAGCAGAAGTGATTTCAACATTCAAAGAGAATTTCCCAGCTCATCGTTAGACAGGCAACTTCTCCCAGAAACTCATCAATGACCTTTCATCGGGCTTTCATTGGAGCCAGTGGTTTGCAGCCTGCCTGCAGAACCTGGACTTGTGCATCCCCACGGTCGCCTGAGAGACTCTTTTAAAATTTCATATTATTGATAGATATCTCCTGCTGATTCTGTTTCCCGAGAGAACCCTGACTAATATATATACCATCTAAAATTATCTGGGATTCCACAAAAAACATGCTTACTCAACAAAGTGAAATAAACTTCTAAAGCAGGGGGTCTACTTAAGTTTGAATGCTTTACTAATATCATTATTTCCTTGTCTCTGAAGTATACATCAAACATGTTGAATTAACAAATTTATTCAGCCTTGCATTTTCTCTATCATTAATTTTTTAATTCTTCTCCCTTTATTTCAAAGGCTAATGTTTCCAAACCTTAAAGGAAGAGCTCAACTATATTTTGTACAATCTCTGCTGGATTATACCCAATGAGGAACACTCTGAAAATCATTCTCAGAGGTCAGCATAATCCTGTATTTTACAAAGGTATAAACAACATTATGGCCGATTATTTCATATATATAGTTTAAAAAAATCCTGAACTATATCAATGTATCATTAATAAAAACTTTAAAAGATAACCTCTAATAATTTCTATGAATTTGCCTATTCTAAATATTTCATATGGCAAATAGTCCTAACTGTGATTGATAAATTGGTCAGGTTAAGATCACCCTATTTCTATTTAAAGGTCAGAGGTGGGAAAAAGAGGGAGAAAGGTAGAAAAGAAGGAAAGAAGTATCTTGAATGACTCTAAAAATACATCAGGTCTGTGAGTCTTTGGGTGAGTTTGTATCAACAGAGCTAGGTACACAAATTATATTAAAATTATAAAACAGAAAGGACAAACACCCATACCACTCTCATTCAACATAGCTAAAAATGCCAAGAGCCCATATAAATATTACACTCCTTACTGGGTAAAACACAGTCCTTTACCTCAATAAGGAAACACTAAGTTTACCATACAGAGACATCAATGTATGGTATAAAACTTATGGATGAATATCAAGTCACCACTATGCAGCTTGTGGTGGTCTTTGAAGATTTTCTTTTTTATATGTGATTCTTCACTCTAATTTTATCCAATTATGACAGATTTTCTAATACATGGCAATGTCCTATGGGGTGAGCTACATGGCTTGCATTGCATTTGTGCCATGGAACGGGGCCCTGTGGAGAGGTATGGGGCTGTCTCATCTTTTTTCCATCCTCAAACATGGTATTCCCTCTTTACCTGTGATATGTAAAATTTGTAACATGGATTATTGATCAGGATGAATGCTTCCCTTAATGCTTTTAAGCATATTATGAGAAGGGAAAGGGAAGACTCAATCCCAGACCTATGAAATGTTTAAGGCTTGGCAAGATCACCAATACTGAAAATTAGCATACACTCACTTGACATAATTCATCTAAAGATGGACCTTCTCTGATGCTTTAATTTTGTTGATATGAAACTCAGTTTTTCCTTCATTAGAAATATATTCAAAGCACTTCTAAGTCTTGAACATCACTATCCATATGGAAACATATGCAAATTTAATTCAAAAACAGTAGGTTATTAGGCAATCTACTACTCCACTCTGATTAATGTATTAGCCTAAACATAAATGTTTGATATTTTATTTAGACTTTACCATCAACTTACTATTACAAATATCACTGTTACAGAAATATTGGTTCTCCCCACTTCCTATCACATTGTGCCACCTCTAATGTGGCCTGCAGTTGTGTCTAAGCTGCAGCTTCACCTACTTTCCTTGGGATAATTGCAGGGAGATTTCTGCAGGACTTATCAAAGCATTTCAAGATATTGAGTCTTACAGCAGTTGAACACATTGTTAGCTTTTCTCTTTTCTCCCTTCCCTGTCTCACCTTCCCGATTTCCTCATTTATGCCTCCTGGAATTACAATTAGCACCATATACCTAAGAAAAAATGAATTTAGTAAATGGGGATAGTTATAGATTTTAGCATTTTAATAATATTACTATAATAATAGTGGAGAAGAGAGGACAACAGAGAATTGGACTATATGTAGTAACATTTATGGATCTCAAAAACTTAGTTGAATGAAAACCTTAGATATCAAAGTAAAATCTGTAACAACATATGCACACTCATGAAAACATACATTACCTTTGCTTTGTGAAGATGTGTGCCTTTTAACCCTCATAGAAAAAGCAAAGGAAAAAGGACAGCATGTAGAAGCAGAAAAAGTCAAGAACTAAGGCAGATGTGGCTCAAGTGGTTGAGCACCTGCTTCCCACATGGATGGTCTTGGATATGATTCCTGGTGCCTCCTAAAAACAAGCAAACAACTGGAAAAACCAACTCGTGAAGCTGATATGCTTCAGTGGTTGAGCCCTGGCTTCCCAAATATCAGGTCCTGGATTCAACCCCCAGCCCCTGGTACTTCAAAAAAAAATGTGTTGAAGGAAACACTTTCTTTTTTAGAGCCTCCAGAAGGAATACAGTCTGCTGACACCTTGATTGTTAGTGCAGAAAACTCATTCTAGATATATGCTTCCAGATTGGTGAGATAATGAATTTGCATTGGTTTAATCCACAAATTTATCATAATTAGTATCAGTATTGGTAAGAAATTAATAAATGAGAGAGTAATTTGCTTTAGGAAATTCATATGCATAAACAAATTTAAAAGAAAAAACATGCTACCATTTTCATTATTGATCTTAAATCACTTAACAAAACCTATTGGATTCGTTATATTTCAAGTGAGTCTATACCTATTGATCTAATTTTGTTCACCTAACCAAAGGCAAAGGTAATCATTTTTACAGGCAAATATTCTTTTCTACTTTCAAATATATTAGCTGGTGAAGCCAAACTTATTCATATTAAATTAAAATCAAACAAGAAAACACATAAAAACAAAAAGTCTTAAAAACTAATGTAATCAAATTAATGCTGACTTTTGTATCTTGAGACCAGAGATATCCATGGTATATTTTGACTTTCTACTTTCAGCTCTTTTTTTATTCATGACCAATACTAGAAATTCACTCACTGACCTGAGACTCACAGTTTCTAGGTTTTGGCTGATTTCTTATTTGCCTACAAATGTAATAACTGTAGTTTATTATTAGATTCTGTCTTTACTACTCTCCCTCAATACATCCAATGTCAGAAGCATTTTACATATATATAGATTTTTCACATGACTATCAGGACCTTGATAAATGCTGCCACTTTTAATCATTTTCTTTTTCCTAACAACATTTTCACTCCTGATCCTACCAATTTAGAATGCTAAAAGAAGTTATATGATATTATGGTTTTATAACAAAAAATGTAACTCTATACATCAGTTTCTAGCATAAGAATATCATATGGGAAAATTTAATTATATGCCTTATGTAGATGAACATTTTGCTTTGTGTACATGACTGAATGAAAGGGTTGAAAGGTGGAAACATTTTGTTTATTTTTCAGAATATTGTGTCATATATCCTGTTTCCATGTGTTTTGAAGCACTCTTGTATTTAGTTTTTATTTTCCTTTAACTTTTTATTTTTCTGTGAGATAAAATTGATTTTAAGATGCAAGATAAAAAAGGTCCTGGAAAAGATTGTGAAATTGATAGAAAAGTATGGTATAATAAAAAGGAAAAACAGTAATAAAATCTTGAATCATTGAACAAAGGATGTATTTGGCAAAGATGATAATCTGATTCTCAAGTAACTCCCAATAAATGATTCTTTCATACCTCTACCAACCTCTGGTTATCTCTTCATTTTTTTGAAATTACACACTTTATTAACTTGGAAGAATTTATTTATATTCAAATTATTGCTTATGAAATATTTTTATTTTAATTTTACAATTGATACATTTTTACATCTGGATTAATTGGGTATGTATTTTGGGTTGAAATAAAATGTGTTAAGATTAATCCCATTAAAATTAGAGAAAAGAAATATTAGTTTATTATCCTTTCATTTAACAGCATGATTTTCAGGAAAAATTTTAAACCCTTAAATAAAGACCATTGCATTATAAAAGTAATCAGTTTGAAAAAGTGGCATGGGTTTTTCAGGAATCTCTTCAGTGCATCTTTCAGATCTTTGTTCCCTAAGCCATAAATTAGAGGACTCATCATTAGTATTACTAGGGTGATACAGAGTTTTTCTCCAATGATTTAATCAGATTATGATTTATCTTTGATAAAGAAATAGTGACAACTTGCATATTACTCTCTTAAATATCCACTATTTTAGGGCAGGACACAACTTTTACTTCTTTGTCTTGATATTTCTGGTATCTAGTATGGTATTAGCACATTGCTGGCTCCTAAATAATAGAAAGTAAAATTATGAAGTAAAATACAAATTGTGAAAACAAAGAAGACATTATTAAGACTATTACCAAATTTCAAATATGCATTACAATATTGAGGCTCTTTTTCTGTAGTCCAATTATTCACATGAAGGTCATGTTGCTGCTGCTTCTGTGATTTCCCCTGTATCTTATCTTTTATGTTGCCAAAGACATAGTCAGCACCACATAAGTTACAAGCCCAATTGCCAATACATTTATTACCTTCTCAACTAGGACAATTTCTTTCCCTGTTTAACATAGCTTAAGCATTATAAAAATTATTTTTTAAACTGCTGCTTTTACATTTCACATTGTTGATGATTTCTACTACAACACAAACTCTCATTTGAAGTTTATAATGAATTTTCCAAGAAATATTTTACATTTCTAAGGTGTGAATATGCTTTTTAAGCTAGTTACCTTTGACAAGCAAACAAAACTCTGTCTTGGACTCTTAATTATTGGATCTACTAAACAAGGAATCACAAAATAGACGTTGTGATTCACTAGTGTAAATCTGTTGTCTTGAATGTAGAGTGACATTTTATTCCATGATCTTCCAGTATCTATTTTTTTCACTTTAACTTCAAAGTAACTTTAGGATACAGAAAAGTCACATACAGAATACAGGTATTTCCCATTACCCAATGCCCTCTTCCTTTTCCCCTCTCCATTAATAATAATATTTTACACATGGTTGTTACATTTGCTATAATTGTTGTATTGTCAGAAGATCTTTCCAGAGGTTACATTTATGCACATCTCAGCAGGCTCTCATTGACTGTCACACTAAACAGTGTCTCAATAGCAGGGATCCTGAAGGTTATAGAGATATCCACAAAGTAAAATGCTTAGAAGTAGTCATTTTCATCATGTAGTTCATTGTTCCAGAAACATTTTCTGGGTTAATATGGGGATGAAATCTCATTTTGTTTTCTGTTGCAGAAGATAGTTATTGTGTTTTCTCCTGGCTATTCCCCTCTGGATTTAAAATTATTTAGGTGATATAAGTATCCAAAATCATAATATTCAGAGTGTATGATAATTGAGTGGCTGATTCAGTTCTAGAGGTAAGAATTCTATGCAATATTGTACACAATATTTTATTGTTTGTAAAGCTGTTCTCGTGGACCTCTGTTACTTTAGGATTTCAGTCTATATGAGAGTTGAGCAAATGGTTTGATTTGAGTCTTTCATATTGTTAGTTTTTTTTTTTAATTCTTTTCTGTCTATTTGTCTAGCTTCTATCACCTCTTAAAGTAAAATCAGTGACACATGCACACAACCAGTTTAATAGTCCTAAAATATTAGTTAGCTGGAATACCATCAGTCTGGATGAAATGGTTAAACACCATATATTCTGTACCATGTTTACATTTCCTTAGAAAGATGTAGAGAATTTCTGTGTTGGGACGTGTTTTACTAAATATATATCTTCATTTGTAAACCAACTTATTACTCTACAGAGATCAGTCACCAAGAATTGACAGAAAATTATATTACCAAGAGTTTCAGGAGAATTTCATTGAAACCTAATTTTATTTCATTGGCATGTCCATAAGCAGAATGTGTTAACAAAGATGAATTATTTTGGTCACTTAAATTATAGAATATTGGGATTCCTTGGATTTATTCTCAATAGAATGATATTTATTATATATTTACTGTTCCACAACAAAAATAAAGAATACTAAACCTTTGGTTTAAGGCACTTCATTTCTCAATGATTTGATAAAAAACAATTGATACTATAATTTCCCACCAATTTATTTTAGATAAATGAAATATGGATATGATATTTCAATTTTGTGCATACTTCACATGATATCAAAAAAATAAATTAATACAAATATTTCAATGCAGCTCAGAAATAAGCATTCTGCAATGACACAATATTCATCAAGTTGAATAAGACGTGCTTGAAAATTTAGCTCACTATTAGTTGTTTTTTTGAAAGATGATGTTACTTTTCCAAGCTCACTCTGTCAATAGATGTTAAACTGGACATTTTATTCCAGGGTTATAGAGGTTATTAATCCTCACAATTGACTTTTCTGACATAGCAGTGAAGTGAAAATTAAGTAATAATTTTGCTGAAATTTCTCTAGTGTTTTAGTCAAGATGTATTATGTAATAGACTCCTTTAGTAAACTACCTATTGATACATATTAAAAATTTGTTTATGGAGCAGATGTGGTTCAAATGCTTGAGCACCCACCTCCCACATGGAAGGTCCCAGGTTTGGTTCCCAGTGCTTTCTGAAAAAACAAAAACAAACAACAAGCAAAACAAATGAAAAAAACAACTCAGGGAAGCTAATGTAAATTAAATGAATAAATTATATCATTCATTTGTTGGCTAAATGAGTTTTTTTTTTTAATCTGGAAGTTTAAATATTTGTTTTCAGGTACAATTTGATCAATTTTCCACATCCTGTTCTTATATTAAATTATTTTTAAAATTCCAAACACATTAATTTTCAGATTTTTTAAATTCAAAAATGTTATAGTAAGAAGCACAAATCTGAGTACTAGGCTTATATTTGCTAGAATATACCTAAAATACCTTTCCATAATAGTCATATTTATGAAATGTGAGGAAACACATTCACATCACAATATTGTATTAAATGTAAAGAAGCAGGTTTTAAAGTATGTAATTTAAAAATATTTCCATAGTATAGTTCATGCTATACTGTAAGAGACAGAGTGAGATATGGAGAGAAACTTTTGGGATAGAAAGAAAGAGAATTAGGGAATTTTTAAAAACCGAAATGTATTTTTTGTTCTGCTCAAACAATATATTTTTACATAATTATATTATTAATTTATACTTTATTAGTTTTATATTAACACAGGCACTCAAACTAATTTAGAAATTATCATGAGTTTTTTTGTGTTTGTTTTCATGAAACAATGTAAATTGTCTCAATTTATAAAGAAATTGGAATTTACCTTAATTATATATTTTCACTCTATAATTCTCTATCAAATCAGCATATTTTTCTAACCACACAATTATGAAACTGTTGATTCCATGTATTAGAATAATCTCTCAATTAGGTCTGTGAGAGCTTTTCTGGGAAATAAGGATAGGCTGTTTTCTTCTCAATCCAGTAATTTTAAAATGAGTTGCACATTATTTTCTTGATATATGAACATCTCAATATGACAAAACGTTAGTGTATTTAATTTTATTGACATAAATCATTTGTAGGTCAATGAATGCAGCCTAGCCCAATGCATGGCAAATGCTTTACTTCTTTAAACCCTGAAGAAAACAATGACTTAAGAATTGTTCAAGCACCTTGGGCTGTGATACACTGAAGGAAATACAAGTTACATTGCTGACATCGAGCTCCTAAATATGGATCCTGGATTTAGTGTTCAATCACTAAGGCTTGCAGTTAATACATAGGTGCCTCTTTAACATTTTCTTACTTGCCTTTTGCACTTATTTTTTCATATCAATAAATTGCCCATTTTGCCCCTTGCAGCTTGTTGTACCATTATTATTGTTATTCAAATTTTAACTTAATGACAATACATCATGGTTCTCTTTTCATATACTCATTATTCTTGTGAAGCCCTTGGCTGAATTTTAGAGACATACTTTGTCAAGAAAAAGCATGACCATTTCATATATATCTTATATTTGTTCATGTAGTCTCTAAAATGACAGTTAAATAAATATCACCCAATGATTAATAATAAAATTGTTTATACAAACTATTACTGAAAGAATTAAATCATGAAAGTTACCACAAGTTGTATTTGATTTCTGGTATTCTCTCTTATGCCATCAGACTGTTTCACATTCAGTGAAGTGTGAAAAAACAAAGATGAGGATATAAATGAGTGGGCTGTATTTTCACAGGATATTGTCTTGAGAATATAGATGAAATGTTAGTGTTTCCATCCAATTTGCATACATACAAGATTCAGTTGAAGAATGTAACTGAAGTAACTATGCTTATATTGATGTGTTTCACGGGTGATTTTAATGTTAATTTTCAATTTTTATATTTAAAGAAGCTTTAGATCACATAAATGTTACATAAAAAATATAAGGGCTCACATATGACTCACCCACTCCTCCTCCCACACTTTCCCACATTAACAACATCCTTCATTAGGGTGGTACATTTGTTAAAGTTGAAAAGAATATATTGAAACATTGCTGCTAACAGTGTAATATAGTTTACTAATAGTTTACACTCTATCCCACACAATTATGGAGATTATGACACAATACATATGGCCTGTATCCATCATTACAATGTCATTCAGGACAACACCAATGTCCTGAAAATGCCCCCATATTACTCCTATTCTTCCCTTTTCATACCCTCAGAACCTCTGGTGGCCACTGCCTTTATATAAATGATAAAAATTCTTCCATTACTAGAATAATAATGCGTCTATAATAGAATAATAATAATAAGTCTACTTTAGTTCATTGTTCATTCGCTAATCTTGAGGGTTTTGGGATAGTGATGCCCACTCTGTTTGTAATTGAGAGGGAACTTAGGTCTCATGGGACAGATGAATAGATCTATCTTGCTTGCAGTTGCAGACAGAGTCTGTTCCTTGGGATGAGCATTGTCCATCATTATCTCCTTATTAGCTGTCTGGGTGTGTCCAATGAACTAGATAGTAGGTTTTACAACTCTGTTGAGATTCAGGGCTTGACTGAAACACAAACACACCAAAGATTGAAGTCTCTGGGATATATATTTTAAAAGTATAGAGCTAGTTATAGGTTCAAATAAGAGGGTCAGAAGAACCATGTGTAGGAAAATTATAAATGAGTCTAACTCTGTCACGCTGGGGAACATAAATTTCAGAGTAATCTCACTGACAGGGTACCAGATTCCTGAGCTTGTCTGTCTAGCTTAGAGTGTCGGGATGTCTCTAGTGCTCTCAGGAGCCCTACTGTTTACTGTGACAGTCAACGAGATCCTGCTGAGATATGCATAAGTTTAACCTCTGGTATGACCTCCTGACTCACTTTAAAACCACTTAGCCATAAAAACTCACTTGTATTTAATACTGGCCCCTTTTGGTCAAAGTCTTTTTCCAGATGCATTGCTAGTTCATGCTTGGTAATAATCCCTTGGTGCCGGGGAGGCTCATCCCTGGATGCCATGTCCTACACTGGTGGTGGTGTTTTGGGGGGGTAGATAGTGTGTTTATATGCTGAGTTTAACTTAGAGAAAGGCCACATTTGAACAACAAGGAGGCTTTCAGGAGGTAACTCTTAGACAATATATGATACTAGGCTAAGTTTCAATTTCACAAGAAAAATTTCATAAGTACAATAGCAACTTATCTCCTTACACTGGCAGGAAATTTGGGGCTGATTCTATTGGTCCTTGGGATATCCCAGCTCCACAATCCCATGTATTATTTCCTGAGTGTGCTGTCATTCTTGCATGGGAGTTATTCTTCAATTGTCCTGCCCAAAATATTACTCAATTTTCTATTAGAGAATCAATCCATTTCATTTTTTAGATGTGAAACACAAATGTTCCTTTTCATCTTTGGGACTGCAGAGTTTTCTCTTGGCTGCATTGGCTTATGGATGCTATGTAGCAATCTACAATCTACTCCTTTTATTAGTTAACAGATCACCACAAGTCTATATGCCACTCATCATTGCTCCCTGTGTTAATGGTATTATGCATGCTGCATTACAAACAGTGGTCACTTTTAACCTACCTTTATGTGCATCCAATGAAATTAGTTATGTGTTTTACAACATCTCTTTAACCCTTGCTATTTCTTGTTCTGACATTCACATCAACTAACTTCTACTTTGTGGGCTTTACTGAAATAGCACTTATACTAATTGTCTCAATCTCCTATTTCTTTCTTTCTCTTGGTCATTCTGAAGATGTATTCAGCTGAAGGTGGGTGGAAAGAATTTTCCAATTTTGGCCCTTATCTAACTGGTTTGACAATTTATCATGTTATTATCCTGTTTATGTATATGAGGTCAAGTTCCAGCTATGCTTAGGGCCATAATAAGTGTCTATATTTTTTCATTATTGTTATTCCCAGGCTGAATACCATCTTCTTTGGTTTAAGGAACAAAGATGTTAAAGAGGCAATGAAAAATTGTTTAAGAAAAATTGGTATATAAATAAAGTACAATATTAGCGTTGAGTAAAACTTGAATGTTATATATTAATTCATATCTCTATGGTCAAAACTAGGGAAGAAAACATCTTCTATTTAGTCAGTAGTATTTGCATATCTTAGAATATTTCCAAAGAAGGTAATAATCTGTCCTCCAATGAAACATTTTACATATATAGACAAATTGAATTCTCTATATGCCTATGATTTTGTTCCAACTGATCCATATGAGTCATTAATTTATATTGATATTATTAGTCCTTGCAAAATTTGTTTTTCACTTACTATAATTAAGGAAGATATCAGGAAATGACAGGCTTATATAACCACACATGGTTTATAATAAATACCAAGCATTCATTATGAAATTCATTCCCATCCTAGAATCCCGCTGAAGGACTCACTAATATTACTGCACTTCTCCAAATGGCCTTTCACTCTCAGATCCACCCAGCCCTCTGGACATGCATTTTGCCTTCTTTGGCTCAGCACAATAAATATTTATCCAATTATTTCATTCCCACCATCTAAGTGGATGAGATCAGTTATAAATATAATTACCCTGAGATTATTTTACATTTTTTAAACATGGACATTCAGTAACACCTTATTCACAAAGGTGAAAAATTAGAAAAAAACAAAATTTCCAACAGTAGGATGATGTTAATAAATGTTTGCTTTGCATATGGAAAAATAAACTACTGACTCATTGTTCTACTGCAAAGATGCCATTCATCTGAGATTTTTTTCAACTATCTTTCTTTCTTCTTCAAATGTTTTCTTGTGCTTAAATTGGACACATAAGTACAGGTATGGCTTGGACTGACAATTACAGATTTGATGTGATGTGTCTGCTTTTGCCCCCAGTAAGCCATTCCTCTGCTGACTTCCAGAGTTAACTGGATCATATGGTTAATGGCTTGTTGAATAACTTTTAAACTAGGGACCATTACCAAATTAGGAATTGCAAGATAGACTTCAGCTTTATAAAGGAAATATAATCGTCTGCTTTTGCCTGTAATGGCTTGCAACAAATATTCTTCTTTTCATTGTCTCTGAAGTTAACCACATAGCTTTTTGAAGATTGTCTAATAATTGATGACATAAAAAAGCAAAGATCTCTTTACATTCCTTTTAAAATTCATCTTCTTTATCATTAACCTCAACATCACTCACAATTTTAGCCTCACAATTAGTGCTTTTCCTCTCCTCTGTTTCACTTCCAAAAACAACATGTTTTTGCTGTTCTGGCAAATGTTTTGATTTTCCCATTTTTAATTTCATAAATTTTCTGAAATAATATTATAAGTTCTCTACACCTTCTTCTACATGCTTATTTTTGTGGTTTAAAACCTCAATCCATTCTTTTGTGTATATTTCCTTGAAGGTCAGCAAATCTACTCTGGTAGCATGACTTTCAGGCAGGGAAATTAACACCATTTTGGTCATCTCTTTAGAACTGCATCAATAAGCATTTCATAAAAATTACCGACCTTCTTTAAAAGTTGATTCAACATATCTAAAACTAAACTGACTTCTTGAAAGAAGCTTTCCAAAATTAAAGATGACCATGTTAATATTGTGATTCCTTGTCTCAACACAGATTCTACCTGTTTAATTTTAGGGGTCATCAAGTTAACAAGCACAGAAATAAGTTCCTGACATAGTTCATCATAATACTGCAGCAAGACCCTGCAAATATAGTTTGCTTTCAATTTACTTTCCAATTTTAGCAATTTCTTTGCCTGTTCTGGTACGTCCAGCTTCATTTTTATAATACACTTAGATTCCCTAACAACCTCCATAATTTTCAGATCAAAATTAACCAGCACCTTTCCTGATTCTGGATGTAACACAAAAAGTGTGGCTCGTAATGCATACTGTAACCATGAAATCTCTCTGACCTAGGCTGTGTGACAGACCACCTCAAATTCCACCAGGATGTTGGAAATTTTGTTATACTGACAAATGTGGATTTACCTTCCAAACTACACAATTTTTTGAGTTTTTAAAGAAATAGTTGATGGGCTCACTCTTCTAGCAATGGAGCTTCCTTACCCAAAGAATTTTTCCTGTGAAAGGAGGCATATTGTAAGAACGAGGGGGATCATCTTTATCAGAATGATTAGGCTTCTTTGTAGCTTCAAGTTCAGCCACATAACACTGAAGATTATGCTCAATTGTGTGGTGTATTTCTAATTGAAGACAGTGAATGTTAAACTCTGAATTCTTTGAAGAAGCTAAAGAGTCTGCTAAGAAGATAAAATTTTTCCAAAAGTACTGTTTATAAAAACCTGTATCTGTATCTCTAAACCACTGACTTTTACATGAAGTCTAAGAAATCTGTTTCAAATTCTGTCATTTATGGATTCAGAATGTCATATTCCTTTTTCTGAACACTTTGATATATATGATATATCTTTTTGAATTTTATTGTCATAATATCTATTCCATCTATGGAATTACTCAAGGCAGAATATATTTGCACAATAATTATAATTTCTGTAATCTTCTCCAGTCTTGTACAGATAGCTTCAAATTTTACAAATATGTACTTTCCTGAAACCTTATAATATTTTCCCCCTGAGGAATCTAAAATCTGCTTCCTTGTTTTGTGAAAAGATGTCTGATATTACCTGAAGAGAAAAATGCAATCCTGAATTTTCTTTGGTACACCTGGTGTTTCCTCATCCCACACATGGTTCATTCCTCCATCAGTAATACATGCTTTACGTGCTGTCACCATTTGATTTGTTACCTTGATAAAAAGTGAGGTCATTCTCTTTGAGCTATTATAAAACCTTGACCAACCATGGATTATTCTGATGTCATTAACCAACTTTTGTATTCTTTGTGCCATGGAAACCAGATCATAGTTATAGAGAGGCTGCTGTACTTTCTCCAGAATGTACAAATATCTGACATTAACTTTTGATTCATTTTCTATATCAGTGTTTCTTGTATCCAACTCATGCCTCACTGCATTGAATAATAAAGCTGACTTGTTGAATAACAGGTATTCTTAGTGGTCTTTGTCTAAAGAGAAAGAGTTTTGACAAATATTAAATTAAATTGTCTAATTGAGAGGATAAACAACATATACATATACATAGGAAATTTTAACAGGGAAAGATACTATAAAGTAGTGTTCAATGAAAGACTAGAAATAAAATTTTAAAAAGCACACAAAAATAAAATATGAGAAACAAAACTTCAACAAATTCATCAGCAGAGTCAGTACAGTTGAAAAAATGATTGGAATGTGCACAGAATGCTCTGTAAAACCTCTTTAACCCTGCAGAAGAGGATATTTTTGGAAGCGTAGAGCAACAATATAGAAGAACCTTGGGACCCAAAATTACTTCAATGAAAGAGCCACCCACAAAGCATATGCAGCTGAAGTCTGCACAGTTACACCCAAGGATCATACTTTCCCTTCTATTTCTGAAGCCCTTTCTTACACCCACTAGCCTTTACCTAAACAAAACAAGTTCTCTCTCCAGCCAAATCACATCACCTGCTAAATCACTCTTTCTTTTTCAAAGATCTTTCTTTTTGTAAATAGGTCTCTACATGTATGTTTGAGAACATTTAACAATTATCTCCAAAATTGCACTGTCTTCTATTAGCACCTCTAGTGAGGTCTGTTAGTAATGTACCCTTCTAAAAAATCACAGTATTTTGAAAAGACTTTTTAATATAAAAAAGTACTTTATTATATGTTTTAAACTCTGCTAAGTGTAGTATAATTTTGTAGGAAAAATGTCTGTGATAAAGTAGTGATCAGCAATGTGAGCTCTAAACTCAGACCTGAATTCTAATTTGAGCTTGTCTTTAAACCTGTTGCCTGACCATAAAAAAACTATGAAATCTCTGTGTGCCATAGTTTCATTATATACAAAATCCAGCCCTTCAAATATGCTTACTGAGGCAATCTTCTGGGTACTGGGTATACAGCATTTTGAGCATAACTGACAAAAATCTTGTGCTCATAGAGCTTTCAATGTGGAGGAAAACAGAGAAGAAACAAAAGTCATAAGCAAACTATATATGAATTGAGGAACTGCTATGGAAAAGAAATGCAGCATTAATGAGGGTTGGGATTTTTTAATAGGGTGTAAGTGATAGATGTAAGAGGAAAAGATTGGAGAAAGACTATATAACTACCTGGGGTAAGGGAATTTCATGAAGAAGAAGAAAAATTGAAAATGTTCCAGGCAGCATCAGATTGAATGTGAATAGGGAAGTTTGAAGAGATCACTGTGGCCACTCCAAAGTGAGTGTGATAGAGGCAATTATAAATTATGAGTTCATAGAAGAAGCAGGAGCAAGACCATTCTGGACCTGTGGGTTCTTATAAATTTTTAAAATTTTTGTTCTTAATATGATGGGAAGTCTTGTAGTTTTTGTGAAGTAAGGGACATGGTACAACTTATATTTTACATCATATATTTTATCATTCTGGCATCATATTGAGATTAGACTCAAGGCAGAAAACAGTGAGACAATCTAGAAGGCTGTGACAATAAATGAAAGACTGAGATGATGGTTCTTTTGGCCAGAGTTCTAACAGAAGAGATGTTGAGAAATAGTCACTCCTCAAATAAACTGAGCACAAACAATCAATATAGCATGCTGATGGAAACTATGTGAGATGTGTGACACAGAGAAAATTCCAGAATGAGTCAAATATTTGCTTGAACAAGTAGGAGAATAGTTTTCCTGAGATTAGATATTATAAGCATCTACCTGAGTGTTATCTTGTGGAAATAAATTATATTAATTATATATACAGGTCTGGCACTCAGTAGATGCTCAGTAAATACCATCAATTTTTACCATTATTATATAACATCAATCATTTTGCAACAAAAACTATGTTCCTCCTTCTCATGCTCTGATCCAGTCTTATTTGCTCTATCATTTTTAAAGAAGTTCAACCTTTATATTACAGAGAAATTTGATATACCATATGAACAAAAGGATTTAGTGTTAAAAATCCTAAACATGATATGCACTGTTATAAATACGTCAAATAGAGTGACACTGTAAAGTTCTAGCATACTCACATTGCAGTGTTTATATTACATTTATTTTATAGCGCCATAAATGCTTTACAGATTATATTATGAGGACAGGGGAGTCTGAATTTAATTAAGCATAAGCAATTCCTAAACTTACTCTATGAAAAATTATAGAATCTATTCACCATCATTGTACAACAAACCACAGGATATAATTTCTAAATCATGGAAATGTAAATAAATGTAAACAAAATAGCACAGCTCATAAAAAGGACCAAAAAATATAAAGAGTATATAAACATAATAAAAGATGGAATGCATATACAAGATTGGAGATTAGACTACAGAGTATATTATTTAGAAAATAAATGTTAAACAAAGACATAGCTAATTGCAAACAAAATAAAAAGGAATTGCAAGAAATAAGAATTCTATACAGATTTAAGAACAAAATTAAATCTTAATATAGTAATTTATATTGTTATCATGATAAGTTAAAGATTTTATTTAAATTTAGAATGAAGTGGAAAATAGTGGACATTTCACATATTTGAATAAATTAATAAACCGTGATTAGTTAGAATTCATTAAAATTTTAATCCTAAAATAGTTTGAACTTAATATTTCAAAAATCATTTAAGAAAATGAACAAATATTCTACAATTAAAACCTTAATATAAATTAAAATAATAAAAATCACTTGAAGGGGAAAATATATCTAATAATCACTGATTATGTTTAAATATAAATAAACATATAGCAGAGAAAATTAAACTGTAATAACAGATTATGTAGATGTATTTTTAAGGGAAATATTAGCAAGCTTCCTGGATAAAAGTTATGAAATGTTACAAAATTTAGATTCAGTTTTAATTCTTAGCATTATGAATTTTTCTATTATAAATTTTAAAACGAATGAAAATTTTAACTCAAAAATTTATATCTTTCTAAAGATCATGAACTTACAGAAGCCAGGAAAAAAGCAATATGTTTATTTCAATCATACTAAAATTATACAAAGAAATAGTAATTACTTAATTTGTTGATGCATCACACAATGGCATTGTTTTCAAATGGTTAACAGATAGAAAAGAGGTATAACTGCATGCATATACATAGCCTCATGAATTTACAAAACATCATTGCTTAAAGCATTGGGAGATGAGATTCTTGATTATTCTCATTTACCAAAAGCATGTTCATCTCCCAAGTTGAAATGACAGAGGAATTATCAAAGTGTATAGTGATGAGTGGAAAACAGAAGTTGCAAAAAACAAGCAGAAAATTGAAAAAAATTATATATTTATATCTATATCTATACACTTAATGTATATACATATGCATAGTCTATAAGACCATGAAGAAAACTCCTCAATGTTAACATATTTCTTCAATAACTTCATCCTATTGCAATATTTAACTTTGTTTTACCACAAAATATTGAATTTCTTTTGGTCCTTTTTAGCTGTTTATGAGTAAAATTAGGCAAAAATATTTATAAAACACCAGCAAACAAATTCATAACAAAAAGCTATTGTGTATTCAAAATTTTAGGAAAATATAAGCATTCTGACGATCCTGGTAAAAATTTATTTGTACTGCATTAAATTATTTCTATTCATGATCTTATTTAATCTTTAATATGACTCTATGGATGAAGAATTCTTTTGTTTGTACAGTTGTAGAGACTAGATTTCAACTTTCAATGACTTACTAAGGGCTATACAGTGAGAAAGCTGGAAGATCTACAAACTAAATTCTGGATTTCTCAGTCCAAAACAACAATCTTTAAGACTTGCTATATTTTTCTCTACAGAGAATACAGTTTCTGAAAATGCTTTTTATAATAAAATTCTCTGAAATTGGAATATTCATTGGGATTTCCATGATACAATTTGAAGCAAACACTACATTTTTGTTGCATTTTTGCATGTTAGTTGCCCTTAAAAACATGTACAGGGAGCATATGTAACTCAAGGTTGAGAGTGCCTGCTTCCCACATTCAAGGTACCGGGTTCAAAAAAAAAAAAAAACTACAACAACCAAAAACACACATCACATACATTTAAAAACACATATCTAAGACATATTTTATGGCTTCCAATTACTATGTGGATTTCAAATTACATATTCTTAGAAATGTTAGAGATAATGTGTCATCAAATAAAGAATGGCTCCACAGAAATTCAAACTAATTAAAGGATGCTATTGGATTGAGAGAATAAATGCCTAAATGGAAAAGAAAGAAAAGATAGAGTTAAATATTCAACATCATGGTCATTTCAATTGTCTGGAGCTCTTTCTCTTTTGCATGACTGCAATGAAGGCATTTTTCACCTCTTTGTTCTAAAGACTATAAGTGAGGGGTACAACATAGGGATCATCATAGTATAAAGCACAGAAGCCACCTGATCTCTTCCCAAGGAAT
Source organism: Tolypeutes matacus (assembly GCA_026826555.1). Taxonomy (NCBI): domain Eukaryota; kingdom Metazoa; phylum Chordata; class Mammalia; order Cingulata; family Chlamyphoridae; genus Tolypeutes; species Tolypeutes matacus. Next base: position 281,404 of record JAKSZT010031697.1, read on the forward strand.
AGGAATTTTTTGGTTTTAAATAAGTAAACATCATGGTGCTGTAAAAGCTGGTGACTCTGAGGAGGTGGGATGCACAAGTAGAAAAGGCTTTGTGCTTTCCTGAAGAGGAATTAAATTTCAGGTTAGTAGACAGAATGTACCTGCAAGACACAGAGATTGTGATAAGAAACACTATTACATTGAAACTAGCAAAAATGAATATCCTGATTTCAGTGTCACCACTGTCAGTGCAGGACAGGGCTAAAATTGGTGTTAAGTCACAGAAAAAGTGAGATACTACATTGGAGTTGCAGAAAAGCAAAATCTTCATGTAAAGAACAATAATTAATGATTCAGTAAAACCAACCTTGTAGGACCCAGTGATGAAGGCACTGTAGAGTCTCATGGACATAACAACAGGGTATTGAAGAGGGTTGCAGATGGCCACATAGCAGTCAACAGCCATTGAAGAGAAAAAGAAAAATTCAGTGACACCCAAGAAGACAAAAAAATACAGTATAATAAGGTATATCTAGAGAAATAACATCAAAAGGATCCACCGGATCTCTTCAGAATCTGTCAATCCCATCTGGATGAAGTCAGGCACATTTGAATTATTCCTATTTCCCATAGAGTTCAAGTGTTGTAAACTGTTGAGAAATCAATATGATACTTAGCATGAATGACCCCATAACAGTTTTTGTTTATATAAATGATCTGGCTTTTTCTAAAAAATAAATTATGTTAGTAATTCTAGAAATTCATAATAAAAAATAGTTTGCCAAAAATGAATGAGAAAAATCTTAGTTTGCTTGCCAAATATAAATTTGGTATAAATCAACATTTAGATTTTGTGTGGTGAAAATTTATACATGTTACATAATAGAATGAATAAAACAGTGTTATAAATATTTCCCTTCTTTAACACATTTTCCCATATTAAAACATTATATCACAGTTTTCACTAGTGTACACATTTTTGAGATGAGTAAAAGGGCACAGGAAGTTAAGTAAGTTATCCGGAGTCATAATCATTAGGTATTGTCGATTCTTTGATTCCACCAAGATTGAATGAGTCCAGAGGTCATGCTCATAATATAGTATTACTACTAATATTTAATACCAGAAAAACAAAAGAGCTAGTTATATAATATACAACAATAGTTTTAATGCATCATTAACTGTTATTTGTGTCCAATGTTATGTAATACAAATGACAGATCAGAAATTACAGCCTTAGGTGTATTTATGTTACGCACCACACATTGTTATTAATTTCCCAAAGACAGATTATATAATCAAAATTCTTCCAAAAATTATGTTTTCAATAAATGTTCATGGCTTAATGACTCTTATTTCATCAATTCTATATTTCCATTTCTACAAATGCTGGTGTTACTTAGGTAAGGCTTACAGATATGTTCATGTAAATTCTTACTCTTCTAATAATGTTCCCATTTTCTGAGATAAATTAAGAGCTCTAACTTTGAGATTATTACTTCACTTTAATCAAAGTGGGTGAAAAACTTCTTCCAGGATTATATGTTTAGAAATTTGTCAACCTCAATTTTTTCTCCCAAATAAAATATGTGAACCATATCAGAAACCTGAAATTTCTGAGATATAAAATTTGATTCCTTGAGACAATTTATGTTAAATATTTTGTACATGTATATTTGTTTTGTTTTTGTTTATTTACCTGATAAATAATATAACAATTTTGTTCAGGTCCTGATCAAACAGACATTTCACCTGGAAAGTATGTCCTACAAGTATACCAGGGAGCTACTTTGAATAAAATCAAAGAAGAGTATCACTTGCCTTTCACTTTGATGGTTCCAGGGAACCTCTTATATTAAGATTGCTGAAAATGAAATATTTGGTCATCTCTGGGACTGATTTCCAATGAAGATTTCTTGGCATGATGCCAAGGATAATGGTTCAAGTTCATATGTATCCATATTAGGTTAGCAACAGAAGGTTGCTTTCCCTTTAGAGCCATTTAATGATGAGAAGCATTTTTTTTGTATTATTTTTGATGCTCTATTTTATGACTTGGCAAAAGAATAAGTATTCATAAAGAAATATTTAATTGCTTAGTGGCTGAAACCACTAAAGTTGGAATAAAACATTTTTTCCAATGAAACTTTTTTTATATTTAAAAGCGTGACACTGTCATAGCATTAAACATTGTTGACTATACAAATATTATTATACAGCCAAATTCAAAGCAGAAAAGGAAAATCATTCATAAGTTTTTTACTCTATAGATGTATTTTCTTGCAAGTATTTTCCTTTGTGCATGTAAAGCATATTTATATGTGTACATATATGTTTATATAATTTTATTACACTGAATTTTCAGTAATACCCTTATTTTATTATTAAATGTTTATAATACACCTTGACCTCTGTTAGAATAGAATTTTGTAAAACCCAAAATTTCATGGATTTTAATTTGTTGCAGCATAACTAGCTTCTTAGAATGAGTGTGCATCATGTGATTAATGGTTGTTTTTGAAGAAATCATATTGGTGTTTCTCCAGTCAGGTTTGGAAATTTCAACTAATAAATTGACACATTAGAAGTAATATATTTAGCCACAGCAATGTTTGTGTAATTTGTTTTATTATTTTATTTCAATGAATTTTATTATATTAAAAGTAACATGACAGTAGAATGTAAAATTAGTTCTGAGGTGAGTAAAGTTTTTATAATTATATTAATGATCAAAAGCTTACTTCATATAACTTTATATATATACTACATGTGAAATGTATTAATGTGAATCTTTTATTAATTAATGATAATGAATCTATTTTCACATATATTTAGAAAAAAATCATATAAGAAATACTGTTTTTACTGCAGAATTTCAGAAGAGAATTTGATGGTGTAAATCAAGGAATCACAAAATAATATGTTTGATAAAATTTTGAATGTACAATTCTTCAATTCATAAAAAAATTCAATGATACTGAAATAATATATTAAGGGATTAAAATGCCAGCATCAATTTATTTCACAGTAGTTGACAATGAGGTTTAAGATGTTCTATGTAATTTCCACCCCAATAGGGTCTGTTACTCCTTGCAAAATCACTATGCAGGAGTTTTTCTTCCTAACATTGAAATAAATTTTTTTGAATAGGTTTTAACTGTACTACAATACAAGTAATAGTCAAAGAAAGAAAAATTCACAAAATTTTTATGAGTAAACTTTTGGTTAATCTTTATTGCTAGGATTCCAGTAAACATATTTAATAGAAAATAAAATTGCAGAAGATTAGCAGTAAGAAACAGAAAGGAAACATGACTTATTTGCCCTACATTTCAACCAAATTAAAACTTTATCCCTGACAATTATTCAATAACATTTTAAAATTCAATTCCTCTTTTTGATTCTCTCAATATTTACATGTTTTGTAGCTCTGTCTAGATATTTTATACTTTTTCTGAAAGCCTGGATCTTGTTTTTTTGTACTATTCTTCAAAACGCTGGAATACAGAGGTATACATTATCTAATAGCATTACATTGTACAGGTTTATTCATTATTTTTATAACCTTTTAATATTTCTATTTCTATTTCATCTATTTCTTAATTTTTTTCTTTATTGAGGAAGTTGGTTTACAGAACAATTACACATAAAATAAAGGTTTGCTATACACAATCCCATCTCCCAAAACTCGCCTTGGTGTGAAACTATTGTTACATTTGATGATAACACATTTTAAATTATATTTTATAATTATGCTATTAGTTAACTTTAATTTTAGTTAAAGTTCATGATTTAATCTTAGGGTACACTGTGTAGTGTAGCTTCATGGATATTTTTTTAAAATTTTCTTCTCTTACCATATATACAATCTAGCATTTCCCCTTATAATTACACATTTAGATACATATTTCAGTGCTGTTGATTGAGTTAACAATATTGTGCTACTATTATCACCATCCATCAAGAAAATATCTCTATCATTATAAATAAGAATTCTGTTCCATTTCAACATTAACTTCCCATTTTCTATCCTCCACTCTGGTAACTTATGTCCTAGATTCTTTCTCTATGGGTTTGCTTATTTTAATTGTTTCAAATCAGTGAGATCATACAATATTTGTCCTTTTGTTTCTGAATTATTTCAGTCACCATGATATCTTCAAGGTTCATACATGTTGTCTTATGTATTTAGACTTCATTCCTCTTCAAAACTTAATAATATTTCATTGTACAGAAATTATATACCACATTTTATTCATTCATCTATATTGATGGACACTGCCCTTGTTTCCATCTTTTAACTGTGAATAATGATGTTATGAACATAACTGTGCAAATTTCTGTTTGAATCCCTGCATTCAATAGTTTGGTGTATACCTATTATTTATATTGCTTACAAATATGGTATTTCCATACTTTGCTTTTGGGGGAATCACCAAAACGCCTTCCACAGAGCAGATCTACCATTTTATAATGCCACCAGCAATGAATGAGAGTAATTATTTCTCCACACCTTCTCCAATAATTGCTATTTTCTGTTTTATTATTTTTTAATAGTGGGCACTCTAATGAGTATGAAATGATACCTCGTTGTGGGTTTGATTTACATTTCCCTACTGGCCAATGATGTTGAGAATCTTTCCATGTGCTTTCTGGCCATTTGTATTTTTGCATATCTTTTGCAGAGAGATGTCTATTCAAGGTTTTTGCCCAATTTTTAATTGAGCTGTTTGTTGTTAAATTGGCTTATATATTCTGGATATTAAACTATCATCAATATATGGTTACCAAGTATTTTCTCCCTTTGTGATGACTGCCTTATTTTCATGATAAGGTACATTAAGACACAAAAGTTTTTTTTTTTTTTATTTTGATAAGGTCACATTTATATATATATTTTCTTTTGTGGCCTGTGCTATGGGTGTAAAGTCAAGAAACCATTGCCTAGCACAGGAAAGTGCTGTACATCATCCAGGAGGGAGCAGGACAGAGAGACAAAGAGGCCAAAGGAAAACCATGAGTTGCTCACCCCTGTGGCTGGGAATATACCCCACTCTCAAAGCAAATAGCTTCAGTAAAACCCTTGGCTCACTGCAGTTAAATAAGTGAGTAAGAACATTCCCTGGGAGGAAGGGGTTTCTGGTGGAGGGTGGAGACTGGTTGCTTTTCAGTGAGTTGGCCAGTTGAACCTCCTTTAAATCTCAGACAAGGTCCCAACCAGCATTGAAGTGGCCCTGGGGAGAGGGGAGGGGGGATCTGATCAGGCAGGCTGACATACCGAGCCACCATGGGGGAGAGAAGAATTAGATCAGTGAGGAGGTAGAGACAGGAGCCTAACCAGCCTGGCTCTGGCAAACGGTTAGAAATCCAACTAGCCTGGGGAAACCAGGGTTGGAAGAGCCAGATAAGCTTTCAGAAGCCTACTTAACCTGTGGACTGGTTGTTGTTCATTGTAGAAATTCCTGCCCTGCATATAATGAGGTCCCTGTTTCAATTCCCAGTACTTCTTTTTTTTTATTGTGGGTAAAAATCAAATTTTTCACAATACATACCAATATTTGTAAAATGATATATAAATATATATGCATATATGTGCATATGCTTACATAAATGTTTATATATATATATATATATATTTTAAAGATGCTTAGATTACCTAGATATTACACAGAAATTACAGGGACTCCCATGTTCCCCACCTCCCACAACTCCCACAACATCCCACACAAATATCCTTCATCAATGTGGCACATCACCCATAATGGATATACACATCCTGGGGCCGTGGAGCTGGTGACCCTGTACTTCTTAAGAGAAGGTATCCAGAGAGTGATCCACTGGGTTTTAAGGCACACAGCCTGAACCTAATGACAGGGAACATAGAGATTGAAATATTTTTTTTAGTTTTTTTTTTATCTGTTATTCTTTTTATTTTATCAGTTCTTGTTTATTTTATTTTATTTGCTAAACCAGGTATATCACCTTTAGAAGTGAGGTTGAAGGGTTATTAATTGATGAACAACAGTAGCCTTAAAAGCTCCATAAGAGTCTAAGAGGTAAGGCTGTTAATCCTAAGTTGTTTTTTGTTGTTGTTCTGTTTCTTGTTTGTTGTATTTTCTCTTTCTTTGTTTCCTTTTTTTCTTTTACTTATTTTTTCTACTTACATTATTTCATTTCTTTCCTTCATTTTTTCACCTTCTGTCTTCTCTTGCTATTCTTTCATTCCATAACTTCTGGTTTGTTCTTCAGTCTCTCTCTATGTCTCTCTCTTTCACTATTCTTCTCTTCTCATCTTTCTGACCTTTCAATTCTTTCTATTTTTTTCTCTATTTTGTTTCTTGTATTATATTGTTCTATTTCACCTTTTAAAATTCTTATTCCTTTGTATTTTTTAATGTTTTTCACTTGTATTACTTATACATTTATTAGCTTTTGTGTATTTTCTGTTCTACCCTTTTTATTACTATTATTATTATTCTTTTTCTCTTCTTATCTGTTTCCTTTTCTCTAGTCCTGATATTATTTTTCAAAGGAGCGCTGAAAAATTCAAGGATATAGAATAAGGGAAACTAGTGGCATAAAGAAACTTATCACAGGAAAAAAGGCAACAAAATAAAACCTTAAAGGAAGAAGCTAATCAACTGAATAAGTCTATTGAGATAAACAGATGCCTAGATACCAAAAATCACAAGCCATACTGAAAACATGAATACATGGCTCAGTCTAATGAACAAATTAAAAAACAGGAAGAGATGCAGAATGTGGAACAACTAATTAGAGAAGTCCAAATATATATCATGAATTGACTTAATGAAGTGAAGGAAGAGATAAATGTATTAAGAAGACACTGAGGGAACATACAGAAGAAATTGCAAACCTACTTAAAAAGATAATGTATCTGCTGGTTATGAACAGCACAGTGCAAGAAATAAAAATACACTGGAAGCATATAACAGAAGATTTGAACAGGCAGAGAAAACAATCAGTGATGTTGAAGACATAACATCCAAAATGAGACCTATAGTAGAACAGATAAATAAAAAGAGAAAAAAATCCAGAAAGGACTCATGGGTTTGAATGACAACATTAAACACAAACCTATGCATTATAGGCATCTCAGAGTGAGAAGAAATAGGAAAGGGGGAGAAGGAGTGTTGGCAGAAATAATGGCTGAAAATTACACAACTCTTTTGAGAGACATGGATGTACAAGTCCATGAAGTGGAGCACACCCTAAACAATATAAATCTTAACAGGCTTACACCAAAAATATACTTATCAAATAGTCTAGTGCTCAGGCCAAAGAGAGATTACTGAAAGCAGCAAGAAAAAAAGACATACAAAGGAGTTCTTCAGGTTGAAATGAAAAAAAAAAAAAAAAAAAAAAAAACAAGAAAGAGGGTTTGGAGGAGAGTGTAGGAAGGAAGATTATTGGAATGAATAACTAAAAAGATAAAAAGAGAAATAAACAAATCATATAAAGAAAATATGGCAAATGTAAATAATACCTTGGCAATAATATACCTTGACAATAATAACATTCAATGTGAAATGATTAAATTCTCCAATCAAGAGACACCAAATGGCAGAATGGATAAGGAAATATGTCCATTTATATGCTGCCAACAAGAAACTAGCCTTAGAGCCAGGCACACAAGAAGGATGCAAGTGAATAGTTGGAAAATGATTTTACATGCAAACAATAACCAAAAAAGAACTGAAGTAGCTATACTAATACCAGGTGAAATAGACTTTAAATGCAAAACTATTAGAAGAGACAAAAAAGGACACTATATATAATTATAAAATGGGTAATCTATCAAGAAGATAGAACATTCAAACATTTATGCACATAATAAGGGTGCCTAAAAATACAGGAGGTAAACATTGGTAAACCGAAGTGGGGAAATAGATGCCTTTACAATTATAGTGGAAGATTTTAAAATACCATTATCACCACTGGAAAGAACCTCTTGACAGAAGGTCAAAAGGAAACAGAGACCTTAAATAATACATTAGGGGATCTAGACTTAATAGACATATACATAACATTACAAATACAGTGGGGTACCCATTCTTCACAAGTGCACATGGATCATTCTCTAGGATAGGCCACATGATAGATCATGAAACAAATCTCAATGAATTCACAAAGTCTGAAATTATACAAAGAATTTTTTTCTGACCACAATGGTATGACACTGGAAATCCATTAGGGGAAGAGAACTAGATTAGATACAAAGATATAGAAATTAAACAAAACACGCTTAGATAATCAGTGGGTCAAGGAGGAAATTGCAAAAGAAATCAGTAAGAACCTTGAAACTAATGAAAATAACAATGCAATGTTTCATAACCTATGGGATGCAGCAAAAGGTGTAGTAAGAGGGAAATTCATAGCCATAAATGCATTTATTAAAAAAGAAGAGAGATAAAATCAAAGACCTAACTGAACACTTGAGGAATTAGAAAAAGAACAAAAAACTAACCACAAAGAAATAGAAAGAAGGAAATAGCATAGATTAGAGCAGAGCTAAATGAAATTGAAAATAACAAAGCACAAGAAAAAATTAACAAAAGCAAAAGTTGGGTTCTTAGAGACAATTAATAAAATTGGCATATCCTTAGCTAGACTAACAAAGATAAAGAGAGTGAAGATGCAAAAATATAAAATAAAGAATGAGGAAGGGGATATCACCACAGTTCCCACAGAAATAAAGTGTATTATAAGAGGATACTATGAAAAATTGTACGCCAACAAAATGGAAAATTAGATGAAATGGACATATTTCTAGAAACACCCAAGCAATCTACCTTGATGAAAGAAGAAATTGATGAGCTCAACAGATTTATCACCAGTAAGAAGATTAAATTAGCCATCAGAAACCTCCCAACAAAGAGGAACTCAGAACCAGATGACTTCTCAGGTGAATTCTACCAATCATACCAGAAAGAACTAACACCAACCCTGTTGAAACACTTCCAAAAATACAAGTGGAGGGAACATTGCCTAAATCATTCAATGATTACAACATTACCCTAATACCAAAGCTACATAAAGACAACATGAGAATTGAAAACTATTGACCAATCACCCTAATGAATATGGATGCTATAATCCTCAACAAAATACTTGTTAGTCATATTAAACAACACACCAAATGAAGTATACACCAAGATCAAGTGGGTTTGATCACTGGTGTGCATGGATGATTCAATATAAGAATATTAGTCAATATAATACAGCACATTAACAGATTGAAAGAAAAAAAATGACATGATCATCTCTATAGATGAAAAAAAAACATTCAACAAAATACAGCATGCTTTCTTGATAAAAACACCTCAAAAAATAAAAATAGCAGGAAACTTCCTCAACATGACAAAGGTTATATCTATGAAAAACCCACAACTAACATCATATTCAATGGCAAAGTGCTAATATCTTTCCCTTTAAGATCTGGAACAAGACAAGGATGCCTACTGTAACCACTCTTATTTAATATCATGATAGAAGTACTTACTCAAGTATTTAGGCAAAAAAAACAATATATATATATATATGGCATCAAAATTGGAAAAGAAGAAGGGAAAATTTCACCATTTGCAGATGACATGATCCTCTACATAGAAAGCCCTCAGAAATCTACAACAAAGTTTCTAGAGTTGATAAATGAGTTCAGTAAAGTGGCAGGATATAATATCAACATACAAAAATGAGTAACATTTCTGTACACCAATAATGATAAATCTGAGGAGGAAATCAAGAAAAAATTCTATTTACAATAACAACTTAAAGAATCAAATACCTAGGATTAAACTTAACTAAAGGTGTAGAAGAATTTTATGCATAAAACTACACAAAAGGAAATAAAAAAAAAAATAAATGGAAGAATATTTCCTGTTCATGGGTTGGAAAACTAAAAATTTTAAGATGCTATACAAATTGATTTACAGATTTAATGCATCCCAATAAATTTGCAATGGCATTTTTTACTGAATTGGAAAATCTAGTTCTGAAATTTATTTGGAAGGGCAAGGGACCCCTAATAGGCAAAGGCATATTGAAAAAAAAAATGAATTCAGAGGAATCATGCTACCTGACTTTAAAACATGATACAAATAACAGAGGTAAAGAATGTATGGTATTGGTGCAAGGATAGACATACTGACCAGTGGAACAAAACTAAGAGTTCTGATATAGATCCTTGCATGTACAGTTAACTATTTGACAAGGCTACCAAGCCCACTCACCCGGGAGAGAATGGCCTCTTCAACAAATGGTGCTTGGAGAACTGGATATCCTTATTCAAAAGAATGAAAGAGGATCACCATCTCATGCCCTATACAAAAATTGACTCAAGATGGAACAAAGATCAAAATATAAGAACCAAGACCATAAAATTCCTAGAATATAATGTAGGGAAGCATTTATAAGAACTTGCAGGAGGAAATGGTTTCATAAACTTTATACACAAAGTGCAAGCATTGAAAGCAAATGTAGATAAATGGGACCTCTGAAAATTAAAAACTTTTGCACTTCAAAGGAATTTGCCATGAAAGTGAAAAGGCAATCTACTCAATGGGAGAAATTATCTGGTAACCATCTCTCTGATAGGGACCTAATATCCAGCATATATAAAGAAATCCTACCTCTTGAAAACAATATAACAAACAACCTATTAAAAAATGGGCAAGATATTTGTATAGACACTTCCCATAGAATAAATATAAATGACTAAAAAGCACATGACAAGATGCTCAACGGCACCAGCTATTAGGGGAATGCAAAACAATGAGATATGATCTTACACCCATTTAAACTGGTGGCTATTAAAAAAGCAGAGGACTACAAGTGTTGGAGATAATGTGGAGGAAAGGGAACATTTATCCACTGCTGGTGGGAATGTAGAGTAGGGTAGCCATTGTGGAGAACAGTTTGTCAGGTCTTCAGGAAGCTTACGATAGGTCTGCCATAGAATTCAGCAATCCCACTTCTCGGTATATACCCCAAAGAATTGAAAGCAGGGACACAAACATATATATACACAACAATGTTTACATCCGCATTATTCACTATTACCAAAAGTTGGAAGAAACCCAAATGTTCATCAACAGATGAATGGATGAGCAAACAGTTGTATATACATACAATGGAATATTACTCAATTGTAAGAAGGAATGTAGTATTAACACTTGGAATAACACGGATGAATCCTGGAGACCTTATGTTGAGTGAAGTAAACCAGACACTGAATGACAAATATTAAATGACCTCTTTGATATGACTGAAGCAAATTGAGCTATCTCACAGAGCTATAGGCTGGAAGATAGGTATAAAGGAGACAGAAAGGGAATAGAGGTGGTGAGCCAATGCCCATATGGTCATATTCTTTGATAAGGTGGAATTGTGTGGTTGAGCATTGGATGTGTGTGAGAGTGGTGAAGTGATGTGATTGGGTTTGTTGGTGCTGTTCTGAGGAGGAGTCAATTGGGGGGTTGGAATGGATGATCCATGGAACTGGAGAGATTGTTGGGGAAAGGAGCAGGTAAACTCTGGGGATTTGCAGGTCTGTGGTTAAAACTACAATGTTGGAAATGCTCTTTTAGCAAATATGGCAGGGGAGGATTACTGGTGTACGGTGTAGCGTGTGGGGGGATATATGGTGTAAGGGGAACCTAGGGCATGCTTCTATGGTATATGTAAGTGTTCATCTTGTCATAGTGTGTTATTTCAATTGGTGGAGATCCACACAATAATCAAGAAAATATTAAACTCCAATCCTGGGGAGTCCTGCTCTGTTCTCAATTAGAGAGACAAGAATCCCTTGAGAACATATGCAGTGCCTAATAAAAGAAAAAAGACCACTTTGTCAAGCCTTTAATATTATTGTAACTATGAATCTTATTCTACAAAAATCGAAACTTAGTGGTTACCGTAGATTCTGAGGGGAGGAGGTGGGAAGAATGGAATAGATAGAACATAGGGCATTTTAGAGCATTTGAATTGTTCTGCATGATCTTGCAAAAATGGATACAGGCTATTTTAAATTTCATCAAAACCTATAAAAGTGTATGGCCCAAAATGTAAACCATAATGTAATCCATTAACCATGTTTAGTAGTAATGCTTCAATATTTGTACATCAACTGTAGCAAATGTACCATACACATTTAAATTGTTATTAATAGAGGTGAGTGCAAAGGGGGAGAGCATGAGATATATGGGAATCCCTTATATTTTCTATGTGAGTTTTCTGTAACCTAAAGCTTCTTTGAAAATAAAATGGAAAAAAATAAGATACTGGGGTAAAATATGGAAGAAAATGTCACTGTACATACAAGACAACAGATCTTACAGTGATGAAAGACACAAGGTCTAAAATTTTTTTATATTATTTCATTTTTAAATTTGTTTTTATTTTATTTATTTTAAAAAACATTTCATTATCTTATCGATTCTGCTTTGTTGGCTTCATTTTGGAGAGGTTTTGGATCATAGAAGGGTCACAGCTGTGGCAGAAGTGGATCACTAATGGGTGTATCAGAGATTTGGACATATGTTGGAAGGCTGCACAAGGGGTGTGCATCTAAGGCATATGAATATGTTCGAGTATTCATGGGATGTTGTCTCAGTGGCTGGAGACCCACACAATGACTGAAAGAATATTGAATTCCCACCCTGGGTAGTTCTGATACATTCTATAATAAAATGGCTAGAATTCTCTGAATACAAGAGCAGTGCCTAGTGAAGGAAGATAGAACATTACACCAGATCCTTGATAATGATGATTGTACTTATGAACCTTTTCTTGTGAAAGTGACTCAGGCTAATATTATAGATTGCCTAAGAGTTTCCTCCTGAAAACTTCCTTGTTGCTCATATATGGCCTCTCTCTAAGCTAAACTCAGTATATTAACACAGTACCTTCCCCCCAGCATGAGATATGACTCCTGGGGATGAGCCTCCCTGTCACCGAGGGATTATTACCAAGTGTCAACTAGCAATGCATATGGAAAAAGACCTTGATGAAAGGGGGAAATATTAAATACAACTGAGTTTTTATGGCTAAGGGATTTCAAAGTGAGTTGGGAGGTCATTCCTGAGGTTACACTTACACAATCTCAACAGGATATCATTGACTGCCACAGTAAACACTGCCTCAAACAGTGGGTTCCTGAGGGCTCTAGAGACATCCAGACCACTACAAGCATGGCAGACAAGCTCAGGAATCTGGCACCCTGTCAGTGGGCCTTACTTTGTAATTTATGCTCCCCAGTCTAAAAGAGTTAGACTCATTTATAGTTTCCCTGCATATGGCACTTATGCCCTTTTTATTTGAACTTATAATTAGCACTGCACTTGTTAAATATATGTACCAAAGCCTTAATCTTTGGTCTCTTCATGTCCCAGTTGAGCCCTGAATTTCAGCAGAGATATAACATCTATTCTCCAGTTCACTGGACAAACCCAGGAAAACTAACAAGGAGATGATGGACAATACCCATCCCTAGGAACAGAGAGGGTCTGTAACTGCAAGCAGTGTAGTTCCATCCATCTACTCCATTGGATCTAAGTCCCCTCTCAATTAGAAACAGAGTTGGCACATTTTCATCAATATAATGGTCATGTTTATTGTCTTGTGGGAGGGAGAGATGACCAATGTCCCTGAAGACAATATTATGACATAGGGTCAGTAAGTTGTACCACTGAGGTAGGACAGTGAAGGTACATAGCTACCCTGACCAGCTAAATGCAAACTTTTTCTGCTGGTCTTTCAAATGGCAATTGAGAAAAAAGCATATGACAGAGCAAAAGCTGGATACCAGGTACCCGGGATGTGTTAATTTGCTTAAGCAATGATACCACATATGGAAAAGTAGCTGAATTGGAGTCACCACCTTGTTAATTTTGTTAAAATCCACTCTCATCCTCCAAGATTCATATGCTTTCTGTACAGGCCAAATAGGATATTTGAATGGGGATGTGTTGGGAATCACCACCCCTCTGTCTTTCAGTGCAAATGTCAAAAATGTTGGAACAATTTTACGAAGGTGTAAGATTTTTTTTTTGGAGAAACTGTGAGAAACTTTGTAGAAAAGGCCTAGATTGCTTTGAAGATACTGCTGGTAGGAATTTGGACCCTAAAGTTATTTCTGATGAGGTCTTAGAAGTTATGGCAGGAAGGAAAGTAATTCTTGTTTTAAAATGGCAGAGAACTTGGCATAATGGACTCCTGATGTTAGATGGAGGACAGAATAAGAAAATGATGAGCTTGGACATTTAGCTGAGAACATTTCCAAATTAAATGTGGAAAATGCAGCATGACTTCTCTTTGCAGCTTATAGAAATATGTGAGAAGAAATATATATGCTGACAAATAAACTGCTGGGAACAAAAGAACCAGAAATTGATGGCTTTGGAAATCCTAAGCTTCTGGAAAACAAGCCAAAAGAGGATAATGTCCCATGTGAGATCTTAATTAAACTTGGATCTTGTAAGTAGGGATAAGAAATGTAGTTATCCAGGAAGGACTTGTGGAAATTATTACTGTCTGATGGCTTGGACACTTGTTTCCTACTTACTAAATCAACAAGTTTTTGTGAGACCTGTGTGGATGGAACCACTGTCAGCCTGGACTAAAAGGGAAAGGAAAAGGAGAAATTGAAGTTGAAACCACTTCAGAAGGAAAATAGTGGAAGGTGAGGTCTGAACTTGTGACATCTCCACAGGCCAAGAGAGAAACCAGCCCTGTTTGCAAAAATGGGGAGTTTTCCTTGGCATGTGAAAATAATGGGTCTTCCTGCCCTTTCTTCAGGAAAAGTTTGGCAACTCCAGGCTATAGAGTAGAGCACATACCTCAGAGATTGGGTAAAGTGTGGCCATCACCTCAACGTTCCTGGAGGGTGAGGTCTAGAGTTCGGCCACCACCCAGATCCTTGATGAGGATGGAACCAAGAAAATTGCCATTGGGCAAGCCTGTGCTAGGTGTGGGCCCTCATGAGGCCCAGAGAAGAAAACACTATCCAAGAGACAGCTCTTGGACTTTGAAATCTAAAGGAGTATGCCCTACAGATTTGGGAAATGTGATGACTGTTTTCTTTTCAATTTCTCCCTATCATAATGCAAATGTTTATCTTAGTTCTGTCCCTTCTTTGTATATTGGAAGTAGAAAACTTGTTTTCTGTGTTTCACAGGTCTACAGCCAGAGAGGGCATTTGCTGTAAGACAAACTGTGTGGCAATAAATTATTTTTATGAGAATTTGTACTTAGCATTGCTACTGAAATTATTTAAGGTTTTTGAAATATTGTGATGTAATGGATGTATTTTGCATACGGAAAGAACATGTCTTTTTGGGATTCAGAGTGTGGAATGTGGCAGTTTGAAATTCTTTTATGAATCCCAATAAGAGAAAGATTATGTTTGTGGACTAATTCATTCTGTGTATGAGGACCTTTCAATTGGGCTGTGTCAGTGAGGCATGACTCACGATGAGTCTCCACTCTCTTGCTGGGTCTGATATAAAAGGAGACACACAGGAAAAGAGAGCTCTGCCATATTTGTTCCAGCCATGTGAGAGAGAGGACTGCAGGAAAACAGAAAATCCCAGGGAAAGGTGGAGACCTAAGCAGAAATTGGCAGCCATATTGATTTGCCACATGTTGGACAACAGGAACAACAGTACCTGAATTTGGTGAGAAAGTACCTCTGATGGTGCTTTTTGGATTTTTCATGGTCTTTGAATTGTAATCTTTTAGCCCAAATAAATCCCCTTTATAAAAGCCAACCCATTTCTGGTACTTTGTATAAGTAGCCTTTTGGCAAAATAAAACAATTCCCTATATTTCCTTCTATGATTTTTTTTTTTTTTACTGTTCTAGTTTTTT
Source organism: Tolypeutes matacus (assembly GCA_026826555.1). Lineage (NCBI taxonomy): Eukaryota > Metazoa > Chordata > Mammalia > Cingulata > Chlamyphoridae > Tolypeutes > Tolypeutes matacus. Next base: position 297,271 of record JAKSZT010031697.1, read on the forward strand.
ATATTTAGGTATTTGATCCATTTTAAGTTGATTTTCTAATATGGTGTTATATGTGTCCTCTTTCTGTTTTTTTTTTTTTTTTTTTTTGCAAATGGAAATGCAGTTTTCCCTACACTATTTGTTTAAGAGACTATTCTTCTGTAATTGAGTGGTCTTTGAACCCTTGTTGAATTTTCATTGGTGATAAACGTAGGATTGGTTTCTGTGCCCTCAAATCAATTCCATTTTTCTATATGTCCTTGTACCAGTACCATGTCATTTTCATTAATGTGGCTTTGTAGTAAGTTTTAATATTGAGAAGTATGAGTCCTTCAGCCCAATACTTTCTGAAGAGATTGCAGGAATTTTGCTTTGGATTGCATTGAATCCATAAATTGCTTCTGTAAGGGTTAACATTTTAGCAATATTTATTCTTCTCATTTATGAACATGGAATGCCTTTCCATTTATTTAGGTTCTTTTTGGTTACTTTTAGCAATTTTTTATAGTTTTCTGTGTAGAATTCCTTTACATCCTTTCTTATATTAATCCCTAGATATTGGATTCTCTTAGTTGTTATTGTGAATGGAATTCTTTTCTTGATTTTTATGATTGCTCTTTGCTTGTGTATAGAAACACTACCGATTTTGGGGTGTTGATCTTGTATCTTTTCACTTTGCTGAATTCATTTATTAGCTCTGTGTACTTTGCTGTGGAATTTTAGGACTTTCAATATTTTGGATCTGATCATCTACAAATAGGGAAAGTTGTATACCATCCCTTTCAATTTGAATGCCTTGACATATATATATTTTTTTCCTTAATTTGTCTGCCAGAAACTTCCAGGAAAATGTTGAATAACAGTGGTGACAGTAGGCCTCTTTGTCTTGATCATGATCCTAAAGGGAAAGCTTTTAGTCTTTCATCATTAAGTAGGTAGTTAGCTTGTTATTTCCATATATGCCCTTTATCATGTAGAGGAAGTTTCCTTCTATTCCTATCTTTTGAATTTTTTATTTTATTTTTATTTTTTTGGTCAAGAACAGTCTCTACATTTTGTCACTTTTGCTGAATCAATTGAGATGATCTTGTGTTTATTTTCCTTCACTGTGTTAATTTGGTGTATTACATTGAATTTCTTATGTTGAGCCACCCTTGCAGATCAGGGAAAAGTCAAAGTTGATCATAGTATATAATTCTTTTAATATGCTGTTGGGATTGCTTTGTTAGAAAAAAAAACTTTTTTGTATATTTCATGCATATTCATAAAATATATTGGTCTGTCGTTTCCTTCCCTTGTGACATCTTTGTCTGGCTTTAGTATGAAGGTTATTTGGACCTCGTAAAAATGAATTAGGGAGTGGTCATTCTTCTTCAATTATTGGAATAGTTTCAGTAGAATTGTAGTTAATTCTTCCTGGAATGCTTGGTAGAATTCCTTTGTGAAGCCTTCTGTGGCAGTTTGATATTATTTATGAATTCCAAAAAGAAATATAGGTTATGTTTGTAAACTGGTCTGTTCCTCAGGCATGATAACTTTTTCACTGTATTAAATTCAGCTGAGATATCTGATTAAATTATGTTATGATTAGGGCTTTGATCCAACTATGTCATTAGAATGTGACCCATCTTTGAGTCCCAACCCCCTTGGGCTGATAAAATAGACTCCCACATAGAAGTAGACACACAGAAGCAGATAGCAGGAAGAAAGTGTGCTCCATAGAAATGGTCCCGGGAAGAGAGATGAGCCTGATAGTCTACAGTTGACCTTGTAGAGAGACCAGAGCAGTTGAACCTGGAAAGAAATGAGCCCCAGGGAAAGAGCTTAACCTTATGCCAGCCTACAGCTGAAATCAAAAGAAGCTGGGACCACAAAGCCTAAAGTGGAATAAGGGAGGATGAACAATCTAAGACATCACCCACCGTCTTTCATCAACACGTGGCAACAGACATTGAGTGAGAAGTACCTTTTATGGTACCTTGAGCTGGACTCTTTAGGGCCTGGTAACTGTAAGCTTCTACACTAAAGAAATAACCTTTATAAAAGCCAAAAGAGTTCTGGTACTTTGTGTTAGCACCCCTTTGGCTGACTAATACACCCTCTGACCTTGAGCATTTGTTTTTTATGTATTTTTTAAATTTATTTACTGATTAATTCTTTTTTATTAACAATTGGTTTGTTGAGATCTATTTCTTTTTGAGTCAATGTAGGTAGTTTGTGTGTTTCTTAGTACAATTTATATAAGTTATCTATTTATTGACATAGCATTGTTCATAGTATCTTATAATTATTTTTCTTTCAGTGGGAACAGTAGTAAAGTTCCATTTTCATTTCTGATTTTAGTTATTTGTATCCTATATCTTTTTTTCTTTGTCAGTCTATTTAAAGGTTTGTCAATTTTATTGAACTTTTCAAAGAACATACTTTTGGAATTGTTGATTCACTCTATTGTTTTTTGTTTGTTTATTTGTTTTCTATTTCTATTATCTCTCCTCTAATCTTTGTTATTTCCTTTGAGAAAGAATGCTTGCTTTGGGTTTAGTTAGCTGTTCTATTCCTAATTCTACCAGATTTAAGAAGAGGTTTCTGATTTGATGTCTTTCTTATTTTTAATATATGTATTTAGAGCTATAAAATTCCCTCTCCAACTGCCTTTTCAGCTTCCTATAAGATTTTCATTCATGTCAATATATTTCCTAATTTTACTTAAGATATCCTCTTTATCCTATTGGTTCTTTAAGAGCATGTTGATAATTTCCACATATTGTGAATTTTCCATTTCTTCTTCTGTTATTGATTTATAGATACATTCTGTTGTGGTCAGGAAATATACAGTGTATGATTTCAATATGTTTGAAATTTTTGATACTTGTTTTGTGATACAACATATAGCTCTGTGGTGAACATTGATCTATATGCATTCAAGAAGAATTTTTATTTTTTATTTCTGATGAGTGAAGTGTTCTACATATATCTGTTAGTTCTAGTTGTTTTAGAGTATCATTTAAGAGCTATACATTATTGCTCTTCTGACTAGATGTTCTGTCCATTATTGAGAACAGTATATTGAAATCTCCTAATATTCATGTTAACTGTTAAATTCTCCCCTCAAATCTGTCAGCATTTGCTTCATATATTTTGGGTAGCTGCTGATAGGTAAATAGATAAATAGAAAGATATAGATATATATTTATAATTCTTATTTATTCCTGTTTAACTGTCCTATTTTGTTATATAATGGTCACTTTTGTCCCTTGTAATGTTTTTTAAATTATGATAATATTATATTTCTTTTTTTGGTAATAATAAACTTTATTTTTAGAGAAGGTTTAGACTACAGAGAAGTTGTCAATACCATAGGGAATGAATGATGGACTAGAACAGACTTACCATTATTCTATTATAGACTTATAAATATTCTAGCAATGAAAGAACTTTTTTCATTGATGTGGAGGCAATGCCTACTAGAGGTTCTGAGGGGAGGAAAAGGGGAAAATAAATGTAATATGGGGGCATTTTCAGGGTATTAAAATTGTCCTGAATTACATTGCAATGATAGATACAAGTCATTATATATCTTGTCATAACTTAAAATACTGTGCAGAAGAGAGTTTAAACTATAATGTAAAGTATAAATCATGCTTAATGGAAATACTTCAATACTTGTTCATCAATTGTAACAAATTCACCACACTAATGAAAGATATTGTTAATACTGGAAAGTATGGGAGGGGTAAGGAGTGGGGCATATAGGTATCCCTTGCACTTTTTTTATGTATCATTTATGTAATCTAATTAACATTAAAAAAATATATAGTGGTTTCTCATATAACCCTATCCCCCCACATCTTCCCCAATAATTAACACCTTAAATTACTGTGGTACATTTGTTACAATTGATGAACCAATATAGAAGCATTGCTGCTAACCAAGGACTATAGATTACATTATGATTTATCCTTTGCACTGTAGAGTTCATAGGCTTTGACAAAAGTATACTGCAATGCCATGTGTCCCACCTATTCCTAACAAGCTCTGCAAACCACTACCTTTATATCAATTTTACAATTTCTCCCATTACCGCAAGATAAGTACAATAACAATATATCTACTTTGGCCTGTGGCTATACTCATATATGTTTGCTCATTCCTCAATATTGAGGAATTTAGGATGATGTTCATGCTCTCAGCTTCAGATTGAGAAGGTGCTTAGACCTTATGAGGTAGATGGAGGGAACTGTTTTGCCAGCAGTTGTAGATAGATCTTGTTTTAGGGGGTGGGACTTGTCCATCATTATCATTTTGTTAATTGTCCTGGACAAGTCCAATGAACTGGAGAGTACTGTTGTCTGCAACCCTATTGTGGTTCAGGTTGCAACCATTATATTAATTGAAGATTTAAGTACCTGAGGTATATATTTCAAGGGTATAGTAATAATTAACAGTTCAAGTAAATGGGGTAAAAGAATCATGAGTAGGGAAATTATAAATTATAATTTATAAATTATATTAGGGAAATAGAATATCATTTATTCCAAAATAGGGCCACCAAGGGGATATTGATTTCCTGAGGCTGTGTGCCATGCTTATAGTGTCTGGATACCACTAGAGCCCTCAGGAGGACTTTTTAAAAAGATACTGTGTACAGGGATTGAACACTATCCTCTTATGTGGGAAGCTAGTGCTCAACCACTGAGCCTGATAGGCTCCCCTGAGTTGGTTTTTTTAATTTGTTTGCTGATTTGTTTATTTTTCTGTTTTGTTTTTAGGGGGCACCAGGGAACAAACCCAGGACATCCCATGTGGGAAACAGGTGCTCAATCACCTGAGCAACATCCACTGCCCTCAGGAAAATTTTTGTTTCTGGTTTCATTTACTTTGGCACTTAGTGAGATTTGTTTGACACCTGCATAAGCATAACCTCCATATTTACCATCCAACTCACTTTGAAATCTCTTAGCCATAAAAACTCTTTTGTATTTAATGCCTCCCCCTTTTGGTCAAGATTTTTTTCTCCAAATGCTTCACCAATTGACACTTTATAATAATCCCTCATTGCCAGGGATGTTCATCTGCAGAAGCAATACCCCACATTGGTGGGAAGGTAGTGAGTTTTTGCTCAGTTTGATTAGTGAGAGGCCACATTTTACTAACAAGGAAATTCTCAGGAGGTAACTCTTAGGTATTAGTTATAATTAAACTAAGTTTCCTTATTACAGTATAAGATTCATAAGTATAAGCTTAATATTGAGAGCTTGTCATATTGGCACTGCCTATTTATTCCATAGATTTATGGCTACTGTGTGGGTCTCTATCTATTGAGAAGACATATCTATGAAAACATGACTACATCCATAGGCCATAAAGGTATGATTTAAGTGCATTTTCCCATATATCCCCCCACTATTGACACCCTGTACAAGTGATGTGCCTTTGTTATAGATTCTGAAAGAACATTCATATAACTGAATTCTCAACCACAAATTAAGTCCACCCAAGATTTCACTGGGTTGCACAATCACCCATTTTATCTTCTAGTTTTCCTTCCAATATCATAGATGGCCCAAACATTCACTTTTCAACTCTGCTCAGATTCACACTTCAGTGGCATTGATTACACTCATATTGATGCACCATCATCACCTCTATCTATTGCCAAACTTTTACCATCAACCTTATTATAAGTTCTCCCCAGGTTAAACATTGGTTCACCACTCTCTATTCCCCTTCTATCTTGTAGTAAACTATCTTCCAGACTCTAGCTCCATGATTCTGCTAAATATCTTCAGTTCATATCAGTGAGAACTGTTTTTGGCTATTTCATCTATTAGTATACCCACCAAGGTATCTTTTGTTTACTACTTGCAAGTTATATTTTTTCTATCCTTTCACTTTCATCTTTACACTTTTATTTATGAATTTAAACTGTGTTTCTTGCAGACAGTGTTTAATGGTGTCATGCTTTTTTATCCATTCTCCAAGTCCTGCCTTTTGAATGGAGAGGTGAACTATTTAAAATTAAAGTCATTGCTGACAATGAAGGATTTTCTTCTGCCATTTTGTTATTTAACCTTTGTAAGTCTTATTCTTTCCCTGCTTCTGTTAGTGAATATCTTTTTATATATTTGATTTTTTCTTTTTTACCATATTGAATTCTTTTTACTTCTATCTGGATATAAATTTCATTTTGTCCATGTAACCATGGGGTTAAAATTTAATATCCTATATTTATAACAGTCATATTGGCTTGATGCTAAAAACTTCAATAGCATGCACATACACTTTTCTGATACCACTTTTACTAACCTTTTTTGTACTTATTATAAGTACAAAACTTATACAGTTATATATCTGTGTATAAGGTGGCCAAAAGATAGAATTACCATTACTTTTTATTCATTTGTATTTTATCACCTTAGGAAGTAAGAAAAGAAGTTATATATCAAACAATACCCTACAATAATATTGTTTACTATATTTACACAAATGGTTACCTTTATTTCAGGTCTTTGTTTCCTTTGCTGATTTGCACATCTGTGTAGTGCCATTTCCTTTCAGTCTAAGAAACTCCCTTTAGCATTGCTTGTAGGGCAGGGCTAATGGTGATGAATTCCCTGAGCTTTTATTTATGTGCAAATATCTTAATTTCTCCCTCACTTTTGAAAGAAAGTCTTGCCAGTCATAAAATTCTTGGCTGGTAGTGGTTTTCTTTCAGCATTTTAAGTATTTTAACCAAATACCATTTTGCCTCAATGGTTTCTGTTAAGAAATCATGTCTCAATCTAATTGGTACTCCTTTGAATGTAACATGTTGCTTTTGTCTTGCAACTTTTAGAATTTTCACCTTGTCCTTCATATTTTTTAAAAGATGTATTTATTTACTTTATTTTTCTTTATTTATTCCCCCCCCCCTCACCCAGATGGTACTCTCACCTCTTTGCTCATTGTTTGTTCAACTTCTCTAGGCACCAGGAATCAAACCTGGGACCTCCCACATTAGAGGTAAGTACACAATGGCCTAAGTCACATGTGCTCCCCACAGTCCGTGACATCTGTTGGCTTGTGGCTATTGTTTATTTTAGCAGGGGCTGCATCTGGCTCATTTCTGCAGGAGGTGAAACCCTCCTGGGCATTTTTCATTTCAGCTATTGTGGCCTTCAACACCAGTGGCATCTAGCTCATTGTGGCCAGAGGAAGCATCTGCTTATCTTCTTTTAGGAGGCACCAGGATCCAAACCCGGGACCGCCCATGTGGTAGGCAGACACTCAAGTGGTTGAACCACATTCACTTCCCTGTCCTTCACATTTAATAGTGTAATAAATATATAATGGGCTATAGTGTTCTCCATGTTTTTCCTGTTTTGTGTTCTCTGAACTTCATGGATGTGCATATTCATGTATTGTGCTAAGTTTAGGAAGTTCTCTATCATTAATTTTTGAATATTCCTTTTGCTCTTTTCTCTCTTTCTTCTCCTTCTGGGACTCCCTTGATGCATTTATTTTGCACTTGATGGTATCCTACAGATGATTCAGGCTATTTTTGCTTTTAATATGTTTTTTCTTCTCCTCCTTAGCATGACTTATTTCAAGATCCTAGTGTCTGAGTTCACTGATTCTTACTTCTGCCATTTGCTATCTGCTCTTGAAACCTTCCTGGGCATTTTTTCATTTGAGCTATTGTTGTCTTCAACACCAGTAGTTATGTTTGGCTCATTGTAAAATCTCTTTACTATCTCTTTCATTGTTTTCCTGATATTCCTTAGTTCTTTTTCTAAATTTTCCTTCATCTCCTTGAGCATTTTAAAAATCATTTTAAAGGTCTTGTTCAATATGTCCACATTCTCACCTTCTTCATTTTTGTTTTCTGTGTTTTTATCCTCCTGCTTTGGATTGACCATCATTTCCTGTTTGTTTAGTATTCTTATGTTCTACACTATACATTGTACTATTTTAAACTTAGCTCAGAGATTTACTCCCTGTCATGTCTATTTCTTGGTTTTATAATTAAATGACAATAAGACAGAGATTTTCCTGAACTACATCCTTTCTATCAGGAACATTTACCCAAGGCAAATGCAGTGTGTAAGGTTTTCCCTGTCTTTCTGGTCCCATGTTTTTTCTTGGGCCTTTTCTTGTTAGTTTCTCTGTAGTTCCATTGTTTCAGGAGTTTGATTTTACTATCCTTTCCCAGGAAGCAGGCCTCCCTTCTCTGGGTGTTTGAAGCCAAAAGACCTTTTCCCCAGAAAGAATGTATTCCTTTATAATTTCTTACTTGATTTTTATTGCCTCATGCTGCTTTTGTCCATAGGGTAAATCCTGGGACAGAGGGTATGCTTGAGAGGATTTTCTCAAATCAGTCTTGCGCAGCCAAAATAGACTCAGGCTTCCACCAAGTGGGTGTAGACCATCTTCAAAGATTCCTAGGGTGGGGATCAGGAAGGGCATCAAGAGCTTCTCTGATGATTCCTCAAAGCTGAACTTTCCTTGCCTATCCAGCAAATTCAGCCCTTCAACTCACTGTCTCCCATATCCCTGAGGAAGTGCAGTGTCCTAAGTCTCTATCACCACCACCACTTTCTGGGGCAGTTTAAAACAAGTCACATGTTATGCTTGTTCTGGTGGGTTGAAACAATGGTTGCTGCTCCCTTTGTCCAAGGAAGGTTGAAATAATGATGCCCTCAGACCCAATCTCCAGTAATATGAAATTCGTAATCAATACACATAATCAATTATCGACAATGCTGACACCTGGCCATGAGAAAGAGGATTTTTATGTCTCTTTCTGTCACTAGTGAGCTTTCCAGCTGCTGGACCACATTGGAGCCAGACATGAGAGTGGGGGATTGGGAGCCAGCAGCCATTACATGAGGGATCAGATTACTGTTCTTTACTTTAATTTAAAAGCCTCTTCATTTCTGCTCTTCCCTGGATTCTGTACAGTATTTTCTTACCTTTGGAGTTTCAAACTGTTGTTTCAGGCAATTCATGCCTGTTTAATTGTTGTTTTGGTGGAACGACTGAGTCTAGAGCTTCCTACTTCACCATCGTCACACCTTATCTATTAAATTCAAATATCATATAATTGAATGTTACTTTTTTTTAAGAGAGTCAGTTACAGGCCATTTCATTGGAATATTTAGTACACATATATTTAAAATCATTTGTGTGCTATTTTCATTTAATATCATATATTTTTGAAATTTTGATTCCTCTCTTGCTTATTTTGGTTAATATAAAATTTAATTTTACATTTTATTCCCTCTTTTGGAGTTTTTAACCACACTTTATTTCATTATATTTCTTGTATCTTCCCTTAGGGAATAATATTTGAATCCAAAATTTTATTAGTGCTTTTTATATTATTATGATTGCTCCTAGGCACCCAAATGCAGTATAATACATTTCAGTGTCTGTTCACCAACAGAATATTTGAAAAATTACATGGAAATTCTAAACCATCTTCACCAAATACCAGAAAAGAGTTAACTGATGGCAGTAACATGGTTACTTTTGAATCAAGAAAATACAACTTTATTTAAATTTGTACCACAAGCTGGCTTCTACTCTCCTGGAACAGGGTGGAGTCAGCTTGAACTCTTATAGTGTGTCACTGGCTCTGTTTAGGAGGGAGCAGAGTACCTGTATAGGCGTACTAGAGTGCATTCCCATTAGTTCCAATGTTTCAGTGGCAGTCTGATATCCTGACTAGGGACCCCCATCTCTATCATGGTCTTCCAGAGCTATTGCATTCAGAAAGAGATTGCAAACAGTTAAAGCAGTGTAAAAAACTATCAATTCAAAGTGGCCTAAGAAAAAGATTCCTGGCTTTAGGACATACAGTAGAGTACCCCAAAGGGAAGAAATTCTATTTCACAGAGGTAAGAGAGTAATTCCAATTCCAGTAAGCAGAAATTTTTAAGAAAAGAAGAACCCACACTTTTGCTTCAGGTTGATCTTCTTGATAAGGGTGCTAAACTCTGATGGGGAGCACCAACTAACACAGAACCAACTTTCAAAGGCAGTGTCAAGTGGTTTTTGCATTGGTTGTTGGTTTTTCTTAGTTTCTGACACTCTGTAATATATTTTCCATAAAACTAACTGGATACAAACATAGGGAATATACAGGTCAGGGACTAAATACCATAGATAAAACATTTAAAATATTAAAATGTACATTGTGAATCAAAAGTTTACAAGACATACAAAGACCAAAGAAATTGTGACCCATCCAAAGGAACAAAATGAAACTTCAAAAATCAATACAAAAGAAGGCAAGATATTGAATATAGAGCAGAAAGAATCAGAGAAATCACAGGTAGCATATTTGAAATGATTTAGACTGAATTGGAGTAAAATGAAAAGATGATAGAAAGTAAACAGTGCCTAAGAGACATGTGGAATATCCTCAAGAATACAAATACATTCATAACAGTTTCTAGAAGATAATGAGAGAAAGAAGTAGAAGGTATATTCATAGAAATAATGGCAGAAAACTTCTCTAGTTTATTGAAATAGATGCACAAATATTCATGAAGACCAGGAACAGCAAGCAGGATAAACTTGAGGAGAACATGCCAAGATACAATGCAGTAAAACTACAGAAGGCAAGAGTAGAGTTCTGAAAGCAGCAAGGGAAAAGCAATGTGATGTAAAAGTCCCTATAAAACTAAATGCTGATTTCTCAACAAAATATGATGGAGGCATGAAGGAGGTGGAGTAAAGTATTTAAGTGCTGAATGAAAATAATTTCATCACAGAATTTTATATCTGGCAAGAATGTCTTATAAATGAGGGCACGATTAACACACTCACTGTAAAACAAAAGCTGTGGGAGATCATCAGTTTTAAACCTGTCCTACAAGCAATGCTACAGGAACTTCTTGGGATTGAAAAGTAAGGACATTAGACAGTGGATTGAAGTAGCATAATGGAATAAGTATTTCTGTTAAAGGTTATAATTACCCATATGTTTAAGAGCCAGTATTATATTGCATTATAAGTTTCAATATAACTCCACTTTTTATTTTATAGATTCTACAAAACAATTGCTTAAGAAATAATGAAAATTCTATGCTTTAGGATACTTAATATATAAAAACATAATTTGTAAAACTGTAATAACAAAGAAAGGGGATGGTGTGTTATAGGAATGATATTTGTGCATGTTATTGAATTTAAGTTGATATCAAATCAAAGAAAATATTTATAGATGTAGGCTTTTTTATTTAAGCCCATTAGTAAATACAAAGAAAATATCTGAAAAGAATAAATAGCAGGAAATAAGAGAGGAATTAAAATATTACAACACAAAATATTTAAAAAATATGAAAATATACATTAATGGAAGAATTGAGGGAAAAGGCATAAAACTAACAAAAATATATCAAAATAAAATTCCATGTATGAATAATGGTGAAAGAATAATCTGTATTATTAATAATTACATTAAAGAGAAATGGACTAAACTCTCCATCAAAAGTTAGATTGGCACACTGGTTAAAACTATAAGCTTTTAACAAAAGATTCAACTTAAATTGAGTTATTTGAAAGTGAAAGGTTAGAAAAATAGTCCATGTCAATAGTAACTGAGGCAGTTTGAAATTATTTATGAATCCAAAAAAAAAAAAAGGGATTATGTTTGTGGGCTGGTCCACTCCTGTGGGTGTGAGCAATATTTCAATTCAACTATGTCAGTGAGAAGTGACTCAGATTGAGTCTCCTCCACCCTCTTGCAGGGTCTGAAAAATATGAAGGAAAAAGAGAAAATAAAAAGAGCTCTAGCATGTTTTATCCTGCCACATAATGGAGAGACTCAAGCAGCTGAGGGAGTGGAAGAGTTGAACAATTTGTCAATGTATCAAAATAAAATAGCTTGTAGTTGAATTTAGGAAGAAAGTGAAGTAGACATTCCTGAGAGAAGAGGATGAATAAGAGGCAAAGCCTATGCCTGGCTACCCTCAACTGAGCTCTGGGAGATGGTATAGCCAGGAGGGAAAGGCAGAGATCAGACAGAGATCACCTGTCATCTTGCTTAAAAATATGGCAGCTGACTTATGTGAAAAAGCACCTCTTATGGTGCCTTGAGATGGACTTTCATGGCCTAGGAACTGTAAGCTTTTATTCCAAATAAACACCCTTTATATAAAAGCCACCCCATTTCTGGTACTTTGCATCAGCACCCCTTTGAAAAACTATAACAGTAACCAAAAGAGGACATGGGTAATTATAACATATAAGAGCCTTCAAGTCCAAAAGCATTAAAAGGGACAAAGGAATATACTATATACTGATGAAATTGCCAAGTCAAAAGGAAAACATAACAGTTATTAATTTATTGCATTTATACAGAGGAGACCTAAAATAATGAAGCAAATATTGTCACTTTCAAGAGGAGAAATAGACGGTTCTGTAAGATTGTAAAATGTTTTAATATGAAACATTTTATAATGGATAGAACATCTAGATAGACTGTTGATAAAGAAATTGAAAACTTGATCAAAAGTATAAACAATCTAGAGATAACAGAAATATATAGAACATTTTAGCCAAGAAGATTAGAATATAAGTTCTTCTCTATTCCACATTGGTCATTCTTCAAAATAGACCATAATCTAGATCACAATACTAGACTTAGTAAATTGAACAAGACTGAAATCATACAATGAATCTTCTCTGGCAACACTGACATATGTTTGATAACTAGAAAATTCACTGATATATGGGAATTTAAGAGTACACTCTTAAATAACCAATATGTCAAAAAAGAAATCAATAAGTTAATTAGGAAACCTCTTGATGTGAATGAATCAAAAGAAAACATAGTAATTATTGTAGATGAATCAAAGTCAGTAGCGATAGGGAGATTTATAGCACTGAATTTTTATTACAAAGAAAAGGAGAAAGTAAGACCTAACCTCTCAACTTGAAATACTAGAAAAAAAAAAGAGTAGAAAAATTCCACATAAAGGCTTTGAAATAAAATTTCAAAAATTAGAGTGGAGATAAGTGAAATTGAGAATAGGAACACAGTAAGGAAGACTAATGAAGTCAAAAGTCGTTTCTTTGTAAAGATCATTAAAATCAACAAAACTGTAGCTAGTTTGACAAAGACAAAAAAATAGAAGACCAAAATAACTAAAATTAGAAATGAAAGCAGGGACATTACCATTGACCCTATAGATAGAAATGGAGTATGAGGATATTATAGTCAATTGTGCCCTCCAAAAATGTATAAACCAGATGTAGCAGACAAAGCACCTACAATGAACTCAAGTAGAAATAAAAGAATTCAAAAGACTAAAAACAACTAAAGAGATTAAATCAATAATCAAAACTTCCAGACAAAGAAATCACATGAACAGATAAGTGGGTTTACTGGTGAATTTCAGCAAACATTCACAAACATCAATCCTGCTCATATTCCTCCAAAAAAAATGAATCAAAGGGAATACTTCCTAACACATTGTATTCTAAAGATTGAACATCTCTCTAATAGCAAAGTCAGATAAAGATAAAATTATGGACAAATATCCCCATAAATATTGAGGCAAAGTACTCAACAGAACTCTAGCAAAGAGACCCCAACTGCATGTTAAAAGAATTATACACCATGATCAATTGAGATATATCCTAAGTATGCCATTGCGGTTCAACATGAGTAAATCAATTAATATAATAAACTACACTAATAAAATGAATTAAAAATATAAAATCATGACCATCTAAATCGATGAGGAAAATTCATTTGTAAAATCCAGCACCCTTCTTTAAAAACAATCATAAAAAAAGGAATAGTAGAGAATTAATGCAAATGATAGGTCATATTTGAAAATCCCACAGCTAACTTCCTATTCAGAGACAAACAAAGGTGCCCACTGATAGAAATATTAAACATTATAGTGTCATTTATAGCAAGAGTAAATAGGCTAGAAAAAGAAATAAAACACATCCAGATTGGAGGGGAATAAGAAAACGTGCCTTTTTTCCAAATGACATGATCCTATACATAGAAAATTCTCTTTTAGAGCCTAAGAGTTACCTCCTGAAAGCTCCTTGTTGCTCAAATGTGGCCTCTCTCTAAGCCAAACTCAGCATATAAATGCACCTGGGACATGGCTCCCAGGGATGAGCTCCTGGCACTAAGGGATTATTACCAAGTATCAAATAGCAATGAATCTGGAAAAAAGACCTTGACCAAAAGGGGGAAATAATAAATACAAATGAGTTTTTAAGGCTAAAAGATTTCAAAGTGAGTTGGGAAGTCATTCCAGATTTTATGCTTATACATATCTCTGAGAATCTCATTGAATGCCACAGCAAACAGTGCCTCAAATAGCAGGGCTCCTGAGGTCTCTAGACACATCCAGAAAATGTAATACAGGGCAGACAGCTCAGGAATTTGGCATCCTGTCAATGGGCCTTACTTTGGAATTTATGCTCCCAGTGTAATAGAGTTAGACTCATTTATAGTTCTCTACACCTGGCTCTTCTGTCCCTTTTACTTTAATCTTTAATTAACACTATACTTGGTAAATATATATCCCAGAAACTTAAATCTTTGATCTGTCCATGTGCCAGTTGAGCCCTGAATTTCAGCAGAGTTGCAACACTTACTCTCCAGTTCAATGGACTCACCCAGGGCAATGGACAAGGAGATGATGATGGACAATGCTCATTCCAAGGAACGCAGACTGTCTGCAACTGGAAGCAAAATAGTTCACCCATTTGCCAGATGGGATATAAGCTCCCTGTCAATTAGAAGCAGAGTGGGCATTATCATCATAAGGTCCTCAAGATTGGGGAATGAATAAAGGACTAAAGTAGACATATTATTATTCTACTATAGACTTATTACTCTAGCATAGGACAAACTCTTAACAGTAATATAAAGACAGGGGCCACCAGAGGTTGTGAGGGATGAGAGAAGGAAGAATGGATATAATATTGGGATAATTTCAAGATTGGAGTGACAGATACAGGCCATTGTATGTTTTGTCATAACCTGCAAAATTGTGCAGGACAGGGTGTAAAATATAGTGTAAATTGCAATCCATAGTTAGTAGCAATGCCTCAATATGTGTTCATTAATTGTAACAAATATACAACACTAATGAGGGATGTTGTTGATGTATGAAACTGTGGGAGTGGGAGAGAGTGGAGAATATGGGAATCCCTCATAATTTTTATGTAACATTTATATAATCTAAAGCTTCTTTAAAAATAAAATTATAATAAAATAAATAAATAGAAAATTCTCAAAATCCACTACAAAGCGAAGAGCTAATAAATAATTCAGTAAAGTAGAGGGTACAATATAAACAAAAAAATCAGTAATGTTTTTATCCATCAAAGAACAGTTTAAAAAGGAAACCAATAATGAAACTACATATACTAGAACAAATGTAAAAAATTACTATGATTCAATTTAGTGAAGGCTGTAATAGAAATTGTGGCAGTTTGATACTGTTTATGAATTACAAAAGGAGATATTGTTTATGTTTGTAAACTGGTCTTTTCCTCTGGGTGTTATATCCTTTGATTGTGTTAAATTAAAAGGTTTTACATTTACTTAATTATGTCAAAATTAGGGCTTTGGTTCAAACATGTCATTAGGACCTGGAGGGTTGAATCCCCACCCTCTTTGTGTGCTATATAAAAGGATGCTCACTTAAGGAGAACAAAGAATAAGATTCACACATTAAGATAGAGCTCCACAGGCCTAGAAGAGGAGGCAACTTGGGTCTTGTGGCCCCAAGAAGAGAGATGAGCCATTCACCTGATACTTTACAGCTGACCTTGTGAAAAGAAAAGAACAGCTAAGCCTGGAAAGAAATGAGCCCTCTAGCCTACAGCTGAGATCAGAAGGAACTGGAAACATGGAGCCTTAAGAGAAAAGAGGAAAGCTGAGCCCTCTCAAACATCTCATGCTATCTTGTTTCAACATGTGACAACAGATTTTTGGTGACAAAGTAATCTAAGTTGAACTCTTTAGGACCTTGTAAAAGCCAACAGATTTCTGGTACTTTGCATCAGCACCCCTTTTGGCTGATGAATATAAACCCATACACAGAAAACATCAAAAATGTTGAAATACACACACACAAAAACCTATATGAATGGAAGGATATTCAGTGTTCATGGATTTGAAGACTAAATATTCTTAGGGTACCAATTCTACCCAAAGTGATTTACAGATTCAATGCAATCTCATGATATATTCCATCATAGCAGTACTGGAAAAGTCAATGAACAAATTTCTATGGAAGGATAAAGGAAGAAATAGCTAAAATATCCTTTAAAAAGAAGGAATTTGGAGCCCTAACACTTCCCAATTTTAAAAAGTATTACAAGGCTTTTGGGGGTTGAATTATGTACCTGAATAACTATGTTCTTAGCCTTAATACACTCATTTTAAAAAAGACCTATTGAAGATATTTTTTATTAAGGTGTGGTCAATTGAATAAGTTTAGTTTGTAGTCAACTACTCCAGTCCCCTATAGGCAGAATGAAATTCAGATGTAGAGAGAAAGCCATAGAAGATGGTGGAAATTAATGGGACCCAGAATAGGAAGGAGAATGGCATCACGTGTGCATTGCCATGTGACAGAAAAGCAAAGGATGAAAGATCACTGGCTGCCAGCCCCAGAACATTATGATGTTTGGAGAAAAGGAATTAAGTTTCTGGTGTCTAGATTTTTTACTTCTGCCTGTCCCAACCCCATGAACAAATGAATTGCTGTTGCTGATACCAAGCTGATTCATAGTATTTGTTTTAACAACCAGTAAATTAAGACAAACTCTTAGAGGAAAATTAAGGTAAACCTCTGTAGGATCTTTTGTTAGGCAATGCTAACTTATCATTACCCCAAAAGCCTTAAACAAGAGAAAAAATAGATAAATGGGACTTCAACAAAATTAAAAACTTTAGTGCATCAAAGTACTTTATCATGAAAGTAACAAAAGCTAGAGAATAATAGAAAATATTTGGAAATTATGTATTAGATAAGGGTTTAATATCCAGGATATATAAGGAAATCCTATAACTTGACAACATAAAGACAACAACCCAAATAAAAAGTAGACAAACCTTGAATATATTTCTCTCTAAAGAAAATAGATAAGTAGTCAATAAACACATAAAAATATGTACATCATAAATACCATTATGGAAATTCAAATCAAAAGGACAATGAGATACCATTTCATTACCTACTATGATGTGAGCATTGTGTAATAAAAGAAAACAGGCCAATAAGCCAAGCCCTAGAAACTAAGTCTAATTATAAGTAAAGCCTAAGAGTTATTTTTTGAAAAATCCCTTGTTACTCAAATGGCCTCTCTCTAAGACAGACTCTGCAAATGAACTCACTGCCTTCCCTGCACATGGGACATGAATTGCGGGAATAAGCCTCCATGGCACCAAGATATTATTACTAAGTGTTAATCAATAATACATTTGGAGAAAGACCTTGGCCAAAAGGGGAAAATATTAAGTAAAGTGGAGCTTTATGGCTAAAAGATTTCAAAGTGAGTTAGTAGTTCATTCCAGAGGTTATGATCATGTAGGTCTTAGCCAGACCACACAAACTTTCACAATAAACAAAGTCTCAAACAAAAGTGCTCTTGATGTCCCTACGGTTGTCTGCACACCATAGGCAATCCAAAAATCCTCAGGAATCAGTACTTCCTTGGTGGGCCCTATCTGGGAAGATATGAAAATCTATTTCCCCAATAAAACATAGTTATATTCATTTATAAGTCCCTTAATCATAATTCTTTTACTTCTTTAAAATGAATGTATAATTTCCTATTTATCTGTCAAGTATATTTCTCAGAGACTTAAATCTTAAAATTGTTCATATATCAGTTGAGTTCTGAAACCCAGCAGAGTTAAATCCAACTCCTTCTCTCCAGTTCATCAGGCTTGTCATGGACAATTAACAAAATAATGATGATGAACCAGTTCTATCCCAATATCAAGGAATATCTTCAAATGAAAACAAAACAATTGTTTTTCTCTGCCACATAATATCTACATCCCTTCTTTGCCTGAAAAAAGTCAGAGAGGACATAATCCCAAAACCCTCAAGACTGTGGAATGAACAAAAATAAGGGGAATGTGTAACCATAGACCAAAGAAGATTCATTATTATTGTAGGTATAACCTTGTGTTAAAGAGGTAACTTTGATTTATATAGAAAAAGTACAATGAGATGCCATTTCACACCCACTGGAATGCCTACTATGAAAAACAGAAATAATGTGCAGAAATGGGAACACTTGTTCATTGTTGAGGCAAATATAAAATGATGCTGGTATAGCTGCTGTGGAAACAGGTTGGAGGTTCCTCAGAAGGTTTAGAATAGAATTACCATAAGTCTTGGCAATCCAATATCAAATATATACCCTATATTATTGAAATCATGTTCTCAGATATTTGCATAGCAATGTTCATAGCAACAGTATTCACAGTTTCACAAAGATGGAAGCAATCTAAAAGTCCATCGTCAGATGAATAGATCAGCAAAATGTGGTATGTATGTAAAAGGAATATTTTTCAAACATAGAAAAGGATTAAGATTTCATACCTGCAACAGCATTCAAGAACTTGAATACATCACATTGAGTGAAATAAGCAAAATCCAAAAGGACAAATAGCGTATGAGCTCACTGATAAGAAATACAGTATGAAAATCCATACAATTAGAAACTAGAACACTGGTTACCAAGGCCAGGGTTGGAGATAGGAAATAGAATTTTTATTTAAAGTGATGGAAAATTTTTCTAATGGATGGAGGTGATGTTAGCACAACCAGGTGAATATGAACACTGATGAATTCTATATTTGAAAAGCAGTTAAAATGTTCAATTTTAAGTTATATATATATATATTACAGAATAAAAAATTTAAAAAATATAGAACAGTACACCAAAACTATGTACCCCAAAATAATCTATGTATGACAGTTAATTAACAAATTTATAAAAATATTGCTTCAAATACTGTAACAAAACTATCACACTGCAGCAAATTGTTAACATCAGAGAGAACTGTGTTTTTGAGTAGGTATATGAGATCTCTGTACTTCTGCATGATTTTTATGTAAACTATTCCATCTCAAATAAAAAAGAAGTAATTTGTATTATACCTATTTATAGATATAAGAAACATAAAACTTTAGAATTTCATTTACTCCTTATTTCAGCCGTTTACATATATTTTACTTCTATATGTTTTAGTTCTGAAAATACAATGCTATTATTACAATCCTGAAAATTCAATACAGTTTGTTTTACAAAACTTTCACATATTTCCCATATCTTACACACGTCTTTTGTAGATTCAATTTTTCCTCTGATATCCTTTGCTTTTTGCTGAAGAACTTCTTGTTAGCTTTCTTTGAACCACAAGACTTTTGCAACAAATATTCTGACCTTTCCTTTATCTTAAATTTCTCAGTCTCACACTTGAGTTTCACAAATATTTTCACTAGATATAGAATTATTTATCTTTGTATCTTCTCAAATTTTGTGCAATGTTTTTTTTTCTACTATTACTGTTTCTTTCTGGAAGCTAACCACAATTGAATGGTCCCCACACCCCACACTCCAAAAGTTCTTCCCACCACCCCCAGCAGGATAAGTTATATATTCAACCCATCGGCACACTCTCTGCTGTGAATTATTTCTTTGTATATCTTATTTTCTGTAGCTTTATTATGATGTGCTTCTGCTTGTGTGTGTGTGTGTTTACATATAGGATTTATCTTGGTTTGGGTGGTCAGAATTTCATAGATCTACAAGTTGATGTCTTCCTACAAATTTTAAAAAAATTTCACCCAATTTTTTTCATATTTTGTAATCCTTTTAGGCTCTGTTCTTTTTTATGTAAACAATTTTATTATTGTTGTTGTTTTTCCCTTAGCTCCACAGTTTGAAAAACATTGATCTGGTTTCTAGTTTACTGATTCTCTCTTTGATAACCCCCAATCTGCTGATAAGTCCTTCTGATAAATTTGCCATTAGGATGTATTTTACTTTTCACTTCTAGTATGTCTATTTAGTTCAATTTTATTTTGTCTGCATTTTTCTCTGCTGTAATTTCTCATATATTTCCTTATTATATCATCATTTCCTTTAGTCATTAAGCATATATGCAAACTGTTTTAAAGTCCTTGGCTGCTAATTCAAACTGTGGGCTCATGGTCATCCCAGGGAATGGAGAGGGCCTGCATCTGCAGGCAGGATCATCCCACCCACCATATCCATGGGATATAAGCCCTCTCTCACTTGGAGTTGGAGTGGACATCACCATCCCAGTCCCCTCAGGATTGGGGGAAGAACTATGGACTAGAGTGGACTTGATGGTATTCTCTTGTTCACATATGGTGATTCTAGCAATGCAAGAAATTATAACAATGAGGTGGAGCCAGTGGCCACTTGACACTTTTGGGGTAGGGAGGGGATGTGCAGTTGAAATACAGGTTCTTCTTTGGGAGTTGGAGGTTGTCCTGAGTACTGTTGTGGCAACGGATGTAGGCCATTTTAAATCAGCACACACCACTCAGAACTGAGTGGGAGAGAGTGGGGTCTACAGTGTGAACTGTGGTCTATGGTTGGTGGCAAGGCTCCAGAATGTGTAAGTTCATTGAGGGTGGTGGGCCACACTTGTGGGAGATGTTTGTGTGGGATATGGTGGGAGGTGTGGGAGGTGGGCAACATGGGAATCCCAGTGGGTTCCGTGTAATATTTTGGGTCATCTAAGCACCTTTAAAATATATGTATATATATATATATATATATATATATATAAATAACATTTTTGTAAGCAAATACACATATATGCATATATATTTATATATCATTTTGCAAATGTTTGTATGTATTGTGAGAATTTTGATTTTTACCCATAATTAAAAAAAAAAAATCTCCCAACTAAAAAAAAAAAAAAATCATCTTGAAATCTGTTTCTATTAAATTTTTTTCATTAACAGGTTCACATTTTCTTGCTTTTAAAATACTTTCTAAAGGGAATTTAAAAAGTATTTTAAAAATACTATATTGTACTTTGTGAATGGTACATGGTATGTTTTAAGGAGCCTGATTTTGTTGTCTTTCAATAAGGGCTAGGTTTGTTCAGTTTGGCAAAAAATTTTTGGCAATACATTTTGAAATTCTTTGGCTTTATATTATTCTTTGTTAAGGATGATTTCTTCCATTTTGTCCTCAGTTTTAGGGCATGGTGTTTACTGCAGGGAATTGGCCTTATTTCAAATGTGCTTGTTGATTTCGTTTTGTTTTGTCTTAAGTTCATGCCTGAACTAATCAAAGATCTTCAACATACTGGTTGGGCCATTAATTCATCTTCAGCTGAGGCCCTACAGAGGACCCCAGTACACATATTTGGGTATCTCTGTTTGATACCTATTTTCTATGTTCCAATTTCTTTAATGGTGGAAACTCCAATCTCTGCTTCTTCAGCTATGCAAGACCTTTATACTTTTCTTGTACTTGGTAGGTCCTAATCAAGTAAGCATGCAGAAAGGCAATATAAAAACAAGTCTTGGGAAGCGGCTGTGGCTCAATCAGTAGGGCTCCCGTTTACCATATGGGAGGCCCCGGGTTCGGTTCCCGGGACCTCCTGGTGAAGGCAAGCCCGCCCGCACGGCGTGGTTGGCTGACCCAGAGAGCACAAGCAGCAAGGGGGGGGATAAATGAATAAATAAATAAAATCTTAAAAAAAAAAAAACAAGTCTTTTCTCATGCATTTCCATTATCTCATGGATAATTGATATGTTATGTCTGTTTCCAATGCCTGAAAGCACTATTCATCTACATTTTGTTCAACTTTATATTTGTTGATGCTGGCAGGGTAATTCTTCTACCACTTACACTGTCATCACAGAATCCATAATCTGACCATAGATTTCAATGTCTTCTGATTGAAATGAAGATATGGTTTGTTATACAATCTCATTTTATTTTCCCTATATTTGTTATCAGTGTCTTTTATCCTTTCATGTGTTATTTTTTCTTTTTGTGGCTTATTAAATAATGTCATTTTACCTTTCTTTCTTATTTGATAAATGTTATTAAATTTTATTTCCTTTTAATTTATTGTTATTCTTTTGACATTTTCTTTTTCCTACTTTTTTAGGTTAAATTAATTTCTTTTTCTAGCACACAGAGATAACAGATTACTTTATTTTTGCCCTTTCAATAGTACAGTAATTTAATATTTCCGCTATCCACCTGATTGCCACTCTCACTTTCAAACAGTGCTATGGATTATTCATATTGAAATCCATTATATAAATATTTTAATTTTTAATATTTTAATTTCTATTTGACCTAGAATAACTTAATGCCATATTTTTTTATTTTATTTATCTTGAATTTTCAAATTTAATGGTTTTATATTTTTATATTGTGAATATTAATTAACATATATAGAATTTTTTTCAGATGTGACTCATTTAGTTTAAATGTTTGAAAACTTAAAGAAATTTATGGGTTAAGTAATATAAATTTTTATAAGTGACAAAGATATTGTGAAAGAAAGTTTCAAATGTTGTTTTGCATATTTGAAATTATCATATACATTATTCAGAGTTAACACATTTGTGGGATGGTTTTGTGTGAAAGAGCTTTGTGAGACAAGCTGAAATGTAAGTCTAAATCATTTCACTTTTAAGTCATCAAGAATCATTTTAAATTAAATAATTTTCACATGGTTTCTCATTTAAATTAGATAAATCTTGTGATGAAAAATAAACCATGTAAATTGGCTTTTTTATGACACATTTATCCAAAAAGGGTATGAAATAATTTCCTCATTTATTTGATGCAGAAAATTGCATGCATTTGGGCCCATATTTTTGTTATTGCTTGCTTCATTACTACCTAGGATATAATTTTCCCTTCCAAGAAACAACTGACAGTATATAATTGGGTGGAATCTCTTTATCATGGGATATTGTCTTAAGGACCTTTAAATATAAATTGAAATGACAGATTCCATAAGATATAAGGTCTTCTACATTCAAATAAGTGTTTTAAATTCTTAAGATAACATTCCAATTGAGTTGGTCTCCAGATTTATCAATTTAAATGTTCCTTTATATTAGCCAAATAGTCTTTCTTTGTAGATTCCCTATTTTTAAGATCTTTACTACATAGAATGAGGCAATGTACTAATCTTTCTACTTTGCTAAATGCATTAAAAGGCCTCCAGAAAACATCACATAAAGCACTGGAAGTCTTCATTTAGTAAAGGGCAGGAATAAGAAATAAAAACAAAACTCTGCAAGAAGTACACTATTAGAAACTTAGATTCCAATGTTTTTGACATATCATGCAATTGCTTGATAAATGTATAGTTTGCATTTTTGGACCCGAGTGATTAATATCAAATTCATTTAAAGAGGAAGAAAAATAAGTAGAATTATTATTATTTTATTTTACTGTATAGTGCTAGTATTATTAGAGAGAGAGAGAAAAAAGAAGAAGGAGAAGGAGAACAAGGAGAAGAAGAAGGAGGAGGAGGAGGAAGAGGAGGAGAGGAAGGAGGTAGGATGATCATAAAAGTAAATGGAGGAGATGAGTTATACCTATAATAATTCTGAGGTTCTGGTGCGTATTCAAGGTGCAATACAACATTGTACTGGCAAGTATGAAGTTTCCAGAAAGGAAATATTTGAAGTCACAGAGTCAGTAAGATTTAAGAGTAAATACAAAACTTACACTTCTACTTAGTATATGGAAAACTAAAAAGTTCAATTTTCATCCCTGACAATTTTAAGAAGATATTAAAACACAAAATTCTAACTTTTCTTTGCCTATCAGAAAGAAATTGGAAACATCTAAGAAATCAAGTTCAAAGAAAGGACAACCCCATCAAAGGGGAGATGGGACAAATGAACTGTTTCAACTTTGACAGAGAGTGGGAGAAAGATTCAACCACTGTAAAAGCAGATAGGAATTATATATATATATATATAGGAGAATTATTACTGCCAAGTGTCAGTTACAGTTCTAATTGGGAAAAGAGTGAGCCCTAGATCCAAGGGCTTTGCATTCACTCTCAGTATCTTCTTTGCAGGTCTATATCATGTGATCATGAGATAGACTAAGGTCAGTTTGGGAGACCTTCAGACAAAGTCACTGTTTCAGCTACAAAATATGAAATATACCTCTCTTACTTTCTTAATAAATGAGGAACTGCCATTATTTCGCCAATTATAGCTTTATACTTACTTTTGTCTGCATAACAATATATGAAATGTATTGATACTCAATCATGGAATTGCTCCTGCCTTCTGACAACATCCAAATGGAAAACAAATCTTTGCTGTCTTATTCTCTCTCCCTGATTTCCCAATCAAAGCCTGAATTCTGTAATATGTTCTTCAAAAAAGAAGAGGAAAGAATCAATGAAAAATTTGATGATAAATCAATAGGAATTAAAAAACAGAAAAATGTTAAAAAATAAAACATTGGGGAAAAGTATCAAAAGTTATGGTAAAATATCAAGACATAAAATATAAATATAGATAAAGTACTATAACAAGAATAGAAAGGGAGTACATCACATCACCTGATAAATCTTTCTTTCCTTTATAAAGTTCTTTTTTTCTGTAAAAAAGGACTATACATGTATGAAAAGACTTAGTTGTCACACTGTCTTCTCTCACATCTTTACAGAATGCTTTCTAGCAATATATACTTTTACAAAACTGTGATATTTTTAATTAAATAATATAAGTAAAAAAGAAATGAATTATTTTTCCAATTTTTATAGAGCAGTATACTTTTGTTATAAAAACACTAATAGCATTGAGTGGTGATGAAGAATGTGAGCTCTACATACAGACTGTCAGGGTTTAAATGTGAGCTTGTCCTTTAACCTGTTGACTGACCATGAAGAAGCTATGAAACTCTTTGATCCCCAGTTTCAGCATCTGTAAAATTCATCCATTAAAATACATTTAATAAGGTATAATTCTAGGTCTTGGAGAAATAGGATTGAACCTAATTAGAAATAATCTTGTGTTCAGACAGCTTTCATAGTAGAGGAAAACAGAGGAAACAAAAGGCATAAGCAAAATATATAGAACATTAGATGGGGTAACTGCTATGGAAAAAAAATGCAGCAAGCATGAGGGATGGGGCTGATGTGATTTTCAATAGTGTGGTAAGGGATGGTCTTAGGAGGAAGAGAATGAGAAAAGATCTATGGAATTATCTGAGAGGGGAATTTGGGGAAGAAGAATAAATGTGAAAATGTTCAGGCAGCATCAGGACTAATGTGTACATAGAAGGGTGAGGAGGTCAGTGTCACCATATCAAAGGGAACATGACAGACACAATAATAAAGGAATAGATAGTAGAAGTAAATAGGAGGGGGAAGATCATGGAGTTGTTGGCTTTTGCATAAATTTTGATATTTACTTTCTTAATGTGATAGCAACTCTTGTAGGTTTGGTGAAGAAAAATTATATGAGCCAACTTTTTTTTTTAACAGTAATACCCTGGACCCTACATTGGGACAGATTCAAGAGGCATAAGATCGAAAACAGGGATGCAATCTAGAAGGATACAACTATAATTTATACATGAACATGATGATCCTTTTGGCTAGGGTAATAGTAGAAGAGGTATTTAGGAACTATCACACTCCAAATTTATTCTGCACAAATAATTAATGTTATATGCTGATGTGAAATGTGTGAAATAGAGACAATAAGTGATTATTAAGACTTTCCAGTATGACATTAAATTTTAGATATTTCAAAAATTTAGTGGACATCTATCTGCATGGATCAATGGTGTGGATGGAATGGCACAGATTCGTGTGTTTTAAGCCAGCCGGTGGTGGTTGGCACAGACGGCTGAGCCCCACAGTTAGGGGGGAAAAAAAGGCCAGTTGGAGCCATGAGCAGGGCTCAGCAACGAGGACATAGGGCCTAGTGGGAGAGGGCACTCTCTGAGTGGGGGCTCTAGTAAAGGGATGAGAGAGTGTTATTTTCTGGGGATTTGGCTGCCTGGAGCCCCTTGGACCTTGGGTGAACAGAACAGCTGGAGCAAATTGGCACATGGTGGAGGGTAGGAGTGATTCTGTTTGGGGAGGGAGTTGATTTGCCTAGCTGCCCAGGGATAAGCCCCGGGCCGCCACAAAGACAGGAAGAGGGGGCACTCTCCAAAAGAGGGAGAGTTCTGTTGGAGGACAAGGAAGGGAATTTTTTTTTTTTTGCCATCAGTCTGGCTGCCTGGACCACCACATAGCTTTGGGGAGCAGATAAGCCAACTTGAAGCAGCACCAGGCTGAGAGGAGAGGCAAATCTGCTGAGTCAACCTGATTTACACAGCAACCCAGTGGCGCTGGGCTTGGCTCCAGAAGGGGCGGAGTCGGCCGTCTTTAGTATTCTGCACTGATTAACATCAGAGCTACAGCTACCCTGGGGAGTCCAGGAAGTGGGCCATGCTTGATTAATTTCCACGAGCCCAGCTAGGGTCCCATCCTAAGGGAGTAGGTCTAGAGGAGGAATTATTTTAGGTCCTGTATTTTGCCAAAAAAAAAAAGAAAAAAAGAAAAGGGAGAAGTTCACTTCAATAAATGAAAAATAAATTCTTTTTAATTTAGTTTAATAGCTAAAAGCTATTTCAGGACCTGCATATAAAACCCTGTGGGGAAATTGATTGATAAATACAAGCAGGCAGAGAGGACCCACATGGACCGTAGGGGAATCATTGACCCTCCTTAGCTCTGTTTGAATGCTTGTCTGTGTGGTTCTTTGGTTTTTCTTTGTTTATTTGTTGTCTCTTGCTTTTCTTTCCTCTGTATTCCCCCTTTCTTTTTTCTTTCATTTTTTAAATTAGCTACTGCTACCTTGCCACTTCTTTCCTGTGCTTCTTCTTCAGTAATTTCCCACTCACTGTCTATATTGGTTTTGTATTCCAAACTATCACTTATCCTTCCTTCATCTTTCTGCCTTCTGCTTTCTGTTGTGGCTCTTAGATACAACATTTGTTCATAGGCCCACAACTTAAGGGTGTCAATTTATATTCCATCTTTTTCGTTGTCTTCTTTTTTATTTAGTATTAACTTTTTTCATTCAGTCCTTTCTTTACTATTTTTCTCCTACCTCAGAATTCTAGCCTTCTAAATCACTATAAATATTCCTCCATTTGTTTTCCCAGTCTGTTGTAGGAACTTCACATTTTTTCCTATTACTCTACACTGCCTACACAAGTTAAATATTCATCTCATTAAGTCTCATTTGGCCCCTCTTCTAACTTTTCTCAATATTACTATTATCCTTCTGCCTTCCTTACATCTTTTGATTCCTCTGGCCCTAATATTTTGTCTTGAAGGGAACGTAGAAAGAAGCAAGGAAATAAAACAGGAAGAAAAAGTGCCAAAGAGAAAACTTAACTCACACACAAAACCAACAGTTAAATAAAACTCTAGAGCATAGAGAAAAGGTAATCAACTGAACAAACCCATCAGGATAATATGATGATGAGAAGGCAACAAATAAAACAAATGATTCTGATAAACAGGAAAACATGGAGCAGTCCAATGAACAAATTAAAAACCAGGAAGTGATGCAGAACATTGAACAACTAATCAAAGCTATCCAAACAAATATCATGGACCAACTTAAAGAAGTGAAGGAAGAGATTAAGGATATAAAGAAGACACTGGGAGACCATACTGAAGAAATTGCAATCATTCCTAAAAAGACACTGGATATGATGGTGAACAATGGCACAATCCAAGAAATCAAAAAGACGCTGGACTCACATAACAGCAGATTTGAGCAGGCAGAGGAAAGAATTAGTGATATGGAAGACAATACAGCTGAAATAAAAAAGATAGTAGAACAGATGGACAAAAAGATAGAAAAAAATCCATCATGGATTCAGGGTCTTAACCAATAACACAAACTGCACAAACATATGCATTATGGGTATCCCAGAAGGAGAAGAGAAGGGAAACGGAACAGAAGGAGTGTTGAAGAAAATAATGGCTGAAAACTTCCCATTCCTATTGAGAGAGATGGATGTGTACATCCAGGAAGCACAGTGCACCCCAAATAGTATAAATCCCAAACAGGCCAAATCCAAGACATATACTTGTCAAAATGTCCAATGTTCAAGACAAAGAGAAAATACTCAAGGCAGCAAGAGAAAAGAGAGCCAACACATACAAGGGAAGCACAATAAGATAAGTCTTGATTTCTCAGCTGAAACCATGGAGGCAAGAAGACAATAGTTTGACATAGTCGAAATACTAAAAGAAAAAAACTACCAGGCAAAAATCCTCTTACCAGCAAAACTGGCATTCTAAAATGATGGAGAGTTCAAAATATTCACAGGTAAAGAGAAATTAAGAGAGTATGTCAATAAGAAACCAGCACTTCAAGAAATACTAAAGGAATCTCTACAAGTTGAAAGGAAAAAAAAAGGGAGAGAGAGATGGAGGAAAGTTTAAAAACAACTGAAAAGATAAAAAGAGAAACAAAACAACATATGACATACATTAACTGAAAGAAAAAATGGCTGAAGTAAGAAATTCGTTATGAATAATAACACTGAATGTTAATGGATTAAATTCACCAATCAAGAGACACAGATTGGCAGAATGGATAAGAAAATATGATCCATCTATATGCTGTCTTCAAGAAACCCACCTTCGACCCAGGGATTCAAGGAGGCTGGAAGTGAATGGCTGGAAAACCATTTTACAACCTAACAACAGCCAAAAAAGGGCAGGAGAAGCTATTCTAATATCAGACAAAATAGACTTTAAATGCAAAACTAGTGTAAGAGACAAAGATGGACACTACATATTAGTAAAAGGAGTAATCTCTCAAGAAGAGAGAACAATCATCGATATTAACACATCTAATCAGGGTGCCTCAAAATCCATGAGGCAAACTCTGGAAAAAATAAAGGGAGAAATAAATGCCTCTACAATATAGCAAGGGACTTCAACACACCATTATCATCATTAGACAGAACATCTAGATGAAAAATCAATAAAGAAACAAAGGCACACAACAGTACATTAGAGGACCTGGACTTAATTTGATATATACAGAACACTACATCCAAATAGAGCAGGATTTACATTCTTCTCTAGTGCACATGGAACATACTCCAAAATAGACCACATGCTAGGCCACAGAACAACTCTCGATGAATTCAAAAGATTGAGATTATACAAAATAATTTCTCTGACCACAACAGAATGAAACTGGAAATCACTAAGGGCCAGAGAAACAGGTTAGGCACAAGGATATGGAAGTTAAACAACATATTCTTTGACAAACAGTGGGTCAAAGAGGAAATCTCAAAGAAATCAGTAACTACATTTAAACTAATGAAAACAACAACACAACATATCAAAACCTATGGGATGCAGCGAAAGCAGTCCTGAGAGGGAAGTTCATAGCCATAAATTCATATATTAAAAAAGAAGAAAGAGCTAAAATTGAAGACCTAACTGTACACTTGGATGAATTGGAAAAACAACAAAAAACTAAACCTAAAGGAAGTAGAAAGAAGGAAATGACAAAGATTAGAGCAGAGCTAAATGAAATAGAGAATAAGAAAGCATTGGAAACAATAAAAAAACTAAAACCTGGTTCTTCAAGAATATCAACAAAATTGACAAACTCTTAGCCAGACTAACAAAGAAAAAGAGAGAACATATGCAAATACATGAAATAAGGAATGAGAAAGGGGATATCACTACTGACCCCACAGAAACAAAGAGTATCATAAGAGGATAATTTGAAAAATTATATTCCAATAAGAATGATACTTTAGAGGAAATGGAAACTCACAAACAACCTACATTGATGAAAAAATAAATAGATGAACTCAACAGTCCAATTATAAGTAAAGAGATGAATCAGTCATAAAAAATCTCCCAACTAATAAGAGCTCAAGACCAGATGGCTTCACAGCTGATTTCTACCAAATATTCTGGAAAGAGCTAACACCAATTCTACTTAAGCTCTTCCAAAAAATAGAAGTAGAAGGAATATTGCCTAACTCATTCTATGGTGCCAACATTACCCTAATACCAGAACCAAAGAAAGATACCACAAGAAAGGAAAATTACAGACCAACTTCTCTAATGAACCTAGATGCTAAAATCCTCAACAAAATACTTGATAATCGCATTCAACAACATATCAAAAAGATTATACACCATGACCAAGTGGCTTTCATCCCGGGTATGCAAGGATGGTTCGATATAAGAAAATCAATCAATGTAATACACCACATAAACAGATTGAAGGAAAAAAAATCACATGATCATCTCTATAGGTTCAGAAAAAGCATTTGACAAAATACAGCACTCTTTCCTCATAAAAGCACTACAAAAGATAGGAATAGATGGAAACTATCTGAAAATGATAAAGGGTATATATGAAAAACCCAATGCTAACATCATTTTCAACGGTGAAATCCTAAAAGCCTTCCCTCTGAGATCGGGAAAAAACAAGGATGCCCACTATCACCACTCCTATTTAACATTGTCTTAGAAGTACTGGCACGAGCACTAAGACATGAAAATGACATAAAAGGCATCCAGATTGGAAAAGAAGAAGTAAAAATTTCATTATTTGCAGATGACATGATCCTATACATAGAAAGCCCTGAGAAATCTACAACAAGGCTTCTAGAACTTATCAAGGAGTTCAGTAATGTTGCAGGCTATAAGATCAATGCGTAAAAATCAGTAGCATTTCTGTACACCAATAATGAGCAAACTGAGGAGGAAATCAGGAAAAAAATACCATTTACAATAGTAACTGAAAGAATCAAACACCTAGGAATAAATTTAACTAAAGATGTAAAGGACTTATATACAAAAAACTAAACAACACTGTTAAAGAAAATCAAGAAGATTTAAATAAATGGAAAAATATTCCCTGTTCATTGACAGGAAGACTATACATCATCAAGATATCTATCCTACCCAAACTAATCTACCAATTTTTTGCAATCCCAATAAAAGTCAACACTGTATTTTTTAAGGAACTGAAAAACTAACCACAAAATATATTTGAGAGGTAAGAGGCCCGGAATTGCCAAACATATATTGAAAAAGAAAAATGAATTAGGAGGTATCACACTACCTGACTTTAAAACATGCTAAAAGCTACAGTGATCAAAATTGCATGGTATTGACACAAGGATAGACCTACTGACCAATGGAAGAGATTTGAGAGTTCTGATATAATACTTGCATATACAGTTATCTGATATTTGACATGCCCATGAAGCCCACTCAGTTGCCAGAGAATGGCCTCTTTAACAAGTGGTGCTTGGAGAACTGGATATCCATATCCAAAAAATGAGAGAAGAATACCATCTCACACCTTATACAAAAAATCAACTCAAGATGGATCAAAGATCTAAATGTAAGAGCCAAAACCATAAAGACCTTGGAAGATAATGTAGGGAAGCATCTACAGGACCTTGTAATAGGAAATGGTTTCATGAAATTCACAGCCAAAGCACGAGCAGCAAGAGAAAAAATAGATAAATGGGATCTCATCAAAATTAAAAACTTCTGCACCTCAAAGGATATTATTAAGAAAATTAGAAGGCAGCCTACCAAATGGGAGAAAATATTTGGCAAACATATATCTGATAGGAGCCTAATATCCTGCATATATAAAGAAATCCTACACCTTGAAAATAAAAGGACAAACAACCCATTCAAAAAATGGGCAAGTGACCTGAAAAGACACTTCTCCAAGGAAGAAATACAAATGGCTTAAAAGCACATGAAAAAATGCTCAATGTCCCTTCCTATAATGGAAATGCAAATCAAAAATACAATGAGATACCATCTTACACACATCAGAATGGCAGCTATTAAAAAAACCAGGAGACACTAAATTTTGGAGAGGATGTGTAGGAATACGAACACTCATCCACTCTTGGTGGGACTGCGGTATTGTCCAGCCACTGTGGAAGACAGTTTGGCAGTTCCTTAGAAAACTAACAATAGATCTTCTGTATGATCCAGCAATTCCACTCCTGGGTATATACCCAGAAGAACTGAAAGCAAAGACACAAACAGATATATGCACAGCAATGTTCATAGCGGCATTGTTCACCATTGCCAAAAGTTGGAATCAGTTCTGGTGCCCATCAACAGACGAGTGGATAAGCAAAATGTGGTACATACATACAATGGAATATTACACAGCTGTAAGAAGGAACAAAGTGCTAACACATGGAATAACGTGGATGAATCTTAAAGACCATATGTTGAGTGAAGCAAGCCAGGCACTAAAGGGTGAACAGTATATGAACTCACTGATCTGAACTGAGGAAAGTGAGCAGTCTCTGAGAACCATTGTCTGAAAGATAGGTTAACAAGCGAGAGTAAGAGAAGAGCAGGCTTTGAGCCATCACCCATATGGACATAATCTATGGTAAAGGGATAGAGTGTGGTTGCATGTTGGGGGATGGGGCAGATGAGTGCTGGTGTTCCTTGGTTTGGTTGTGCAGCACTGGCGGGTGGGTGGATTAGGAAGGACAGGTTCAAATTCCCAGGGCATGTAACTGTGAAACTTGACATTCCTTGGCTCGGGATAGGGTGGTATCATGGGCCCTGGGGGGCTGGGGGAAGGGAAGAGTCAAGATCTAATGGATTGTTTGGTGATATTGGGAAAGGTTTCTCATTACCTTACAGTAATGGACACAGGACATGGTAAATATCATCAAAATTATTAAACTGTATCATCTAAATTGTAAACTATACTGTAAATCATTGACAATGTTCAGTTGCTATATTTTGCTATCTGGATAACAGTTATAACAAAGCAAACATCAAAAAAAAAGGGGGGTGTCTTAATATGGGGTGGGGAAGGGGGTATGGTTTGTTATCTAGGAGACTCCGGCACTCCATTTGTGACTTTGCTGTGACCTAAAATTTCTTTGAAAATTAAATGAAAAATTGGGAGACAATGAGGATTGAGACATGGAAGGTGTCACGGCACACCGGACATCCAATAACACAGTGATAAAAGGAAGGAAAAAAAAGAAAAGAGAAAGGAAAAAAAGAAAAAAGAATATATATATATTTTAAAGGCATTTCCTTTGCTTTTTTGCCCATTTTTTTGAATGTCCCAATCCGCTAAATATATTTTGTTTTGTTTTGTTTTTTGTTTGATTTTTTTCTTGTTTTCTTTGTTTTTTTCTTCTCTTTTTTCCCGCTGAGTTTCCTTATGTTTTTCTCTTGCATGTAAGCTTATCATAGTTGTTTCTTTTTCGTAGTAAGTGTATTTGATTATTTTATGGACTACATATTCATGGAGGATTTGGATCACAGAAGGGTTACAATGGGTACTGCAGGGGATTATTGGTGGGGGGTGTCTGGGAGGGGGGTTTCATTGGAGTTAGTTCATCTGAATATACATGAAAGATATACAAAATCGTTCAAAAGATCATAAGATGGGGCATGGTCACGATGGGTGGACAATCACACAATAAATGAGGGAATCTGAATTCCTAGCCTGGAGAGCTCTGCCACAGTCTCCAAGGGAGCAGCAATAGTCCTCTGAGTGCAGTGACAGTGTCTGTCAAAAGAGGATGACCCAGTGATGTGTTCATTTTATTGATGACTACCGTTGTGAGTCTTTGCTCTTGTAACTGAGACTTAGCCTGCAGTTGTGGGGTGCCTAAGGGTTGCCACCCGAGAGCCTCCTTGTTGCTCAAATGTGGCCTCTCTCTAAGCCAAACTCAGTATATGATTGCATTACCTTCCTCCCAACATGGGACATGACTCCCGGGGATGAGCCTACCTGGCAACGAGGGATTAATGCCAAATGCCAACTGGCAACACAACTGGAAAAAGACCTTGAATTAAAGGGGGAAAAGGTAAAGACAAATGAGTTCAAGTGGCTAAGAGACTTCAAAGAGAGTCAGGAGGACATCCCAGAGGTAACTCTTACGCACACCTCAGTAGGAGCTCATAGAACATCTAAGTGCCTATCACCCCACACAGAGGGACACCTGAGAGCTCTGGATACACACAAGTCCTATATAAAGGGGGATAGCCCCAGAGACTGATGCCTTATCATTGGGCTCTATTTTGGTATCTGTGCTCCTGAGAGTGACAGAATTGGACTCAAATAAGTCCTCCCTGCACATGGTTCATCAGTCCCTTCTATTCAAACCTATATGTGATGCTGAAATTTTAAGTATACTTCCCGAGACTGGTGCCTCTGGCCTACCTATGTGCCAGGTGTGCGTGGAATCTCGGTGGAGCTGCAACTCCTACCCTACAGCTCAATGGACTTATCCAAGTCACCTGGCAAGGAGATAACGATGGTCAAGATCCTTCCCAGGGAATGGAGAGGGCCTGCATCTGCAGGCAGGATCATCCCACCCACCACATCCATGGGATATAAGCCCTCTCTCATTTGGAGGTGGAGTGGACATCACCATCCCAGTCCCCTCAGGATTGGGGAAAGAACTATGGAGTAGAGTAGACTTGATGGTATTCTGTTGTACACATATGGTGATTCTAGCAATTCAAGAAATTATAACAATGAGGTGGAGTCAGTGGCCACTTGACACTTTTGGAGCAGGGAGGGGACGTTCAGTTGAAATACAGGGGCTTCTTTGGGATTTGGAGGTTGTCCTGAGTACCATTGTGGCAACAGATGTAGGTCATTTTATATCAGCACACACCACTCAGAACTGTGTGGGAGAGAGTGTGGTCTATGATGTGAACTGTGGTCTATGGTTGGTGGCAAGGCCCCAGGATGTGTAAGTCCATTGAGGTTGGTGGGCCACACTTGTGGGAGATGTTTGTGTGGGATGTGGTGGGAGGTGTGGGAGGTGGGCAACATGGGAATCCCAGTGGATTCCATGTAATCTTTTAGGTAATCTAAGCACCTCTTTAAATATATTTATATATATATATAAATAACATTTTCATAAGCAAATGCACATATATGCATATATATTTATATATCATTTTACAAATATTATTATGTATTGTGAAACTTTTGATTTTTAGCCCTAATAAAAAATAAATTAATTTAAAAAAAAAGACTGTAACATATTATAGAAACCAGTAGAAAGAAAACAATATTTTTCTCATCATACAGATCTTAAACAAAGTAAAACTAATTACAGAATCTTGGCACATCAATGAATGGTAGGGTTTTCAAGTGGTTAGCAAGTAGAAACAAAAGAGATTTTACTGAATGCAAATATTTAATCTCATGAATTTCCAAAACTTTAGGTCATAAAGCTTTGTATGTTGAAAATATTGGTTTTGCTTATGTATTAAGAAAATATTAATCTTATATATTTAAATGACAAAGAATTTACTAAACATTTTAGGGATGAGTGGAAAATGAAAGCTGCAAAAGAGAATTAGAAAATGACAATCATTTTGAATAAATATATAATATGTACACACATACATAAGATTAGAGTAGAAGACTGAATAAAACTCTCAAAAGTCACTTGGACATTACTATTTTCTTGAACATTTCAAAACAACTGCAATACAAACTAAAGGATGCTAATTTATTTTGAGAAAGACCAAGTAAATACCCAAATAGGAAAGAAAGAAAAATTCATATAAATATTCAGAATCACTGTCATTCAATTGCCTTGAGCTCTCTTTCTTCTGCTTGAACCTAATGAGAGCATTTTTCACTTCGGGGAAGCATTAAAAGTGTCTTTTATGTCAATTACCACAGGCATTCCTTGCAGTTTCATCTGACAAGTCCAAATTCCATAAGGTAGGCTGCAAGCCAGGGACTCTGATAAAGGTTCTTAATGAGTTCTTCAGGAGATGCTAGCTATCTGAAGTAAAAGTGGGAGTTCTCTCTCTGATTGCTAAAATCACTTCTTTTAAGGCCTTCAACTGATTGGATAGATGTAAGTCAGTACCCAACTTAGTTGCCTGTAAATCTAGCCAGCCATCTATGCAATCAACCCACCAAAGATTAAAGTCCATGAAATGACCTTTTATTACAATTAGCCCAGTGCTTCCTTGACCAAACATCTGGGAACCATTAGTTGGCTGTGTTGACTGACACCTTAGCCTAACCATAACACCTGTTGAAATGATATCTTTAAATATTACATTAATTAAATATAATAAATAATTTTTATAGAGATTTGGAAATAACTCCTTTTACAAGAGAATATCAGGAAAGAATTTGCCGGTGTGGATGCAAGAGTTGCAAAACAATATTATATATTTGATGCAATTTTGAAAGCACAATTCTCTTCATTGAAAATTCAATGATACCCATGAAAACTTATTTGGATATTTAAAATCTCCATCAATTTATTTCATAACTGGTGAATTCATGGTTTATACCAAATGAGAGACTAATAGATATATTTCTATGCCATTGCCACCTCAATAGGCTCTGTTACTCCATGAAAAATCACCAAGTGTTAATACTACTTTGCACCATTGAAATCATTTTTAAATTGTCATTAAGTGTACTTTTCAAATAAGAAAACTAAAAGTTAGAGAAAGAATAATTTATAAAACTTATTTTATGATTACATTTATTTTTGCTGAAGCTATATTTCTGGGATTCTAAAATGTCATCTGTAATAAAAAATAATTTTGCAGAAGATCAGGACTGAGAAAAAGAAAAGAAACGTGACTTCTTTGGACCACATTTTTAAAAAATTAGAACTTTAGTCCTGAGAATTATACAATATCATTATTTTCTTAAAATTCTATTCCTCCTTTTAGTGAAAATGAGGTAGAGGTTATTATCACAGCTTCTGTGTCAGCCAAGCTACTCCTACCTAGGTAATCATTGTGGATTGTAAAAATGTCTTGATAAGCAGTAAAGAGACAAAATATATCTTGGACAGTAGCTTAGAATAGAAGGTGACAACTGGGGTCATAATTTTTGGAAGGACCTCAAGCTATATAGATTAATAACTCTATTGGGAGAGGAGGAAATGTTTTATGGTACTTGATGGAAATGTAGAAAGAAAATGGTGGCTGTAAAGCAAATGAGTAGGAAAAGAAATAATTCAGTGAAATGTTATATATCCAGGAAATACAAAGGAGAAGTCCAAGTTGGGAATTCTTTCTTGGAGGAGTTGTGATATTACTTTTAGAATTAGGAAGTCTGGTATGAATACATAAACTTCTACTTTGCTTAGAGTCTATGTCAGTGTTAGACATCTGGAGTTGGTATATGTGAAATTCTAAAGAATAGGATATGCTGTTTAAGCCAAATTTATCTACAATTTGAAGCACAAGAAAATCTCCCTTTTGTAATTTTAAATTCCTTGATTTTGCTTTTGAATTTA
Organism: Tolypeutes matacus; assembly: GCA_026826555.1. Classification (NCBI taxonomy): domain Eukaryota; kingdom Metazoa; phylum Chordata; class Mammalia; order Cingulata; family Chlamyphoridae; genus Tolypeutes; species Tolypeutes matacus. The sequence goes on from JAKSZT010031697.1 coordinate 334,597, forward strand.
AAGAATGTAGAGTCATGTTCACAGCTATTTACTTATTTAGCCTTTTGATTCAATATAAAAGTTTTTTTCACCCAGAAAGAAAAGGCATACCTTATTTTATTGAATTTTTATTTTATTAAGACTTTTTTTTTTTTTTTTTTTTTACAAATTGAAGCTTTGGAAGAAAACCAACCTTGCAATGAGCAAGCCTATTAGTTCCATTTTTCCAACATCATGTGCTCACTTCATGTCTCTGTGACACGGTTAAATTTGGGTATACATTTCCCTTAGACATATGTTATTGCATACTTAATAAACTAGTGTAAATATAATTTTTGTATGTACTGAGAAACCAAAAAAATCATGTGAATCACTTCATTTCAATATTTATTTAATCTATTTCAGTAGTTAAGAACAGAAACTGCAATATCACCAATGTATGCCTGTATTGAAATGCCTATAAAATATTAAGGTATAAAAATCACAGTCTTTCAAATCCCAATGAATTACTCAATGAATCTTTAAGGAAAATGGCATGGGCTTTCTCTCAGGTTTGGGTTTAAATTTGCAAAATGGCACTTCCTATATGTATTAGTCAGTCAAAGAAATGCTGATACAAAGTATTAGAAAATTGTTGGCTTTTATAAAGGGTATTGATTTCAGAGGAAAGCTTAAAGATACAAGGCCCTAAAAAGTCCAAGACAAGGTGCCATAAGATGTATTTTCTCATGAAGTTTGTGATCATGAATTGAAGCAAGATGGCTCCCAATCTCTGCAGGGTTCAGCCTTCCTCATCCTCTTAAGGCTCCAACTTCTTCTGATCTCAGCTGTAGGCTGGAGGGCTCATTTTTCCTGGGCCCTCTCAGCTGCCCAGGGCTCTGATCTCTTCACCTGTAAACTGCCAATTGAATGGTTCAGCTTTTCCTGGGGCTCCAGGATCAAAACTGACAAAGTTCTCTCTTCTTCTCCTGCATCTTCTGTGTGACTTCTTTAGTGTTTGTCCATTTATATAGCCCACCAACGAGGTGGGGACATAAACTGCATTATACCCTACTGACATGGACAAATCAAAACCTAAACTTAACATAATTTATTCAAACACATCTCAGCTGAATCTAATACATTCAAAGGGGATCACACCCAGAGGAACAGACCAGTTTACAAACAAAATCTCTCTTTTTGGAATTCATAAATAATCTAAAACTGTCACACTATACTTCAAAATTTGGGAAAATGTTAATTTCTTTTAATTGCATATTCTTAAAGGGATTCTATGTGCACTCCACACATTTAGACATTTGCGATAGTTTCCGTCCAGCGCATCCCCAAATTATGGACTTGGGTCAAATCTGCTTCTGCTGTATCTACAGAGTATGTGGGCCCTGTGATTGGCTCTTTCATGTTTTATTTAATTTTCATAGGTATGCCAGGGAGTCCTTTCTTCATGACTTCCTTGTCTATATTATTCCCCAATCTATTGCCAGGATATTTCTATCAGAACTTTCTGGAAATCCAGATCTGCATAATTTAAAATTGCTGGGGAATTAATATACCATGGGTTTTATTTTCACCAGTATGAGATCACAGTTGGCAGATAATTTTTTTCCTATCTTATTTCATTGCAAATGTGCTTTGCTGATTTTTTAAACTAAGATGGTTCATCTCTTCTGGATGAAAGTTTCACAAGTGATATGTGAGTGTGTGTACAGAATTTTGAGCCTAGTCTCCTTTTGTTCCTCTTTTATTTAATGAAGTTTCAGAAGTACAAGATTTCAGATTAGTCATTTAAAAAATATTCTAATATAGATGAGGTAGATAGAATAATGTCTGCCCACCCAGAGTTGTCCAAGTTCTAATTCCCAGAAACTGTGACTTCTTACCTTTAATGGAAAAAAATAGGCATTGCTGTTGGAATTAGTTAGGGATATTTTGATGGGTTGATTATCCTATATTATCTGCATATACATGATATAATCATAAAGGAATTTACAGAGGAAAGAAGGAGGCAGGGGTGTAAGAGGCAAAGAGAAGTGATGAAAACAGGTCGGTTGGAGCGGCATGTTGGTTGGCATGAAGGGGTCCATAAGCCAAAGAATAAGGACATCCTGTAGAATTTGGAAAAGGCAAGGAAAACGGTCTGCTGAAACTTTTAGTGTTAGTACAGCAAACACATTTTAGATTTATGTCCTCCAGATTTGTGAGATAATAATTTTGTTTTGGTACAAGCCACTAAATTAGTGGTGATTTGTTTCAGCAGCAATAAGTAACTAATGCATGAAACAGAATAATTACTTTTAGAAAATTAATATGTGAAAACCAAGTTAAAAGAAAAAAATTGCTACTGTTTCCTTACTTTACCTTAATTAACTTAACAAAACATATACTATTGATAATATTGCAAGGTGAGTTTAGCACTATTGTTCCAATTCTCCTCACCTAGCCAGAGGCAAAGAGAATCATTTTATTACAGCAAAAAATACTTCTCTAATTGCAAGTGTATTGGCTGCTGAAACCAAAAATTCCCCTAATAAATTAAAATTATACAAAGAAACACAAAAATCAAAAACATAAAACCTGAAAAGCTAATGTAATCAAATTATTGCCATTTGTATCTTGCAACCAAAAATAACCATCATATAGTTTGACTTTTCTGCTTTCACCTCTTCTGTTTATTCTTGACCATAAGTAGAAATTCACTCATTGACCTCGGACTCACAGTTATAGGTTTTGGCTTGTTTCTCACCTGACCAGAAATATCATAAATGTTGTTAATTACAAGACTCCATCTTCACTTTGCGTGCATGCCTACTTTCTCCCAATTCACTGCATGTTGAAAAGATTTTACATATATATAGATGTTTCACATGACTGTCAGGTCCTTGAGAAATGATGGCATTTTTAGGAAAAACACTTTTTTCTTTTTTTTAAATTTTCATTCCTGAGCACAATAATTAAAACACCAGAATAAATATATTTTAATTTATGGTTTCATAACAAAGGCAATTGTATACAATAAAGTCTAGCATAATAATATTATATGGGAAAATTTTTAATTCCATGCTATATTTGAATGCACATATATATTTGCTTGGGTGGAATAAAAGTGATGAAATGTAGAATCCCTTTTATGTTTTCTCTCAGACTGTTGTGCCATAACTATTTCCATGCATTTTGAAGCATTCTTGTGCTTTGTATCTATTTTCCCCTAAAGTTTTATTTGTCCATGAAATAAATTGACTTTAAAGAGCAAGATAACAATGGGCCCATAAAAGATTGTGAAATAGACATAAAAAGGGTATAATAAAAATGAAAAATATAAAACCTTTAGTAACTGAACTAAAGATGGGAATGGCAGAGAGGATGATCTTGCTATATCTCCCTTATTTAGAAATTAAAGTTTATTAAGTTCTATTTATTTAATTTTAAATTATTATTTATTTCATATGTTTGATTTTATTTTATAAATGATATGTTTTTTATATGTGGAACAATTGGTTGGGTATTTTGGGTTGGAATAAAAGCTTTACAATTTTTCTCATTAAAGTTAAATTAAATTGGGGGGGAAGCCAAGATGATGGCATTGAAAGACGCTCCTGGAGTCAGTTCATGCTACAGAGCATATAGTAATCACCCAAAGCTACCTATATCACCTGTTTGGGGGTCCCAGGAGATGAGAAGAGTATCCAGCAACATCCTTGAATGTATGGAAGGAGGAGATTGCCAATCTGCAGACAGGATTCATGAGTAGAAACCTCCATACTGCAGAGGTTGGTGCCCATGGTGCAAGCTGTCTTGGAAGCTATTCCATGGTCTGACATAGAAGCCCCTTTCCCCCAAAAATGTAGGAGGAAGACACAGTGAGGCACCGACTTCAGCCACTGCTTAGTAAATCCATTTGGCTAAAGTACAATACTAGGAACAGCTAAACTTTGAAACTGTCTAGGTCAGAAGGAGGTCCATAGTCATCATTTTGATTCTGCCCCTGGCATGAGGAGAATCAATGCTGATTGAAAATCACAGTGCTGGTAAGGACCAGCTTCTTTCTACCCAGATCAGACTACAACTGTAGCCTAAAACCCAACACCATCTCTGGCAGGGAGGAACCTGGGGGGACCTGCACCACCTCTCTGGGAAACTGAAAGCTATGCCAAAGAAACTAGTGCCCATTATACTCTAGCAGTGCATGCTACCTCAGGAGCTATTCCATGGCTGGAGTTAGAAGCTCCATTTCCCATAAAAGCTGGAGGAAAAGACAGATGTGCACTGACTTCAGCTACTGATTAGTGGACTTAGCTGGCTAAAGTATAATCCTAGATATAGCTAGGGTTTGAGCATGTCCAAGTAGGAAAGAGTCCAGTAATCACCATTTGACTCCACCCCCAGCATGAGGGGATGCTTGGCTGATTGAAAATCCAGTGAAGTAAAGGACTGGATTCTTTCCAAGATCAGACTGCAGGCCTATCCTAAGCTCCAGCCCCACTCCAGCAGAGAGGAAGTTGGCAAGACCTGCAAAAGGCTCTCCAGGAAACTGCAGGTGCTTGCCACTGGCACAGACTGAATATTTGGACACATCAGGCTGCATCCTCGCACCCCAATAAGATAGGAGAGGAGCAGGGTATCCTCTGCCTCTCTGGGCAAAGACAGGCATTTTCAGCCCACATGAACAGGTTTGTTGAGTGCCTTTGTGTCCATCTCTACCTCTGTCCTCCCATAGGATAGGAGGGGTGTGGTGTTCCCTCAGCCTCTTAAGGCAACTGCGGGTGTTTTTGACATGCACAAACCTGACATTTGGGCACTTGTGTCTCCATCTCCATCCCTAATAGGACAAGAGACAGTTTGTGTTTGATCAGTTTTCTGGGTAACTTCAGGTACTTTTGGCCCACACAGCCTGGACTGGTGGATATTTGTGGATCCACCCTCATCCCCCCATAGAAAAGGAGGGACCTGGTGTTTTCACAGCCTTTCTGGGCAAAATAAGACACTTTTGGCTTACATGGACTGAACTGTTGGATACCTATGGATTCACCCTCATCCCCCAATAGTAAAGTAGGGGTTTGATGTCTCCACAGCCTCTCTTGACATTGGCAGATACTTTCAGCCTACAGGGACTGAACTGTTGTTTTCCTGTGGATTCAATCCCATACCCTAATAAGATAAGAAGAGGCTGGTGTTTCCTCAGCCTCTCTAGGCAACAAGTTACTTTTGGCCTACAGGGACTGAACTGTTGGGCATTGGTGGCTGCGTTCTCAACCCCTAAAGGGCAGAAAGGACAGTACGCCCTCAGCCTCTCAGGGCAACTGCAGGTGTACTCAGCTGACACAGATTAGATTGTTGTGCACACCAGAGGGTACATTCTGACCTCTGGCAGGGCGGTGGTCTGCTGATACATCATTTTACCTGGGCAACTGTGCTCATTTTGGGCCCATACAGCATAGATTGCTGCCCACAACTACAGCTCCATCCGTGCCCAAGGTGAGAGAGGAAAGGATATTAAGCTTCATCAGTCTCTATAAGCAACTACATTATTGTCCTGCCAACTTGGATTATTATATATGACTGCAGCTCTGTACCTATACTTGATAGAGGAGAAAGTTGGGAGAAATTTCCTCAATTCCTGGAGCAATGTGGGCAGCTTCAGTCTCCATAGCTTACAACACCAACTACATCCTTGACTCCTACTACATAACAAGCAAGGGAGAAATGATGAGAAAGCCCTAAACTAAAGGGAGAAGCCACACCCAGAATAAGTGCATCTAGCAAGCCAGATGTGAAAACGCCAATAAAAAATTACAATCCATATCAAGAAACAGTAAGATATGGTCCAGTTAAAGGAACGAGATAAGCTGCAGATGACAAAAAGGAATTGAGACAACTAATTTTAGATTTTCAAACTAATCCCCTTAATAAATACAATGAAATAGCTAAAGAAATTAAGGATATTAAGAAGACACTGGAAGAGGACAAAGAAGAATTTGAAAGAATACATAGTAAAATAACAGACCTTATGGGAGTGAAAGCTGCAATAAATGAAATTAAAAATACACAGGAGGCATATAACTGTAGATTTGAGGAAGCAGAAGAAATGATTGGGGGGCTTGAAGATATGGTCTCCAAAAACAAAAATACAAAATAACTGATGATGAAAAGAAATAAAAAAATTGAACAGGGTCTCAGGGAACTAAATAACAGCAACTGATGGGCAAACATACACGTCATGGGAGTCCCAGAAGGAAAAGAGAAGGAAAACAGGGAGGAAGGAATATTTGAAGAAATAATCATAGAAATTTTCCCAACCCTATTGAAGGACACAAATATCTGTGTTAAAGAAGCACAACATAATCTCATCTGAATACATCCAAATAGAACAACTCTGAGACACATACTATTCAGAATGTCAAATGCCATAGACAAAGAGAGAATTCTGAGTGCAGCAAGAGAAAAGCAATGCATAACATATAAGGAATACCCAATAAGATTAAGTGCCGATTTCCCATCAGAAATCATGGAGGCAATAAGTCAGTGGTACCATATATTTAAGATAGTGCAAGAGAAAAACAGCTAGCCAAAATTTTTATATCTGGCAAGATTATCGTTAAAAAATGAGCGAGAGATTAGAATATTCACAGAAAAACAGAAACTGAGAGAGTTTATAACAAAAAGACTGGCTTTGTAGGAAATACTAAAGAGAGTGTTATGGCCTGAAAAGACAGGAGAGAAAGCCTTGGAAGAGGGTCTAGAAATGATGACTGTACCTGTAACAGTAAATAAATGTGTCAAAAGAGTGGTGAAAAAAAAATCACAGATAAAACCCCAAGATCAAAATGGATGAAATAAGATCTGCCTTTACAGTAATAACATTGGATATTGATGAATTAGGCTCCCCAATCAAAAGACACAGACTGGTGGAATGAATAAGAAAATATGAGCCATCTATATGCTGTCTGCAAGAGACTCATCTTAGACTCATGGATACCAATAGATTGAAAGTGAAAGGTCGGGGAAAGGTATTCCATGCATGAAGTAATAAAAAAAAAAAAAGCTGGGGTAGTATAACTTAGATTACATAATCTTTGAAAGCAAAACTGTTATTAGACACAAGGAAGGACATTATATATTAACAAAAGAGATAATTCATCAAGAAGAAAAAATAATCATAAATGTACACACACCTAACCAGGATATCCCAAGATACATGAGGCATACACTGGCAAAACTGATGGGAGAAACAGGTCTCTCTAAAATAATAATTGGGAAATTCAATACACCACTCACAACACTGGATAGAACATCTAGGCAGAGGATCAAAAAGAAACAGAGAGCTTCAATAATATGATAAATTGACTAAACCTAATAGACATATACAGAACATTGCACCCCAAAACAGCAGGATATACATTCTTTTCAAGTGTTCATGGGTATTTCTCCAGGATAGATTATATATTTGGTCACAAAACAGATCTCAATAAATTCAACAAAATCAAAATTATACAAATCACATTCTCTGATCATAATGGAATAAAGTTGGAAATCAAACCAACAGAAAAAAGGGACAGAAAAAAGCGACAGAAAAAAAGCGACAGAAAAAAGGAAAATTCACATATATGGTGATTAAACAACACACTCTTAAATAATCAGTCAAATTGCAAAGAGAAATTTCAAGAGAAATCAATAAACATCTCAAAATGAATGACAATGTAAACACCACATATCAGAATCTATGGGATGCAGCGAAGGCAGTGTTGAGAAGAAAATTTATAGCTCTCAATGCTTACATTAAAAAATGAAGGAAGAGCTAAAATCAATGACCTAACTATACAACAGGAGGAAATAGATAAAGAAGAAAAAACTAATCCCAAAGCAAATATAAAGAATGAAATAACAAACATAAGAGTAGAAATAAATGAAATTGAGATCCAAAAAAATTAAAGAGAATTAACAAAACCAAACGTTGCTTCTTCAAGATCATCAAAATTGACAAACCCTTAGCTAGAATGACAATGAAAAAGAGAGAGAAGAAGCAAATAAATGAAATAAAAAATGAAAATGGGAACATTACTACTGACCCCACACAAATAGGAGACATCAAAAGATAATACTATGAACAACTTTATGCCATTAAACTAGACAATGTAGATGAAATGGAAAAATTCTTAGAAATGTGCAAACAGCCTACACTGACCCTAGAAGAAAGAGAAAACCTCAACATCACAAGTAAAGAGATTGAAACAGTCATTAAACAGCTCCCAAAAATGAAAAGCTCAGGACCAGACAGTTTCACAGCTGAGTTCTATCAAGCATTCAAAGATTTAGTACAAATCTTTCTCAAGATCTTTCAAAAAAAAAAAAAAAAAGAAGAAGGAATGCTACCAAACTCACTTTATGAAGCCAATATCATCCTAATACCAAAGCAAGGTAAAGATATTATGAAAAAAGAAAATTACACATCCATTTCTCTATTGAATACAGATGCAAAAACCCTCAATAAAATAGTTGCTAATCAAATTCAACAGCACATTAGAAGAATTATTCATCATGATCAAATGGGTTATATACTAGGATAGCAAGAGTGGTTCAACACAAGAAAATCAATTAGCATAATACACCACATTAATAAATCAAAGAAGGAAAAACACATATCATTGATTGATGCAGAAAAGACATGACAAAATACAGAATCCTTTCTTGATAAAAATACTACAAAAATAGGAATTGAGGGAAACTTTCTCAAAATAATAAAGACCACATATGAAAAACCCACAGCTAACATTGTACTCAATGGTGAAAGAAGGAAAGCTTTCCCGTTGAAATCAGGGACAAGATAAGGATGCCCATTGTCACCACTGCTGTTCAATATAGTGCTAGAGGTTCTAGCTAGAGCAATCAGGCAATAAAGAGAAATAAAAGGCATCCAAATTGGAAAGGAAGAAGTAAAACTTACACTATTCACAGATGATATGATCCTATACCTAGAAAGTTCCAAAAAATGTGCAACAGAGCTGGTAGAGCTAATAAATGATTTCAGTAGAATGTTAGGATACAAGATCAATATGCAAAATCAGTGGTGTTTCTATACAACTGTAATGTGCAATTGGAGGAGGATATCAGTAAAAAAATTCCATTTACATTAGCTACTAAAAGAATCAAATATTTAGGAATAAACTTAACCAAGGATGTAAAACACTTATATTCAGAAAACTATAATGCATTGCTAAAAGAAATAGAAAAAAGACCTAAATAATTGGAAAAACATTCCCTGCTTATGGATTGGTAGACTAAATATTATTAAGATGCCAATTCTACCTAAACTGATATGCAGATTCAAAGTAATCACAATACATATTCCACCAGCATTTTTAAACAAATGGAAAACACAATTGTCAAATTTATCTGGAAGGATAAGTGACCTCAAATAGACAGAAACATCTTAAAAAGGAAAAGTGAATTAGGAGGGATCTCATTTCCAGACTTTAAATCATATTACCTAGCTACAGTGGTAAAAACAGCATGGTATTGGCATAAAGATAGAAACAAAAACCAGTGGAACCGAATTGATGGTTCAGAAACAGACCCTCACATCTATGGCCAATTGATTTTTGACAACATATCAAACCCACCCATCTGGGAAAGAACACTCTATTCAACAAATGTTGCTGGGAGAACAGGATATCCATAGCCAAAAGAAAGAAAGAAGACCTCTATCTCACACCTTATACTAAAATTAACTCAAAATAGATCAAAGAACTAAACATAAAAGCAAGTACCATAAAGTTCCTAGAAGAAAAGACCTTCAAGGTCCTTCAAGACCTGATGGTAGGTGGTGGATTCCTAAACTTTACACCAAAAACACAAGCCATGAAAGAAAACATGGATAAATGGGTCCTCCTTGAACTTAAACAGTTCTGTGATTCAAAGGACTTCATCAAAAAGGTGAAAAGACAGCCAACTCATTAGGAGAAAATATTTGGAAACCACATATCCAATAAAGATTTTATTTCCATTCTATATAACGAAATCATACAACTCAACGATAAAAAAGTAAGCAATCCAATAAAAGATGGGCAAAATATTTAAATAGGCATTTCTTCAAAGAGGAAATACAAATGGCAAAAAGCACATGAAAAAAATTTCTATTTCACTACCTCTTCGGGTAATGCAAATCAAAACAAAATGAAATATCATCTAACACCTCATAGAATGACCATTATTATTTAAAAAAAAAATAGACAACAATAAGTGCTGCAGCAAAAATGGAGAAAAAGGAACACTCCTTCACTGTTGGTGGCATTGTAAAATGTTGTAGCCTCTGTGGAAGACAGTTTGGTGGTTCCTAAAGAAGCTAAATATAGAACTGCCATATGATCCAGTGTGGGAATGCTTTGGTTAAAATGTCTTTGAAACAGTTAAAAGCTACGTTGCTGTGCCAGAAATATACTGCTGCATGGAAAATAGATGCTGTTATCAGTTCCTGCTGAAAACAATAAGAACTTTCTTACTCTACACTGTTACTTATTTAGAGCTTTCTGCTTCTCCATTACCTCCTACACAGCCTGGAACTTTCTGAGTCCTTACACGTACAGCATGTCCTTGAGCATGCTTCCCATAGTGGTTGGACTATATATATATATACTAGAGCAGAGCAATAAACATGGCTGCCCCCAAAGAATACTAAGCCTCAAAGTGTTTTCTTTTAATTCCCAATGACAATCAAGCAATTCCTCTACTAGGAATGTATACAGAAGAACTAAAAATTAAGACATAAACAGATATCTGCCCGCCAATGTTCATAGTGGTGTTATTCACAGTTGCCAAAAGATGGAAGCAACTCATGTGTCTAGCAAACAATGAGTGTATAAACAAAATGTGATATATATATATATATATATATATATATATATATATATGATGCGATATATATATGATGGATATATGATTGAGATGATAGCAAATATTTCATTAAGGGTATTTTAATTTGCTAAGGCTGCTGATGCAAAATAGCAGAAATGGATTGGCTTTTATAATGGGGAATTTTGGGTTGTAAAAGCTTACAGTTACAAGGCTGCAAAAATGTCAAAATCAAAGCATCATAAGAAATGCTTTTTCACCAAATGTCACCTGCTAGTAATTCCTGAAGTCCTGACACATAATGAGTCAAGATGGTGGTTTTTCCAGTCTCTACATTCTTCTGGAGCTCAACTGTGGGCAATCAATCATATATCTCTGGGCCACATCTCGTTGAGTCTCTTGGAGATTCTCTGTCTCTCTGCAGCTGTAGGTGAAACTCGACTGTGCTCTTTGACATGGCTGGATGAAATCGCAGAGCTTCCTTTCTCTTTTCAGTTTATATAAGACTCCAGTAAGAGAGCAGCAACTCAATCACAGTCGTGCTTCACTAATGCAGTCCAATCAAAAGCCCTAAAGTGATCTAAACAAATGATATAATCAAAGTTCCCTTCACAGAATTTAATGAAAATTTAATAACAACAGGAATGGAGTTGTTCAAAAGCATAACCTTTCTGGAATGCACAAAATTCAAACTGTCACAACTCTGTTTTAGAGGTAGCAGAATAAATCCTAAGGGCATACTGGAATGCAAGTATATTGATTCCAATCTATCCATTGGCAGCCTGAAAGCATGAACCAAGAGCACCATCTCCTTGCTCTTCCTAGAACTTACCATGTAGGCAGATGCAAGTTGCAGGCAGTTAAGTAGCCCAATTCTAAATGGGCTGGGGCAAAGGAATATAGCCTTTAGAACATAGACTAGAGCAACCTGAAAGGAGAAAATTCTACTTCATAGGGATAGGGGAAGTATTCTAATTTCTGCAAACAGGAAAATTAATAAGGCCCCAAACAAGCCTGTGATAAGACACAGGTTCAGAAAAGAAGAGGAACCAACACTTTCAACTCTGGCTGATCTTGATCAGAGAGCAAAACCTGAAGAAGAGGACCTTCCAACAGAGAGCCAGTTTTCAAAGCCATTGAAAGATATTTTTTCTTACCTTCTGTCACCCAATGATATATCTGTCATATTACTAGCTGTATAAAAATTTTTAAAATATATAGCTCAGGGACTAAATCTGAAAGATAAAACTTTAGGATAGTAAAATGAACTTTATGAAACAAAATTCTACAAGACAAACAAAAATGTAAGAAATTATGGCCCATTGAAAGGAAAAAAGAAAATCTTCAGAAAACATCAGATGTTAGAAACACTTAAGAAAGAATCAGTGAAATCAAATATAGCACATTTGAAATGATTCTGGCTAAAGATGAGAAAGAAAATACAGAGAAAAAGTAAACAGTGCCTAAGAGACATGTGAGTTACCCTCACAAATACCAATATAATCATAACAGAAGTCCAAGAAGACAAAAGAGAGAAAGGGGCATGAGAAATATTCAAAGAAATAATGGTAGAAAACTTCTCTAATTTAATGAATTAAAGATATGCCCTCACAACCAGGGAAAGCAGGGAAAACAAACCAAATAAACTTGAAGAGCACCAAGGCTAGACAGGGGCAAACATGCAGAATGCAGACAAAGACAGAGATCTTCTGAAATCTACAAGATAAAAGCACTATGTTAAGAAAAAGGCAGTCCCTATAAAATTAAGTGTTAATTTCTCAGTAAAATCCATAGAGGCATGAAAGCATGGGATGAAATATTCAAGTGGTAAAAGAAAATAATTTCAAGAGAGAATTTTATATTCAGGCAAGTCTGTCTTAATAATTGAAAGACACTAACACATTGCCAGATAAACAAAAGATGTGGGAGATCATCACCACTTGACTTGTCCTATAAGCAATGCTACAGGGAGTTCTTTAGATATAAAAGGAAAGACACTAAAATGTGGATCAAATCAGCATAAATAAATAAGGATTTTTGGTAAGGTAATCATATGGGAAATTATAAGCCACAGTATTATATTGTATTGCATTTTGTAATGTAACTAAACTATTTGTACAGATTTTAAAAAGCACATGCTTGAAAAGTAATTACAATTCTATGATTTAATGGACACAATGCAAAGATATAATTTGCAATATGTACAACCACAAAATGAAGTATCGTGGGGTATATGAACAATGTTTGCATATGTTATTGAAGTTAGGTTTGTATCAAATCAAATGAGATCATCATAGATTTAGGATGTGGCATTTAAGCCCAATAGAAACCACAAAAAGAATCTGAAAAATTACCAGAAGGAAATGATGTGAGTTCAAAATACTACAAAACAAAGTATCAAATAGCTATTACATTAAATATTAATGGAAAAATTGAGGGATTAAAAACATACAAAATGAATAAAGTACAAATTGCAAAGTGGTAGAACAAAATTCTACATTATTGGCAATTAAATGAAAATGGACTAAATTCTACATCAAAAGACAGAGAATGGCATAATGATTAAAACTATATGCTTTCTACAAGACACTCAACCTTTTTTTAAATTATTATTTATTTATTTTTTATTGTGGGTGAAAATCAAAATTTTCACAATACATACCAATATTTGTAAAATGATATATAAATATATATGCATATATGTACCTTTGCTTACAAAAATGTTATTTATATATATATATATATTTTTTTTTTTTTAAGAGGTGCTTAGATTACCTAAAATATTACACAGAACCTACCGGGATTCCCATGTTCCCCACCTCCCACACCTCCCACCACATCCCACATAAACATCTCCCACAAGTGTGGACCATCACCCTCAATGGACTTACACATCCTGGGGCCTTGCCATCAACCATAGACCACAGTTCACATCATAGACCCACTCTCTCCCACATAGTTCTGAATGATGTGTGCTGATTTAAAATGCCCTATATCCATTGCCACAACGGCACTCAGAACAACCTCCAAATCCCAGCAAAGCCCTTGTACTTCAACTGCACACCCCAAACCTGCCCCGAAAGTTTCCAGTGGCCACCGGCTCCACCTCACTGTTATAATTTCTTCCATTGCTAGAATCACCATATGTGTACAACAGAATACCATCAAGTCCACTCCAGTCCCTAGTTCTTTCCCCAATCCTGAGGGGACTGCAATGGTGATGTCCACTCCTCCTCCAAATGAGAGAGGGCTTATATCCCATGAATATGGTGGGTGGGATGATCCTGCCTGCAGATGCAGGCCCTCTCCATTCCCTGGGATGGCCGTTGCCCATCGTTGTCTCCTTGCCAGGTGACTTGGAGGCGTCCATTGAACTATAGGGTAGGAGTTGCAGCTCCACTGAGATTCCACGCACACCTGGCACATAGGTAGGCCAGAGGCTCCAGTCTCTGGAAGTATACCTAAAAACTCCAGCATCACATATAGGTTTGAATAGAAGGGACTGATGAGCCATGTGCAGGGAGGATTTATTTTAGTCCAATTCTGTCACTCTCAAGAGCACAGATTCCAAAATAGAGCCCACTGACTAAGCATCAGTCTCTGGGGCAATCCCCTCTGAGTTTCCCTGCACTGAGAGGAATGTTGCTGCTCCCTTGGAGAATGTGGCAGAGCTCTCCAGGCTAGGAATTCAGATACCCTCATTTACTGTTTGATTGTCCACCCACCATGACCATGCCCCATCCTTTGATCTTTTGAACAATTTTGTATATCTTCCATGTATATTCAGATGAACATACTCCCATGAATCCCCCTTCTGAGACACCTCCCACCAATAATGCCCTGCACTACCCATTGTAACCCTCCTGTGATCTAAATCTTCCATGAACATGTAGTCCATAAAATAATCAAATACACTTAATAGGAAAAAGAAAAAAACAATGATAAGCTTACATGCAAGAGACAAACAAGGAAACTCAGGAAAAAAAAAAACAAAAAAAAACAAACAAACAATCAAGCACAAAAAAACAAAACAAAACAAAATCTAATTAGCAGATTGGGACATTCAAAAAAATGGGGAAAAAAGCAAAAGTAATGCCTTTAAAATATATATATATATATATTAAAAGAATATATATATTCTTTTTTTCCTTTTATCACTGTGTTATCGCATGTCTGGTGTGCTGTGACACCTTCCTCCCCTGAATCCCCATTGTCTCTCAAATTTTCATTTAATTTTCAAAGAATTTTTAGATCACAGCAAAGTCACACACAGAGTACCAGAGACTCCCAGATACCAAACCACCCTCCCTCCCCACCCCATATTAAACCCCTGCTTTATTTTTTTTGGATGTTAGCATTGTTATAACTGTTATACAGATAGCAAAATATAGCAACTAAACATTGTCAATGATTTACAGTATAGTTTACAATTTAGATGATACAGTTTAATAAGATTTGATGATATTTACCATGTCCTGTGTCCATTACTGTAAAGAAATGAAAAACCTTTCCCATGACCACTAAATACCCCATTAGATCTTAATTCTTCCTTCCTCCCAACCCCCCCTGGGTCATATGACTCTCCCCTCTCTTGACTCATGGAATGTCAAGATTCATAGTTACATGCCCTGGGTATTTGAACCTGCCCTTCCTAATCTACCCACCTGTCAACACTGCACCACCAAACCCAGTAATATCACTACCCATCTGTCCTATCCTTCAATATGCAACTATACTCTATCCCTTTACTCTTCTCTTTCTCTCTCTTGTTAACCTATCATTCAGACTACGGTTCTCAGAGACTGCTCACTTTCCTTAGTTCAGATCAGTGAGGTCATATACTGTTCATCCTTCATACCTGGCTTCCTTAACTCAACATAAGGTCTTCAAGATTCATTCACGTTTTCCATGTGTTAGCACTTTATTCCTTCTTAGAGCTTAGTAATATTCCATTGTATGTATGTACCACATTTTACTTATCCATTCGTCAGTTGATGGGCACCGGGGCTGATTCCAACTTTTGGCAATGTGAACAATGCTGCTATGAACATTGGTATGCATATACCTGTTCATGTCTTTGCTTTCAGTTCTTTTGGGTATATACCCAGCAGTGGAATTGCTGGATCATACGGAAGATCTACTGTTAGTTTTGGTAGGAACCGCCAAACTGTCCTCCACAGTGGCTGGACCATACCAAAGTGCAACCAGGAGTGGATGAGGGTTCCTATTCCTCCACATCCTCTCCAACATTTAGTGTCTTCTGTTTTTTTGAATAGCTGACATTCTGATGGGTGTAAGATGGTATCTCATTGTAGTTTTGATTTGCATTTCCCTGATAGCAAGTGATGTTGAACATTTTGTCACGTGCTTTTTAGCCATTTGAATTTACTCCTTGGAAGAGTGTCTTTTCAGGTCAATTGCCTATTTTTTGAATGGGTTGTTTGTCTTTTTATTTTCAAGGTGTAGGATTTCTTTATATATGCAGGATATTAGGCTCCTATTAGATATATAGTTGCCAAATATTTTCTCCCATTGGGTAGGCTGCCTTTTTATTTTCTTAATAACATCCTTTGACATGCAGAAGTTTTTAATTTTGATGACATCCCAGTTTTCTATTTTTTCTCTTGCTGCTCGTGCTTTGACTGTGAAGTTCATGAAACCATTTCCTATTACAAGGTCCTGTAGATGCTTCCCTACATTATCTTCCAAGGTCTTTATGATTTTGGCTCTTATATTTAGATCTTTGATCCATCTTGAGTTGATTTTTGTATAAGGTGTGAGATGGTATTCTTCTCTCATTCCTTGGAATATGGATATCCAGTTCTCCAAGCACCACTTGTTAAAGAGGCCATTCTCTGGCAACTGAGTGGGCTTCGTGGCCATGTCAAATATCAGATGACTGTATATGCAAGGATCTATATCAGAACTCTCAATTCGATTCCATTGGTCAGTAGGTCTATCCTTGTGCCAATACCACACAGTTTTGATCACTGTAGCTTTGTAGTATATTTTAAAGTCAGGTAGAGTGATACCTCCAACTTCATTCTTCCTTTTCAATATGTCTTTGTCAATTCGGGGCCTCTTGCCTCTCCAAATATATTTTGTGGTTAGTTTTTCCAGTTCCTTAAAAAATACAGTGTTGACTATTATTGGGATTACATTAAATCTATAGATTAGTTTGGGTAGAATAGACATCTTGATGATGTTTAGTCTTCCTATTCATGAACAGGGAATATATTTCCATTTATTTAAGTCTTCTTTGATTTCCTTTAAGAGTGTTGTGTAGTTTTCTGTATATTAGTCCTTTATATCCTTCATTAAATTTATTCCTAGGTATTTGATTCTTTTAGTTACTATTGCAAATGTTATTTATTTCCTGATTTCCTCCTCAGTTTGCTCATTATTGGTGTACAGAAATACTAGTGGTTTTTGAGCATTGATCTTATAGCCTGCAACATTACTGAACTCCTTTATAAGTTCTAGAATCCCTGTAGATTTCTCAGGGCTTTCTATGTATAGGATCATGTCATCTGCAAATAATGAAATTTTTACTTCTTCTTTTCCAATCTGGATGCCTTTTATGTCCTTTTCTTGTCTCAGTGCTCGTGCAAATACTTCTAAGACAATGTTAAATAGGAGTGTTGATAGTGGGCATCCTTGTCTAGTTCCCGATCTCAGAGGGAAGGCTTTTAGGATTTCACCATTGAAAATGATATTAGCTTTGGGTTTTTCATATATACCCTTTATCATATTCAGAAAGTTTCCATCTATTTCTATCTTTTGTAGTGTTTTTATGAGGAAAGAGTGCTGTATTTTGTCGAATGCTTTTTCTGCATCTATAGAGATGATCATGTGATTTTTTTCTTTCAATCTGTTTATGTGGTGTATTACATTGATTGATTTTCTTATATTGAACCATCCTTGCATACCCGGGGTGAAACCCACTTGGTCATGGTGTATAATCCTTTTGATATGTTGTTGAATGCAATTAGCAAGTATTTTATTGAGGATTTTAGCATCTAGATTCATTAGAGAAATTGGTCTGTAATTTTCCTTTCTGGTAGTATTTTTATTTGGTTTTGGTATTAGGGTAATGTTGGCATCATATAATTTGTTAGGCTATATTCCTTCTACTTCTATTTTTTGGAAGTTCTTAAGTAGAATTGGTGTTAGCTCTTTCTGTAATGTTTGGTAGAATTCAGCTCTGAAGCCATCTGGTCCTGGACTCTTCTTATTTGGGAGGTTTTTGATGACTGAGTCTATCTGTTTACTTGTAATTGGACTGTTGAGTTCCTCTATTTCTTCTTTCATCAATGTAGGCTGTTTGTGGGTTTATAGAAACTTGTCCATTTCCTCTAAATTATCATCCTTGTTGACATATAATTTTTCAATGTATCCTCTTATGATATTCTTTATTTCTGTGGAGTCAGTATTGATATCCCCTTGCTCATTCCTTATTTTATGTATTTGCATCTTTTCTGTCATTTATTTTGTTAATCTGGCTATGAGTTTGTCAATTTTATTGATATTTTCAGAGAACCAGCTATTGGTTTTGTTTATTGTATCTAGTGCTTTCTTATTCTCTATTTTATGTAGTTCTGCTCTAATCCTTGTATTTTCTTCTTTCTACTTCCTTAAGGTTTAGTTTGTTGTTGTTTTTCCAATTCCTCCAAGTGTGCAGTTAGGTCTTCAATTTTAGCTCTTTCTTCTTTTTTAATATATGAATTTATGGCTATGAACTTCCCTCTCAGGACTGCTTTCGCTGCATCACATAGGTTTTTATATGTTGTGTTGTCATTTTCATTAGTTTCAAAGTAGTTACTGATTTCTTTGAGATTTCCTCTTTGACCCACTGTTTGTCTAATAGTGTCTTGTTAAACTTCCATATCCTTGTGCCTAACCTGTTTCTCTGGTCCTTAGTAATTTGCAATTTCATTCCGTTGTGATCAGAGAAATAACTTTATATAATCTCAATCTTTCTGAATTCATTGAGAGTTGTTCTGTGGCCTAGCATGTGGTCTATTTTTGAGTATGTTCCATGTGCACTTGAGGAGAATTTAAATCCCACTGTATTTGGGTTCTGTATATGTCTATTTAGTCCAGGTCTTCTAATGTATTGTTGAGTTATGTTAATGTATGAAATTCACCAATGAAAAGACACAGATTGGCAGAATGGATAAGAAAATATGATCTATCTATATGCTGTCTACAAGAAACCCACCTTCGACCCAGGGATTCAAGGAAGCTTAAAGTGAATGCCTGGAAAACCATTTTACAAGCTAACAATAGCCAAAAAAGGGCAGGGGTAGCTATTCTACTATCAGACAAAATAGACTTTAAGTGCAAAGCTATTGGAGGAGACAAAGATGGAAACTACATATTAGTAAAAGGAGTAATCTCTCAAGAAGAGAGAACAATCATCAGCATTCACGCTCCTAATTGGGGTGCCTCAAAATATGTGCAGCAAACACTGGAAAAACTAAGAAGAAAAATAAATGCCTCTACATTTAAAGCAGGGGAATTCAACACACCACTATCATCATTAGGTAGAACATCTAGACAGAGAATCAATAAACTAAGGAGTGTTATTACTCATAACGAATTTCTTACTTCAGCCATTTTTTCTTTGGGTTAATGTATGTCATATGTTGTTTTGTTTCTCTTTTTATCTTTTCAATTGTTTTTAAACTTTCCTCCAACTCTCTCTCCTTTTTTTTTTTTTTTCCTTTCAACTTGTAGAGATTCCTTTAGTATTTCTTGAAGTGCTGGTTTCTTATTGACATACTCTCTTAATTTCTCTTTATCTGTGAATATTTTGAACTCTCCATCATTTTAGAATGCCAGTTTTGCTGGATAGAGGATTCGTGGCTGGAAGTTTTTTACTTTTAGTGTTTTGACTATGTCATACGACTGTCTTCCTTCCTCCATGGTTTCAGCTGAGAAATCAGCACTTAATCTTATTGTGCTTCCCTTGTATGTGTTGGTTCTCTTTTCTCTTGCTGCCTTGAGTATTTTCTCATGTATTGAACATTGGATATTTTGACAAGTATATGTCTTGGAGTTGGCCTGTTGGGATTTATACTCTTTGGGGTTCGTTGTGCTTCCTGGAGCTGCACATCCATCTCTCTCAATAGGGTTGGGAAGTTTTCAGCCATCATTTCCTTCAACACTCCTTCTGTTCCCTTTCTCTTCTCTTCTCCTTATGGGATGGCCATAATGTGTATGTTTGTGTGTTTTGTGTTATTGGTTAATTCCCTGAGTCCATGCTGGATTTTTCCTATCTTTTTGTCTATCTGTTCTACTATCTCTTTGATTTCAGCTGTATTGTGTTCCATATCAGTAGTTCTTTCCCATGCCTGTTCAAATCTGCTGTCATGTGTATCCAGCGTCTTTTTTATTTATTGGATTGTGCCATTGTTCACCATCATGTCCATTGCCTTTTTAGGCATGTTTTTAATTTCTTCAGTATGTTCTCCCAGTGTCTTCTTTATATCCTTAATCTCTTCCTTCACTTCTTTAAGTTGGTCCATGATATTTTTTGGATAGCTTTGATTAGTTGTTTAATGTTCTTCATTGCTTCCTGGCTTTTATTTTTTTCATTGGACTGGTCCGTGTTTTCCTGTTTCTCAGAGTCATTTGTATTTTTTTGTTGCCCTCTGGTTTTCATATTATCTTGATGAGTTTGTTCAGTTGATTAGCTTTTCTCTATGCTTTAGAGTTTTATTTAGCTGGTGGTTCTGCGTGTGAGTTAAGTTTTCTCTTTGGCACTTTATCTTCTTATTTTATTTCCTTGCTTCTTTCTATGTTCCCTTGAAGGCAAAAGATTATGGCCAGAGGAATCAAAAAATGTAAGGAAGGCAGAAGGATAATAGTAATATTGATAAAAGTTAGAAGAGGGGCCAAATGAGACTTAATGAGATGAATATTTAACTTGTGTAGGCAGTGTAGAGTAATAGGAAAAAAAGTGGAGTTCCTACAATGGACTGGGAAAACAAATGGAGGAATATATATATAATGATTTAGACGGCTAGAATTGTGAGGAGGGAGGGAAATAGTAAAGAAAGGGCTGAAAGGAAAAAGTTAATACTAATTAAAAAAAAGAAGAAAACAAAATAGATGGAATAGAAATTGTCACCCTTAGTTGTCGGCCTATGAAAAAATGTATCTAAGAGCCACAACAGAAAGCAGAAGGCAGAATGATGAAGGAAGGATAAGTGATAGTTTAGAATACAAAATCAATATAGACAATGAGTGGGAAATTAGTGAAGAAGAAGCACAGCAGAGAAGCGACAAGCTCCAGCACCTAATTGAAAAAAATGAAAGAAAAAAGAAAGGGGATAGGAAAGAGGAAAGAAAAGCAAGAGACCAGAAATAAACAGAGAAAAATCAAAGATCCACACAGGCAAGCATTCAAAGAGAGCTAAGTGGGGTCAGTGATTTCCCTAGGGTCCATGTGGATCCTCTCTGCCTGCTTGAATTTATCAATCAATTTCCCCACAAGGTTCTATATGGAGGTCCTGAAACAGCTTTTGGCTATTAAACTAAATTAAAAAGAATTTATTTTTCATTTATTGAATTGACCTTCTCATTTTTTTTTTTGGCAAAATACAGGAACCCAAATAATTTCTCCTCTAGACCAACCCCCTTATGGAAGGGACACTAGCTGGGCTTGTGAAAATTAATCAAGCATGTCCCACTTCCTGGACTCCCCAGGGTAGCTGTAGCTCTGATGTTAGTGCAGAGTGCTAAAAATGGCCAACTCCGCCCCTTCTGGAGCCGAGCACCGACGTCACTGGGTTGCTATGTAAATCAATTTGACTGCAGATTCACCTCTCCTCTAAGCCTGATGCTGCTTCATGTTGGCTTATCTACTCCCCAAAGCTATGGGGCAGTCTAGGCAGCCAGATCAATGGCAAAAAATAAAAATAAAAAATTCACTTCCCTGTCCTCCAACAGATCCCTCCCTCTTTTGGGGATTGTCCCCTCTTCCTGGCTTTGTTGCAGCCTGGGGCTTATCCTTGGGTAGCTAGGCAAATCAACTCCCTCCCCTGAACAGAATCACCCCTCCTATCCACCGCGTGCCGATTTGCTCTGGTTGTTCTGTTCACCCAAGATCCAAGGGGCTCCAGGCGGCCAGATCCCCAGAAAATAAAACTTTCTCGCCCCACTCATGGCTCCAACTGGCAGTCTTATTTTTTTTTTGTCCCTAACCACGGGGCTCAGCTGTCCATGCCAACAACCACTGGCAGGCTTAAAACTCATGAATCTTTACCATTTCATCCATGCCATTGATCTGCGCAGATAGATGTCCCAAGCTTCTCATTCCATGCGTGCACAGCACAGACTCCCAGGCAGGACCCCGTCCACAATCTGCCTTGCTCTTGACCCTCAACCTTAATTCAAAAATACAAGGTATTTGAAAGGGAAAGATAGAAAAAATATTCCATGCAAATAATAACCAGAAGAGAACTTTGGTAGCCATACAAATATCAGATAAAATAATGCTCAAGTCCAAAACTGTTATGAGAAAAGAAGTACACTATATACTGATAAAGTGGTCAAGTCAACAAGAAGAGATAAGAGTTTTAAATATTTATGTCCTAAATCAGAAAAAGCACAAAAAATGAAGAAAATGTTGAACTTTTGAAAGGTAA
Source organism: Tolypeutes matacus (assembly GCA_026826555.1). Lineage (NCBI taxonomy): Eukaryota > Metazoa > Chordata > Mammalia > Cingulata > Chlamyphoridae > Tolypeutes > Tolypeutes matacus. The sequence continues at coordinate 357,072 of JAKSZT010031697.1, forward strand.
AAGTGATGTTTTTATGTGCTATTAATAAACATCAACACACCCTTTAATAATATTTAGAAGATTTAGATTGAAGTTTGAGAAGGAAGTGGAAGACATGAATGATACTATAGGAAGTTTAGAGCTGGGAGATATAGTAGATCATTACACCCAATAAGATCAGAATACACATTCCTCTCTAGTGCACATAGGTTTCTCTACAAAATAGACGATATGTTAGAACACATTACAAGACTTGGTAATTTTAACAAGATTGAATCATACCATGAATATTTTCTGACAACACCAAAATGATGCTAGAATTCAATAATACAGAGATCACTGGAAAATTCTCTGATATGTAAAAATCAAAAGGACACCCTTAAACAATAAATATGTCAAAGAAGAAATAACAAAGGCAATTGGTAAATACTATGACGTGAATGAGCAAAAACAAACATACCAAATTTTATAGATGCAGCAAAGGCAATTATGGGAGGGTGATTTTTAGCTCTGAATTCAACAACAAAAATGGAGAAAAATCCCATATATGAGAATTAAGCTCACAATATCAGGTAATCGAAAAAGAAGAGTATAATAAATTCAAAGGGAACAATTAGAATAAAATTACAAAGATCATAGTGAAGATAAATACAATATTGAAAAAGCACAATAGAGAAGTTAATGAAATCAGAAACTTTTTATTTATAAAGATGAATAAAATTGACTAAGTTTATCTAGTTTGGCAAAGACAAAAAGAGAGAGGAGAGAAATGGGTGAAATGAGAAATTAAAAGAGGGACATTACCAATAAACCCACAGTTATAAAATGGAACATAAAAGAATGTTTTGAAGAATTGTGCCCCAACAAATTAGATAAACTAGATGAAATGTACAAATTCCTTGAAACAAACAAATTGCCTAAACTGACTCAAGAATATATCAAAAGACCAAATATGACTAAAGAGATCAAATCGGTAATCAAAACTTCCCACAAAGAAAATCACAGAACCTGATATGTTCACTGGAAAATTCCAGCAAGCTTCTAAAACACAAATCTTATATATATTTCTCCAAAAATTGAATTGAAAGAACTATTTCCTGTTCTAGTTTACTAAAAGCTGCAAAGGCAATGTACCAGAAATGGCTTGGCTTTTACAATGGAAATTTATTAGATTAAAAGCTTACAGTTTTAAGGCTGATAAAATTTCCAGATTAAGGTTTCATCAGAACACTGGGCTTCAGCAATCCTGAAGTCCTCTCTCACATGGCAAGACATATAGAGGCATCTTCTGGGGCTTTTGCTATCCCACCTCCTCTGCGTCTCATTGCTTCCAGGTTCCTGTTTCCTCCAGCTTTTTCTAGGCTACTGGCACCTTATCTCTGCTCCTATGGCTCTCTTTCTCTCGGTTTCCATTGATTTCAACTTCTGGCATCCAAGAATTTTTCTCTCAGCTGAAGTATGTTTCTTCCTGTTTCTGGGGCTCCACCTCTCCATATTTATCCTGTTTATAAAGGACTCCAGTAAGAGGATTAAGACCCACCTTGGGCTATACCTAATTGAAGTAACCTAGTTAAAACTTTCTTAATAAAAATTAATCTGAAGGTCCCATCTACAATATATACATATCCACAGGAATGGATGAGCTATAAGGACATAACATTTTCTCAGGGACATATAGTCACAAATTACCACAATTCCTTACTCATTTATGGGGTGAGCATCACCCTAATATGAAAACTAGTTAAATTTACCACAATAAAATTATGAGCTAATCTCTTTCATGAATATTGATGTAAAGATATTCAACAAAATTCTGGCAAACAGAATCCAACAGCATAATAAAAAATTATGCACCATGATCAAGTGAGATTTATCCCAATATACCATGTTATTTCAATATAAGGAAATCAATTAATGTAATTCTCCACATTAATAAAATTAAGCCAAAAAATGTGAAAACAAGCAAAATAAAAATACATCATCTAAATTGATGCAGATGTCATTTGGCAAATCCAGCACAATTCTTGTAAAAACACTTAAAACAAACTAGCAATAGTAGGAAATAAACTCAAAATGATAAAGGTATTATATGAAAATCCACAACTAATGCCCCATTCAGGGACAAGAAAAGGATTCCCACTCTTACCAACATTATTCAAAGTTGGTTTGTCAGCTTTAAACAAAGTAACTAGGCAGGAAAAAGAAATAAAGTTCAACAAAGAAGGAATTTTTCCCTGTTCACAGATAACATGACCCTATATATAGAAGTTTCTTACAAAGCTACAATAAATTTAGGAGCTAGTAACTAATGAAGCAAATTTCAGGGAACAATATCAACACACACAAAAATCACTTATATTTCTATAAATTAGTAATTTAAAATTTTAAGAGGAAATCAATGATAAAATTCCTTATACTTGAGCAAATGTGTAAAATCAAATAACAAGGATTAAATTTATCAAAATCTGTAAAGGACATACACACAGAATTCTCAAAATATTGTTGACAGTACTCAAAGAAGACCTAAATAAATGGAAGTATATTCTGTGTTCATGGATTTGAAGACTAAATATTGCTAAGGTGTCAATTACATCCAAAGTGATATACAGATTCAATACAATCTTAATCAAAATTCCAAAAGATATCTTAGCAGAAATGGAAAAGACAATCAACAAATATATATTGAAGGATAAAGGAACAAAGAGCAAAAAAACAATCCTTAAAAAAGGAGGATATTGGAGCCCTAATGCTTCCTGATTTTAAAAATTTTTAGAAGGCTACAGTAATCAAAACACCACGACACTGGCTGAATGGCAGACATAGAGACCAATAGTATTAAAATGAAAAAGTCCAGTAAAATATTTTCATGTCTATGGCCAAATTATTTTCAGAAAGCATGCCAAATTCTCTCAATGGGGAAAGACTAATCTCTTTAAAACAAGGATTTGGGATGCCATGATGAGTGAAGTATATATTGTCTGACCTGGAAAAAAATATGTGGCTTTCAGAACACTGGATAGATATGCAAAAGAATGAATGTGGACCCCTACTTCTCACCATATACAAAAATTAACTCAAAATGAACCAAATACCTAGCTATAAGAACAAAAATTTAAAAGTCTTTTGGATATTGAATTATGTATCCCCAAAAATGTTCTTAATGAAAATCTATTCCTGTGGAAATGACAAACCAAAAGGAAATAGTGTGGTTGGAGTAAACCTCAGTGAAATTTGTCATTTGATCAATGACTTGATACAGGAAGACTAAGGCATACATTTTCATGGAAAGAAATTGTTACAAACAGGTGAACACCAGTGCAAAGGGTCTGTTCATGTGGTGAACTGTGCAGTTTGAGGAACTTGGAGGAGGTCCATCAAACAAAAGGGATAATCAACCAAATACATGTGTATGGATGGTGATAATTGCTATGGATGAAAAATTAAGTGGAGGAAGTCCAGGGAAAGAGTAGGGCTTGCTCTCTTGAAATTTAAGTAACAGAAATTCTTCAAGGAAAAAGTCACATTACAGCAACCCAAAATTAAGTAGAGAGTCATATAATTACCTGGAGAAAGTGAGACTCAGACAAATGGAATCATATAAACAACTTTCAGTAATTCTACTTTATGTCCTTTTATCTCAATGTTTTGCATCATGTTCTTTCAATAAAATTTTTGCAATGAATATAACATATTGGATTTTAAATTATGACTTGGTCTCGTACACTTCTACTTTTTAGAGGAATTTACATATTACATATAAAATTAAAATTTTCTTGAATATATGCAATTTCAGGCAAGGAGAAATGATTGAAGAAAGTTAAGGAAATTTATGGTTCATTTTAGAAATATCAGTTTTACAGGGGGTTAATAGGGAAGTAAAAAGAGAGCAGCTAGAAAAGAAAGTGGTAAGTGCATCAGACCCAAATAGGAAGAGCATACTGAGAAGAGTTGATATGGACATTTAAGCATAATTTTGTACAAATAAAATACATAAATGATTTTTATGATGAGAATGGTCCATGTTTTTGCTCCTACAGACCAGGAACATAGTAATCATTTTTTTTTTAAATTTGATATACATTTTATATTAAATAAATAACTGTGCAATCAACTTAAAACATTGTAAGATTACATATTCATTGCAATTTTACAATAAAAACAGCATAATCAAATTAGGACAAGGATAAATATATAAAGATGTGAATACCCTAGTGCTTCACATAATATTAAAAACTAAGCATTATATTTAGAATGAATGAATGAAATTCTTTGATAGAAAAAGAAATGAATACAAATATAATCAGTTTAAGATATCTCAACCAAAATGATGAGGGCAAACAATCTTGCTTATATACTGTGATTCAAAATAAAAACCTTATATAATCTAAATAACAGTGAATAGTATAATGATATTCTTTCCTCAATTAAAACAAATGAACACAAGGATGCATAGTTTTGAAAGAGGTTATATGGGGAATCTGTGGTTTTTCTATGAATGAATAGGGAGGCAGTAGCCCCCTTATATCTTGACAATAATGCAGTATAAAATTTCATGAGTTGTCCTTTATATGTTAAAATTTAATAAAATAAATATTATATTGTTAAATGAAGTTAACTGACCATGAACAAGCTATGAAAACTCTCTCTACCCCAGTATCAATATCTGTAAAATTCAGCCATTCAAATGTATTTATTGAGGCACTCTTTTAGGTGTTGAGGATACAGAATTGAACATAATTGGCAAAAAACCTTGTGCTCATGGAGGTTTCAATGTGGGGGAAGCAGAGTGAAAAAAAAGGCATAATCAAAATATAAAAAATATTAGATAGGCATAACTGCTATGGAAAATAAATGCAGTGCTGATGAGAGATGAGTCATGTGTGACTTTAAATAGGGCGGTATGAGATGGTCTTATGTTCAAGAGAATGAGAAAATACCCATGCAGTTATCTGGAGAAAGTGAATTTCATTAAGAAGAAATAAGTGCAAATACTCCAGGCAGCATCAGTTCTAGTTTCAGTAGGAGATGCTGAGGTCAGGGTAGCTGCTCCAAAATGAATGTGATAGACACAATGATAAAGTATGATTTCATAGAAGTAAGGAGTAAGGGTAAAATGATGTTGGACCTGTAAACCCTGGAAAAATTTTAGTTTTTACTCTTAATATGATGGAAGTCTTATAGGTATTGTGAATAAAAGTGACATGATACGACCTATGTTTTGAGAGTATCATTCACACATATATTGAAATCAGATTATATGGGTGTAAATCAGAATGGAGGGAGACAATCTAGAAGGTTGTGTCAATAATTTAAGAATAGAGATGATGATTCTTTGGATGAGCATAGTTGCAGAGGAGGTTTTGAGAAATAGTCACACTCCAAATATGTTCTGCACAGAGAATCAATGACATGCTGATGAACAAGATGTGAGGTGTGAGACAGAGAAAAGAATTATACTCAACTCTTTGTCTGAACAAGTAGTAGAATAGCTTTTCATTACCTGAGATTAAATTTCAAATACTGCAAGTATCTATCAGAGTGTTATCTTGTGAAAGTAAATAAATAATGTTAATTATATACCTAAAGTATTTCTATATTGTCTGGCATTCATTAATTGCTCTTTAAATATAATCTTTATTTTGCTATTATTGTACAACAGCAATCATTTACAAACAAAAATTATTGTTCATATTTTATAATGTTCAATTCCAGTCTTATTTTATCATTTTTAAGTAGTTCAAATTTTACCATACATTTAATTTTGACATACCACCATGACCAAAATGCTTTTGCCTTAAAAATACCTCAGACTTCATCTTCCATAAAATATGGCATGCAATTATATAAACAGGGAAAATAGAGGAAAAATTTAAGTATTCTAGTGGAATAACATTCACAAAGGTTATATGATATTTATTTAATATCATAAATGCATTTTATGTTATCTTACAGGAGGACAGGATAGTCTGAATTCAATTAAAACATAAGCAATTCCTGAACGTATTACTGTCTGAAAAATGAGAGAAACTGTTAACCATCATTGCAAAGAACAACCAACAGGATATATTTTTTAAATCATAGAACTGTACATAAAGGAACATAAGACCAGCACAGATGATTCTAAAGTCAAGGAAAGTGCAGCTTTGAACACTGTAGCTTTGTATTATATTTTAAATTCAGGTAGTATGATATCTCAAATTTCATTGTTCTTTTTCAATATGTCCTCGGTGATTTGGGGCCTCTTACCTTTCCAAATAAATTTTGTAGTTAGTTTTTCCAATTTACTAAAAAATACTGTGTTGATTTTTATTGGGATTGCATTACATCTGTGAATTAGTTTGGGTAGGATAGACATTTTAATGACATTTAGTCTTCCTATCCATGAACAGGGAATATTTTTCCATTTATTTAAGTCTTTGATTTCCTTTAACAGTTTTCTGCAGTTTTCTGTATATAAGCCATTTACATATTTAGTTAAATTTATTTCAAGGTATTTGGAATAAATACTAGTTTATTTACTAGTATTTATTCCAGTAATAGTATTTAGTTACTATTGTAAATGGTATTTTTTTCTTGATTTCTTCAAGAAGTCAAGTAGCACAGAAATGCTACTGAATTTTGAGTATTGATCTTATAGCCTGTGACTTTACAGAACTAATTTATAAGTTCTAGAAGCTTTGTTGTAGATTTCTCAGACCTTTCTATGTATAGGATCATGTCATCTGCAAATACTGAAAGTTTAATTTCTTCTTTTCCAATCTGGATGCCTTTTATATCTTTCTCTTGCCTCAGTGCTCAAGCAAGTACTTCGAAGACAATGTTAAATAAGAGCAGTGATAGTGGGCATCCTTGTCTTGTTCCTGATCTTAGAGGGAAAGATTTTAGGATTTCACCTTTGAAAATGATGTTAGCTGTGAGTTTTTCATATATACCCTTTATCACATTCAGAAAGTTTCCTTCTTTTCCTATCTTTTGCAGTGTTTTTATCAGGAAAGTGTGCTGCATTTTGTCAAATGCTTTTTCTGCATCTCTAGAGATGCTCATGTGATTTGTTTCTTTCAGTCTGTTTATGTGGTGTATTACATTGATTGATTTTCTTATGTTGAACCATCCTTTCATACCCAGGATGAAACCCACATGGTCATAGTGTTTAATTCATTTGATATTTTGTTGAATGTAATTAGCAAGTATGATTTTGTGGATTTCAGCATCTGGTTAATTAGAAATATTGGTCTGTAATTTTCCTTTCTTTTGGCATCTTTGTTTTGCTTCAGTATTAGGGTAAGGTGGGCATCAGAGAATGAGTCAGTCAGTTTTCCTTCTACTTCTATTTTTTGGAAGAGCTTAAGCAGGATTCGTGTTAGTTCTTTCTAGAATGTTTGGTAGAATTCATTTGTGAAGCCATCTGGTCCTGGGTCCTTCTTAGTTCAGAGGTTTTTGATGACTGGATCTATCTCTTTACTTGTAATTGGATTGTTGAGTTCATCAATTTCTTCTTTCGTCAATGTAGGCTTCTTGTGAGTTTCTAGGAATTTGTCCATTTCCTCTAAATTATCATTCTTGTTGGCATATAATTTTTCAAAATATCCTCATGATATTCTTTATTTCTATGGTGTCAGTGGTGATATCCACTTCCTCATTTCTTATTTTGTGTATTTGCATCTGCTCTCTCTCTTTCTTTGTTAGTCTAGCTAGGGGTTTGTCCATTTTATCGATCTTCTTGTAGAACCAGGTTTTTTATTTTTTCAAGTGCTTTCTTATTTTCTATTTCATTTAGTTCTGCTCTAATCTTTGATATTTCTTTCTTTCTGTTTCCTTTGGGGTTAGTTTGTTGTTGTTTTTTCCAATTCTTACAGGTGTGCCATTAGGTCTTCAATTTTAGCTCTTTCTTCTTTTTTGATATATGTATTTTATGGCTATGAATTTCCCTCTCAGTACAGCTTTTGCTGCATACCAAAGGTTTTGATATGTTGTGTTGTCATTTCCATTCATTTCCAGGTAGTTATGATTTCTTTTGAGATTTCCTCCTTGACCCACTGTTTGTCTTAGAGTGTGTTGTTTAACTTCCATATCTTTGTGCCTATTCTGATTCTCTGGGCCTTAGTGATTTCCAATTTCATTCCATTGTGGTCAGAGAAATTACTCTACATAATCTCAATCTTTCTGAATTTATTGATAGTTGTTCTGTGGCCTAGCATGTGTTCTATCTTGGGGTTTGATCCATGTGCACTTGAAAATAATGTATATCACACTCTTTATGGGTATAGTGTTCTGTATATGTCTATTGGGTCCAGATCCTCTAATGTATTATTCAGATCCTTTGTTTCTTTATTGATTCTCTGTTGAGATGTTCTGTTTAATGGTGATAATGATGTATTAAAATTCCCTACTATAATTGTAGAGGCATCTATGTCTCCACTTCTTCTTTCCAGTGTTTGCCTCATGTATTTTGTGGTGCCCTGATTAGTGCATAAATGTTTATGATTGCCCTTTATTCTTGAAATATTACTCCTTCTAATATATAGTGTCTATCTTTGTCTCTTACAATTATTTTGCATTTAAAGTCGATTTTGTCTGATATTAGTATAGAGACTCCCACCCTTATTTGGTTTCTGTTTGCTTGTAAAATTGTTTTCTACCCATTCTCTTTCAGATTCCTTGAATCCCTGTACCTAAGGTGGGTTTCTTGTAGACAACATATAGATGGGTCATATTTCCTTATCCATTCTGTCAATCTGTGTCTCTTGACTGGTGAATTTAATCCATTAACATTCAGTTTTATTACTCTCAAGGAATTTCTTACATCAGCCATATTTTCTTTGGGTTTATGTATGTCATATGTTGTTTTTATTTCTCTTTTTGTCTTTTTAGTTGTTCTTACACTCTTCTCCACCTCGGTCTCTCCTGTTTTTTCCTTTTAACCTGCAGAACTTCCTTTAGTATTTCTTGAAGGGCAAGTTTCTTATTGGCATACACTCTTAATTTCTGTTTATCTGTGAATATTTTAAAGTCTCCATTATTTTTGAATACCAGCTTTGCTGGATAGGGAATTCTTGGCTGTAAGATTTTCTTTTATTTCCTTGACTATGTCATACCTGTCTTCTTGCCTCCATGGCTTCAGATGAGAAATCAGCACTTTATCTTATTGAGCTTCCATTGCATGTGATGGTTCTATTTTCTCTTGCTGCCTTGAGTATTTTCAGTTTGTCTTGAGCATTGGACATTTTGACAAGTATATGTCTTGGAGTAGGCCTGCTGGGATTTATACTGTTTGGGGTGTGCTGTGCTTCCTGGACATGTATGTCCATCTCCCTCAATAGGGTTGTGAAGTTTTCAGCCATTATTTCCTTCAACACTCCTTCTATTCTCTTTCCCTTCTCTTTTTCCTCTGGGATGCCTATAATTCATATGCTTATGCCTTTTGGGGTGTCGTTTAAATCCTTAAGTCCCTGCTGGATATTTTTCTATATTTTTATCTATCTGTTCTACTATATGTTTGATTTCAAATGTACTGTCTTCCACATCACTAATTCTTTCTTCTGCTTCTTCAAATCTGCTATTATGTGATTCCAGTGTCTTTTTTATTTCTTGGCTTGTGTCACTCATCACCATCATATCTTTTATCTTTTTATGTATGTGTACAATTTCTTCAGTATGTTCTCCCAGTGTCTTCTTAATATCCTTAATCCCTTCCTTCATGTCATTAAGTTGGTCCATGATATTTGTTTAGACAGCTCTGATTAGTTATTCAATGTTATGTATCTCTTCCTGGTTTATAGTTTCTTCATTGACCTGGTCCATGCCTTCCTGTTTCTTAAAATGGTTTGTAATTTTTTGTGTGTGTCTGGTCAAGTTTTTACATTGATGTGTTTATTCAGTTGATTAGCTTCTCTCTGTACTCTAGGGTTTTATTTAGTTGCTGTTTTTGTAAGTGTGTTAAATTTTCTCTTTCACACTTTGTTCTTCTTGTTCTATTTCCTTGCTCTTTTCTATGTTCCCTTGAAAGAAAAAGAAAGTGAAAAAGGCAATAAAGGAAAAAAGATAATAGTAATAATAATAATAAAATTTACCAGAGGAACAATATAAGATTTAGTAAAATGAATATTAACTCATGTAAGCAGTGCAGAGTAATAGGAATAAACAAGTGGAGTATGTACAATGAAATGGGAAACCAAATAGAGAAAAATATATAGAGTAATTTAAAAGGCAAGAATGATGAGGAGAGAGAAAGAGTAAAGAAAGGACAGAAAGAAAAAAGTTAATAATGAAAAAGAAAACAGAATAGAATAGTTAGAAATCTAAACCAAAAATGTTGAGGACTAAATAAAGGTGGAATGTAAGAATCAAAAGAGAAAGCAGAAGATAGAAAGATGATGGAAGGAAAAGTGATAGCACTGGTAGACAAAATCAGAATACACAGAAAATGGGAAATCAAGGAATAAGAAACACAGTAAAGAAGAAACAAGCTAGGAGCAACTAATTTTTTTAAAAAAAAAGGGGTGGAGGAAATAGGAAAGAAAAACAAAACAAAACAAAAAAATAACCTGAGCAAACACAAAAGCAAGAAGTCAAACAAAGCTAAGGAAGAATTGTATTCCTTCTTGGGCCACTGTGGAGCTTCTCAGGCTGCCTGTGTTCATCAGTCAGTTACCCTCCAGGATTCTCTCTGCAGGTTTTGAGGTGGGTTTTAGTGAGTAAACTAAGTTAAAATTTTTAAGTGATTTTTTTTGTGTGAAAAATAGGGGGCCCAAAAGAAGCTATTACAAAAGTAATGTCTATGTTTTCCCTGTCCTACAGTATCAGTTGGATGTTAGATATCCTGGTGGATCACTACTCTTAGAGGAGCTGGGAATCAAACTAGAGACCTAATATATTCAAAGCAGAATCTCCTCCACTGAGATACCTTTCTAATTGGGTCAGCTAGGGCTTCAGAAAGCTATTCAGTCACTTTCTCCTGGGCAGGTTTTACTCTCCTAGGGCAGCAGGATTCAGCAGGCTGAATGAGCAGAACCACCTCCTATCTCTTGGTCAGGTTGGATTTCCTTTTGAAATTTGAATGGGACACTGATGACTGGGTTCACCACACAGGAATTATTTTCAAGCCTCTTCTAAGCCACCCCCTCCTCACAGGGCCCCTAAATAGGTTTTTGGAAAGTTGTTAAGTGCTTCCCACTACCTGACTCCCTTAGGGGAGTTGAAATTTTAGTAGTTCTCAGTGCAGGACTATTAAATTGACTGACTCCACCTTGTCTTAAGCCAAGCCTCTGTATCCCAGGGTGGTTAGGTAAATCCAGATTCCTCAGCAGATTCACCTCTGCCCTCTCCCTGGTGCCACTTCGAGCTGGCTGGCATGCTCCTCAAAGCTCTACGGGGTTCCAGGAAATCAAACCCACAGAAAGGAAACCCCTCTCTGCCCTTCAACAAAACCTTCTCACTCTTGGAGAATGCTCCCTCTTGCTGGGTGGCCAATGGGAGTCAGGGCTTACCCTGGTTGCTACCCTGAGGGTGGGGTTTAGCTACCTTTGATTTCTAGGCATGGGGCTAAAATCTCACAGTTTTATCTTGAACATCTATCTCCCTGTCCAGCTCCCTCCAGATCAATGCCCCAAAGGCTCCTGATTTGTGTGTTCCCAGAACAGCTTACTTGGGCAGGATTCTGTCCCCATTCACCCGCCTTTAGTGAGAGAGATGGTGAGCACCCACTTAAACTGATGCCATCTTAGAAGCTAACCCCTAATTTCTTGTAATTAAAAGAAAAAGGTGAGTGTTGGAGAGGATGTGGTGGTTGATATGGAAGCTCACATCTTCTGCTGGTGGGATTGTAAAATGGCATAGGCCACTACCACTGTGTTGATGCCATGGTGGTACCTCAGGAAGATAAGCATGGAGTTAATAGTGATGTTCACAGCAGCAATGATTTACAACTGCCACCAGAATGTAAGGATGGATGGTTCCTTAAGATGGAGAGGGAATCAGGTCAAGTTAAGTGGGCTGGTCTGATATGGGGGCTTCTTGGGAAGAAAGTCCTACACCAATCGCTCAATCGACACCATCCCACCACCAGCCTCTTGCTCCAACACTGAACTTTGGTGACCAGTGCTCTACCCATCCTCCAACACCAGCAGGGCCAAATTTTCTAAGGCTGAAGACAAACAGTTACCCCACCTCAGTGGGGCTTCACCTGCCCCAAAGGTACTGCAGAAGAGAGGATCAATCTTATGTGCCCATACAAAAGTGGCTTTTAGTGTGCACCCAACAACCTGCAGGGCAGACAATGAGTGTCATTGTTCACCCTTCCTCTACTGAGACACAGGGTGGACTTGAAGAATGTCTTGCAGGTACTCCAGTGTGCTGCAGGACAAAGATACGTGCCCTCAGACCTTTCGGTTTCTCCAGCTTGGGCAGGTTTCCAGTACTGGGGGGTGGTTGGCAGTGGCACTTAGAAAGTGGCTTGCATCTTGGGGTGTGGTTGAGGGCTGGGGATGCATGTGTTTTCCTTTGATTCCCTCTTCTGGAAACATAGCTGACTGTTCCTTTCAGAATTAGGTGAAAATGATGGGCAAATCTCTAAGTACATGTAAGGAAGTTTTTAAAATATCAAGTTCATGTCAAAATAAAATCTATTTTAATGTTAGCATCTTAACAGAAGTTAGCATTTCATTTTTTCATTTTACCACATATTTTGCCACTGAAAATGTTTTAAAAGTGCTTTACTTTTTGTTTAATGTTTACCTTGGTGTTTACACTGTCGAGGATTGTCAGCCAATATTTGCTAGTTTTTTTCTTAAGTAATTTGTTTGGCTCTATTTGTGTGTTAATGTTTACCAGTTTGAGTTGTTTATACTTTATTGGAAGGAAAATGCTTTTGTTATTATCATTGTAAGATGCAATACAAAATGTATATTCTCTAAACTGAAGTAAGCCTATATAAAGAATAAATTATTTGTTTGGCTTATTGTTAGGAGGTAGTGATCATGAAACTAGGTTACATGTATATGAAAATGTAGAAGGTAAAAGTATAAAGTCCTTATAGTGTTAATTTTTCTGACTTATTCCAGTTAGTTTACTGAGAGATGTTATTTTATGGTACAATAAGACATTTGATTATTTTTAAGTACTTATGAAATTTGGTACTCTACAAATTATTTTTTACATATCCTTTCTTCAAATGTGGCTATAAAATTTGTCTTCATTTCATTGCTAGAAGGTTCTATTGCCTTCTCAATTTGTAAGATTTGATGAAGTGAACATCCATATGGAAGGGCCCAATTGGCATGGAAATAAGAAGAACACCAGCCAAATGCCATGGACCAAGTTCCTTTGTCCAACAGTTACTTTAAGAGAAACTAAATGCTGCCAAACACCATGAAAGAGCTTGAAGTAGATCCTCCCCAAGCCAAGCCTCCAGATGAGAACACAGCTCCCTTGAAACACATCTCTGCTAATATCCTGAACTTTATGTTCAAATGCAAACACAATGTTCAATAAACTATTGTTTGGATGTTTGGATATTATAGTCAGGAAGGGAAGGATATGTATTTTTTTCTCACAACTGCATATCCAACCACTAGCAAAGTGCCTGCCAGTGCTCAGTAGTATCTGAGAAACAACTTTTGAACATCATTACATTTGAATATAAAGATATATTTGCATTTATAAGTAAAGACTTAGGAACATCTAAAAGAACAATAATTTTGAATTTCATTTTGAAAAATGTATACTACTAAACACTAGAGCATACATTTTTCTTTTAAAATTTCAGAAGACTATTAAAATAGTAAAAGACAAAGCTATTCCCTTTGGAAACAATTGTCTCTACCCAAAATTTAAATATATTACTTGATTTTTTATTACAGATAATTTCTTTTTATTTCTCTCAGGAGATGTCCTAAGAACTTTAAACTTTTCGTTTTATTTATAAATAGTTGAAACAGTTTTATTTATAGTCAAATCCATAATTAAACTGTATAATTCCTTCCTTTGAATGCCTAGTGTTTGAGACTTGCCAGATTTTACATTCTTTATGACATCAGATAATTCCTATTTTAAGAGATCTGTGTTCTGTGTTATTTTTAGTCCTTGATAGTAAAGTACATGCACACTAGATGAATGAAAAATAGCTTTCCATTAAATATTTATTAGTAGCATAACTATTTATACTTATACAGAACAACATTGATGCTCCAACCCTGAGAGAATGTTGGTAGTTTTACAGTCTTCAGCAGTACTCATCTTCTTTCTGAAAGTTCACTACAGTGATGAACTCTTCCCCAAAACCAGAATCCACATAACAGTGAGACCTCTGGGAAGAGGAATTAAGGTTGCTTAAGGATATTTTAGAGCAATTACAGAAAGAAAATTTCTAAGCTATTTTCATTATCTGTATATATATACTTTACATTATTAGAGGGATTTTTTTTCTTTATTCATACTTTGATTAGATTTTACTTCTTTGGCATTCAAGGAAAACAGGGTGTACTCTTTATATGCATGGCTGATAAAGTTATTAACAGCATAAAGAGGAACTATCAACAGTGATTTATTTCTAGAGCAAGAAAGAAGCTTTGACAACACATGTCCATGAACAAATGAATCGATAAATAAAACGTGGTATATACCATGGTATGTACACACAATGGAATATTATTCATATTAATGGAATATTATTCATAAAAAAGGAATGTAAGCCTGAAACATGTCGCTCTGAGTTCTGGGTTTCTGGGTCCTTCCCTTTTGTCACATAAAATAATTTAAGGACATATCATAGGGTAGGAAAGAGAGTAAAGAGTTTATTAAGAAACAAAAAAAGTGTTCACTGTCCTAGACATAGGCTGCGTGTGTGCTTCAGAGTGAGATGCACACATAGGGCCCCAAGCTAGGCATTTTTAAGACTTTTGCTCCTCCCCCTTCATAATGTTGGGAAGGGGACCAGCAAGCAACTGGGAGCCAATAGTGAGTCCTTCTGTTTGAAGGTGACAGGGTCTTCCCCTTGATCCCAAATGAAATCTCATTCCAAATGAGATCTTTTTCCAAATGGGATGTCGTTCCAAATGGGATCTTGTTCCAAATGGGATCTTGTGTTGAGGGTCTTATGGGATCTTTCTAGCAGCCTTCCCATCAGCAGGTTTCCAGGTAGGGTTTCCATGTCCATTTGGTCTACTGGCCATATTGTCTGCAAACATGGCTGGGTCTGAGCCACTTTCCTTCTTTCATTATACTAACCGGCCTCAATGTGACAACATGAGCAAAACTTGAAGACATCATGTTGAGTGAAATAAGGTAGGCGCAAAAGGATAAATAGTATATGATCTCCCTGATTTGAAACAATTAAAATAAGTAAACTCATAGAGTCACAATCTGTTACATAGGTTGCCAAACATGGGGTAGGGATATGGAATGGGAAATTAAGGCTTAAAATATAGGGTTCTTATTTGGAATGATGGAAATATTTTGGTAATGGATGATGGTGATGGTCACACATTATGAACACAATTAACAGCACTGAAATATATATCTGAATATGTTTGAAAGGGGGAAATGTTAGACTGAATATATGGTAACATAAAAAAAATTAAATCCATGGAACTATACTATACAAACATTGAGCCATAAGTTAAACCATGGACATTTATTAACAGTACAATTATAAAAATGTGCTATCATAAATTGTAGCAAATATTCCACACCATTACAGGTTGGTGTTGGTGGATGGTATATGAGAATCCTGTATTTTATGCATGATTGTTCTGTAAGCCCACAACTTCTCTAATAAAATAAAAAAAGAAAGAAGCTTTGAACTCTTGAACATGATGATAGCATCCTCAATAATGACCCAGTACCCTGGATTTTATAAATCTTTGAGTTCAGGTGAGTACCAGTGAGAATTTTCCCCAAGAGAGATGGATCTCTTTTATTTTGTAAATGAATTTTTTTTTATTATGGGTAAAAATCAAAATTCTCACAATACATACAAACATTTGCAAAATGATATATAAATATATTTGCATATATGTGTATTTGCTTACAAAAATGTTGTTTATATATATATATATATATATATATATATATA